>CAHIKZ030001593.1:230000-237500 GCA_903632075.3 Acanthosepion pharaonis
AGAAAACAAAACAGTATAAAGAAACTCATAAGAAATAGAGAATCTAAAATCAATTTTGAAATATAATCTTTTCTCCATTCGAATGAATAATGATCGTGTAAAAGAAAAAAAAAAGGCGATCATTCTGATACAAGATTTGCTTTCTCGGAAATAAACTCTCACAATAAATAAATCATAGTTTATTATAATCTTCTTGGTAAATGTCCTAAAAATAAATCATTATTAAATATTGCTTGCGATGTGTTTTAACAGAGGTCGGAATGTGCGGCACTGAAATCCGAAGGTGCATTTGGATAGCTAAAAATGCTTTTCAAAAGCTCAGCAGAGTATTAAGAATCAGGAAAAACTTCGATAGAAACAAAGAAAAGAGTACTAACACGTATATTGTCGATCCTTCTATATGGCAATGAATACAGGACAATCTCCACCCGGATCAAGAAGAGAATTGAAGAAACAGACTGAAATAGATAGATAGATAGGAACAGACTGAGATAGATAGATAGATAGATAGATAGATAGATAGATAGATAGCCATGAACAGACAGCAATAGATAGATAGATATGAACAGACAGAGATAGATAGATAGATAAATAGATACTGATAGAGAGAGAGAGAGAGAGAGATTGAAACAGACAATGAAGATAGATAGAGATAGATAGATAGATAGATAGATAGATAGATAGATAGATAGATAGGAAACATGAATCTGATAATCAATATATAGATAGATAGATAGATAGATAGATAGGAACAGACTGAGATAGATAAATAGAGAGAGAGAGAGAGAGAGAGATGAATGATAGATAGAATAAATAGATAGATAGATAGATAGATATGGACAGACTGAGATATATAGATAGATATAGATAGATAGATAGATAGATAGATAGAAATACATAGACAGATGATAAATATATACGGACAGGAGGCCGAGAGGGGGAGAGGAAGAGAGACAAATGAATGTCTGTTATAGATAGATAGATAGATAGATAGATAGATAGATAGATAGATAGATAAACATGTACAAATGACTGAGGATACATTATTCTTCATACTGGCAGAAGAGAGGGACAGAGATAAATGAATGTCTGTTATAGATAGATAGATAGATAGATAGATAGATAGACAAAGAATGTCTGTTAAATAGATAGATTTAAACATGGAATGACTGAGGATATATTTACGTTCACTGGCAGAGAGAGAGGGAGAGGAGAGAGACAAATGAATGTCTGTTATAGATAGATAGATAGATAGATAGATAGAGATAAATAAACATGGACTGACTGAGGATACATTATGTTCACTTCAGAGAGAGATTTTGGGAGAGAGACAAATGAATGTCTGTTATAGATAGATAGATGAGATAGATAGATAGATAGATAGATAAACATGGATTGAATGAGGATACGATTACGATAGGCAGAGAGAGAGGGAGAGGAGAGAGAAATGTCATAAAAATGTCTGTTAGATAGATAGATAGATAGATAGATAGATAAACATGGACTGACTGAGGATACACGTTGTTGTTATAGATAGGCAGAGAGATTTACAAAGATATGGGATAGAGAGACAAATGAATGTCTATATATAGATAGAATCTGATAGATAGATAGATAGATAGATAGATAGATAAACATGGACTGATTGAGGATACATTACGTTCACTAGGCAGAGAGAGAGGGAGAGAGAGAGAGACAAATGAATGTCTGATATAGATAGATAGATAGATAGATAGATAGATAGATAGATAGATAGATAAACATGGACTGACGCCATTATAATGATTGAATTATGATAGAAGATAATTGAAAGGCAATATATAGAGAGATTAAGAGAGGGAGAGACAAAATGAATGTCTTTAGATATTAGATAGATAGATAGATAAATAGATAGATTTTCAGATAGATAGATAAATGAAATATCTATAGATAGATTTTAGATAGATAGATAGATAAACATTACAGAACAAATTTATGGAAGAGAGAGAGAGGGAGAGGGAGAGAGACAAATGAATGATGTTAAGATAGATAGATAGATAGATATAGATAGATAGATAAAATTCGTGGAGATAGGTTTTGTAATGGACAGAGATAGAGGAGAAGAAAAAGGATATAGATAGATAGATTATAGATAGATAGATAGAGATGTTTAAAACTAATTAGAGAGAGAGAGGGTTGAATGAGAAAAATGAATGTCTGTTAGATAGAAAATTAACGATTTGATGGACTGACTGAGGATACATTGCGTTTTTCTAGGCAAGAGAGATTTTTAAGGAAAAGAGAGAGAGACAAATAAAATGTCTGTTATAGATAGATAGATAGATAGATAGATAGATAGATAGATAGATAGATAGATAGATCAATGAAGTTAAAGGAAATAAGTTTTGTGAAACTGAAACCGAAGGCAAACATGTCTTTTTGGATAGCGAAATAGATGCTTTTCAAAAATTGTAAATTTTGTCAAAATTAAAAAGAAATTTTTTTTTCGATAGAAACAAATAAAAGGTTTTTACTAAGGAAAGAACCCTCCAAAAACGAATTCCCCATTGATATCCATATATATATATGAAGTCTCAACGAATAAATTTTAAAATAATGATCAAACGAAACCGATTAGAATCTTTATTGTTTTCCTACTAAAGATTTGGATGTAAGATTAATTTAATTTAACATTTTTAGATAAAATATTTGAAAAAGTTGGGGGATGCTAAACAAATAAACAGAGAGAAATTTGAAATATGATCTTACTAATTAAATTTTATGGGGTAAGATTCATATTTTTTCCCTAAATATTAAATAAATATAGGGAGTTTATTTATATATTTTAACTGAAATTTTCTTTTAACTCTATATTGCTAAACTGAACGCTTAATTTATTTTCCCCCCTTTTCTTATATATATTATATATAAAAATATCAATGTAGATAGGAGTATTTTTATCTATATATATCGAAAAATAAACAAAATGTTCCTTGCATTTTTTTAAAATTTTAAGATTATCTTTTTTTTGTTTCTTTTTTCGTTTTCTTTTGAATTTTTGTTATCTTTAGAATTAATTCAGCAGATTTCTAATTTCAAATGATGAAGAAAATTTTTGAAAAACTTTTTTTAAATAAATAAAAAATTTTACAAATCTAAGAAAGTAGCTTTATTATTTTCTTTTTGAGTGAATTTTTCTAAAAAATTTTTTTTTTTGAATTTCCCTTTTATCAACCCTGATTGAAGTTATTTAAACAAAAAAATATTTTTTAGATTGTAAGAATTTTTTTTTTTTTTTTTTTTTTAAGCATTACGCCCCGAGCAAGGCGTGAAGCCACTAGGATGCAGGGGTTTGCAGAAGATTTGGAGCAAGAGCAGATAGGAGTGATAGAAGAAAGGATGAGGAGAGGGATAGTGGATAGATCAAGGTAACTGGAGATGTCGATTGACATTACATTTGAATAGTTGGAGATTATAGCTCTCAGGGAAACAGTAATTGGGAAGGGTGTTCCACAGGCGAGAGGTGCGATGTATGAAGCTATTGGAGTAGAAGAGACGGCTACATTTAAAAGTTTCTACAGTGTAAGGGTGGGAGCGGGATGCCAGCCTCGTAGGGCGCTTGAATTCATGGAGTCTGGGAACCAGTGAAAGCAGCTCATCGGAGCAATTACCATGAAAGTATTTGTAGAAAAGACAGAGAGAGGCGACGGCGCGTCTGTGAGAGAGTGACTGTAGACGAGATGCCAGATCAGGGCCAATTATATTACATATCCGTCTCTGGATCTTGTCAAGAACTCCGAGGTAAACAGAAGGTGCACCAGACCATATATGGCAGCAATACTCCATGCAAGGGCGAATGGTTGATTTGTATATTTGAAGTATCGATTCGGGGAGAAAAATTTCCTGGCGCGGCACAGAGAGCCAACCTTTGATATGATAAACAATTTATCAATACACGTTCCATCTAAGGTAAGTCAACGTGAGACCGGGAAAAAGGTAGTAGATTCATAGTTACGACGGTCAAACATTCTAATGGGGGATTCTATTTTAACAATTCAAAGCCGTTATCTAAGCTTGGTATTCCCATCTAGATAATGACCAGCCAGGTTAAAATTTTTTACTGATTGGTAATCATACCGAAACCGATGTTTTTGAGGGATATAATAAATTTTACATTAGAGTAGAAAATTGAATTTATCTATATTTTAATAAACCAGTCGCTGGTGATGGCAACACTCATTGAATACAGGATAAATATGGCATATCTTCTCGTTAAACGAGCCGAAAAAATGATTAGGTCTTTCCACACGCCCGACGGGACCGAATGACGTCTTGACTAAGGAATATCTGCTCTTATTACGTTTATTGCTGTCATTTCGTTTCAAGCCCTACCCAAACCCACAAGAGCTCGATGAGATATTTTTAACGCCACAAGAAAGTATACCTAATTATTTCATAGAGAAAATAAAATTAAAAAGAAAAAACAATTTTTGTATTCACACAGGAAAAAAAATTCTCTACACACGCAAAAAAAAAGGCGTGAGATTTCCACAAATCAACATTATATTTTTTTTCCCCATTATTCGACTCGAGGGAAAAAAATGCCGTGAGAACAAAAAAAAACATAAAAAGAAAGACATCATTATTACAATAAAGGATAAATGAAAGCAAGTATAGGAAATACACACGTTTATATATATATTTCGTGTATGCAATGAGGGAAATAAAAAAAAGGAACAGATATATGAATTGGCATGGATAGATATGATCAGGCTTTGGTAGATCGATAGATACATACAGGTTTAGATAAATTATGAACATATATTGAGATAAATAATGAAAGGCTTTGATATATATATAAAATAAAATATATATATATATATATATATATATATATATATATAATAGATAGATAGATAGAAGAGATAGATAGATAGAAGATTTGAACAAATTTTTTAGATAGATAGATAGATAGATAGATAGATAGATAGATTTAGATAGATAGATAATGCAGGTTTAGACATAGATAATGAATAGACTGACATATGAGCAAGTTTAGATAGATAATGAATAGAAATGACATAGATGGATAGATAATGAACAGAGGGATATATATCAAATATATATATATATATATATATATATATATGTGTGTGTGTAGATAGATAGATAGATAGATAGAGATGATATAGATAGATAATAAACATTGTTTTGATATATATATAGAGAGAGAGAGAGAGAGAGAGAGAGATAATGAAGAGACTAATATATATATATATATATATATGTATATATATATATATATGTATGTATGTATGTATGTACTGTCGACCCCTCTGATTTTTCTAATTACCGTCCTATTAGTCTCCTACCCGTCTTCGGCAAAGTCTTCAAAGCCCTAATCAATACCGAAGTGGTTAATCACCTTACATCCCATGATCTGCTCTCAGACAAGCAATATGGTTTCCGCTACGGCTGATCTACCGCTGATGTGCTTACGGCCATCACTGAAACCGTCTACCAAGCCCTTCAATATAATGGTGAGGCTCGTGCCGTGGCCCTAGACATCTCCAAAGCGTTTGATAGGGTTTGGCATGCCGGCCTTCTTCGCAAGCTCCAGGGTTATGGCATTACAGGTCGATTGTTTGATTTAAAACAATCATTCCTGTCAAACCGAGAATTGAAGGTCGTTCTCAACGGATTCTCCTCCAGTTCTTATCCCACGAATGCAGGTGTGCCCCAAGGCTCCATCCTTGGCCCCACTCTATTCCTTATTTTCATCAACGATTTTCCTGGCGCCATAGATTCCCAAGTAGACATCTACGCGGACGACACTACAATTTACTCCTGCCTCAAACTTCGCTGACAAAACTAACCTGGCCGCTCGTCTTGAAATGGACCTCCAATCGGTTGTTAATTGGGGCAAGAAATGGTTGGTAAACTTTAACGCCTCAAAAACTAAACTACTCTCTATTAATCACCATAGAGGTCCTTCCCTGCCCCTCCCCCCCCCCATTAGAATGTCTGATGCTCAACTTTTTGAGAGCAACTCTCTGCGGCTGCTCGGTCTCACGTTGACTGCTGACCTGAGATGGAACAAATACATTGAGTCAATTGCTTCGGCCACCGGAAGGAATGTTGGCTCTCTGTGCCGCGCCAGGAAATTTTTCTCCCCGGAATCGATACTTCAAATATACAAATCAACCATTCGCCCTTGCATGGAGTATTGCTGCCATATATGGTCTGGAAGCCCTTCTGTTTACCTCGGGGTTCTTGATAAGATCCAGAGGCGGATATGCAATATAATTGGCCCTTGATCTGGAATCTCGTCTACAGTCACTCTCTCACAGACTCGCCGTCGCTCTCTCTGTCTTTTCTACAAATACTTTCATGGTAATTGCTCCGATGAGCTGCATTCACTGGTTCCCAGACTTCATGAATCAAGCTTTCACGAGGCTGGCAACTTTTTTCACTGTAGAAACTTTTCATAGCCGTTTCTTCTAACTCCAATAGCTTCATGCCTCGCACCTCTCGCCTATATATATATATATATATATATATATATTAATATATATATATATATATATCCAGAGAGAGAAATGTAATAGTCAATCGATAGATACCTTATAATAGATATGAACAGTTTTAGATAGAGGCAATCAATTGCTCCAAATAGATGCAACCCCCTGCATCCAGAAGTAGATTTTTTGACAAATATGTACAGAGAATAAAGAAAAAAGAAAAATATATATATATATATATATATATATATATATATGAATATTAGGATGAACTAAAAGTAGGTGGTCAGTAAAAGATAAAAGATCCATTTTTCGTCGCCAGGAACAAATCTAAATCAAAAAATTGAAACAAGTTGACGAGAATGGAGAGAAAAGCAGATGTCAATCGGGATTTGAGGTTGTTTTCAGACAATTCATGAGGCACCCATTTTCCAAGTTTAGGACTTTTTTTCAAGTTGTTGAAGATGACGATGAACAGTTGTATGGTTTAAACTGAGAACCACTGCCAATTCCTCAACTGATAAAGCAGGATTTTCTTCAAGGGCTGCTTCAAGAAGCTTTTCATCAAACTCAACTGGACGTCCGGTTGATCTTCATCTTCAAGGGTGAAATCTCCACCTCTAAATTTTGCAAACCATCTTCTGCAAGTTCTTTCATTCACACATTCCTCTCCATAAACTGAGTGAATGTTTCTAGCCGCTTTTCGGCTGCTGAGTTTTTTTCTTGAACTCATAAAGCATTATGTGCCTCAAATGATTCTTGGGTACTTCCATGTTAGCAGGGTTTTAATCAAACAAAATTTAATTTTATTGTTCTCTGAAATAAAATTTGATCAGTTTAAATACATCTAAACATAAAAATAATGTTCAGCTCCATTAGACATTATAAAATACTCTTTAAATTTCGTTCATTTTAAGAAAAAGTTAAAATTCGGACAGAACTTATGGGATGACCTGATAATAATTGGATTAAAGTCATGTGATCATGCGGGCCAATCAAT
>CAHIKZ030001593.1:240000-247500 GCA_903632075.3 Acanthosepion pharaonis
AAATGTATAATTACTCTCAAGCTTAACAGAAGAAAGAATGATGATGAAATCGATAATGGGAAATGACATGTTAAACGAAAATGACATGTTCATCTTTAATTAATCATAGCTAAGGATAAGGAAGAAAAATCTTGAAACGATTGAAATATATATATATATATATATATATATATATAATTTCAAGATCATTTTTCAACTTATTCAAGATGTTACACCTTTTCCTCCTAAAATCAAAATGGTTTTTCGGTACGATTTCATTTTTAAAGTTTTTTTTTCAATTTTTGGAAGTTTTTTGAAACTCTCTTTGGACTTTGAATTGAGTTGGATCTTTTTCTAATTAATCTCTTTAGCTCTAAGTTGTCTTGATCCCTTGTTGTGACCTTTAATCCATTTTCTCTCTACTGTTTAAACTTTTTTTAAACTTATTTACCGTTCTCTTGATGGTTCTTGAATGGACTTTGAAAATGGAAGCCAGAGTATGAATTTGGTACCATTTTGAAGGCCTGAATTAATTTTTTCCTCACCATTGCACAGTTGAGAAGACAGTTTGCTAACACAAAATGATTTTATTGTTTGAATAACTCAATAACTTTTTAGTGATTCTTACGAGAAATGGTGTCAAGATGGCTAAAATATTTATCTGAAATCCAGGAAAAGGAGAAAATTCAGTTTTTTTTTTTTTTTTTTAAATATTAAACATTTTGTGGGAAAAAAGACAATAAATTTGTTACATATATATATATATATATATATATATATATATATATATATATATATAGTAGTAATTTTTAATATGACAAACAAGTGATAAACAAAAGCTTTTATTTTTTATGAATGAAATATAAAAAAAAACAGGAACACTATTTGCTAATATAGTATAAAGCTTAAATTAATAAATTTAGTTTACCATTACAAAAATATATCATCTGAACAATTACCATGAGAATGAATAGTACAAAAAAAAAAGAGAAATTTGGAATTTTTATATTAAAAACAAATATAATCAAGAAGACAGCAGATAACGATTGACGTTGGATTTAAATTTTTGAGATCAAAAGTTGGATGGCAGAGTTTCCACAATTGAGAAGCATCCTAAAAATGAAAACTGCATAGAATTTACGGTTACATCTAATAATTTCAACTATGAACTGATGGTTTATATTGCTGCCAATCTAGTATTTGCGCTTAAATTCATGAAGTCTGGGACCATAGAAAGAAAAATGAATCAACTAACATGAAAGTATTTATTTTCTATAAATATTTTCATGCGAATTGTTTGGTGGGAATTTTTATTACAGCATTCTGAAAATTGAAACTGAAACAGGTGACTCTAACATTGCAAAATTGCAAAACTTACAATTCTAATATTACAGCCAAAATTGAATTTAAAAACTTATTCTACCGTTTTATTTATCCTCAATTTAAAATAACACGGAATTATGGTGTTGGATTTGATTATGATTTTTATATGTTGTTTTATAATTGTTTTTTTTCTAGACAAATATAAAAATCTTTTTTATTTCCCCAAAGAACTCGGAAAAATCTCAAGGTAATTAAAAATAATTTTTTATTTATATATTAAAACTTATTTAAAGAATATATAATCAGCATTCATACTATATCAAAATAAAAAATTTTAAACTGTTTTACCGACCATGGATCAATTGGGTATATTCAAATATATAAATATAAAAAACTGCATAGAAACATAAATATAGAAGAAAGTTTAAAATGAATCCATTTTAAAAAAAAAAAAATTGAAAACAAAAATGTTTTTGAAAAAAAAAGAAAAATTAACACTTTGACTGTTTTTTAATTCATCCTTATGACCATGTTTAAAAATAAAACCATTTTTTTTGAAAATAAAAACTATAATCAGACACATACATGAAAAAAATCCACAGATTCAGTTAAAAATTAAAAAAAAAAAATCGTCTTTGAAAATGGCTAAATGAATCGACAAAAGCCCAGGGGATGCAGAACTTTTGGAAAGTTTTTAAACAATTCGTGTCCAGAAAAGAAATAATAAAAAGCTTGTCTGTCGTCTTTAACAAAACATGTATAAATGAAGGACTGCTGTCTAAATACACAATGTATATACAGACAAATTCATCTAGTCCAGTACAATCCTCAACACATAGCACTGGACGACCTTTTCGTTCTATTTGGGACCCATCGGCATTGCATATTCACTACCGCGAATCGAACCCGGACCGTTATGATACAACGACAAAAGCATCATTATTATGAACAAACGGTTTTCGGTGACGAATAAAAAGAGTTTGACTTGATTCGACGTATAAATTTATTTATTTAAATTTTGTGGTGATATTCATCCAAGTCCTCGAACCCAACGGCTTGTGCCCCAATAGCCACTTCTTTTTCCCATACCGCTTTTAGAGAGCATTAAAGCTGGATCTGATAAAGGATATATAAGTGATAGAAATTTGGGAGGGGATATTAATAATCATTTACAGTAATTCATCGAGTCTAGAAGAATCGTCAACAGAATGAAGCAAGCACTGGACGTTTTCGTCCTGTTTTGGTACTCATCAGCAGTGCGCATCCCCTATCGAGAATGACCGTGATGATACAGGCAAGATAAATTAGCTAATAAGGACAAACGAAAGGATAGAAATATAATCAGTAAGATAAACATTTATTAAATATTAATTATTAACCGTATGACAAAAATGAAGCACGGGATGAAAGGTTTTACATTCGGAATTTTCGGACACGCCTGTGTCCTTTATCAACGGACCGAGAAATAATCAGAGAAATGGGTATCATTCACCGACATTGATTTTTGTAGACGGTGTATTTTCTGGTGCAAATCATATTATTAGATTATTATTATTAAAAAAAAAAAAAAAAAAAAAGAAAAAAGATCTCTGATTCCTCGCTGTGCGAAATTCTATAATAATATTTATAGAGAATCTAGTCAGTTTCTTTTTCGTCACCGAATTTTCGTTGTTATGACGGTTGGAAATACTGTATTGGTAGGGTTCGAATCTCGGTTTTGGATTTTCACTGCTGATGAGTCCCAAAATAGGACGAAACGGCCGTCCAGTGCTTTAGGCATTCTGTTGAGCATTCTTTTAAATTACGATGAATCACTACAAATGATTATTCAACCCCAAAAATAAGAAACACCACAAACACACACACATACACACACACACACACACACACAAAACACACACATTTATATATATATATATATATATATATAATATTAATCCTCCCGTCGTGGTGTTCGATTTATGAAGGTTTGTAGACCAGTTCCTAGGAAACCGACAGCCCGACAACAGCACATGAGATTTGATTATAGTAGTGAACGTTTCGTGCAGGACCATCCACACTTTTTGAAGGGCCGAATACAGGAGACCAGATTGGTAACTATGTGCCACAAGGTCCCCAAACGTAAATATATTTTTTGAATTCAGAGTTGTCCCTTTAAAAGAGAAAATTGCTATTATATATAGATTATAAGGTTATAGAAAAGACAATATTTGAAGGGAAGAAGAAGGATTATATGGGAGAAGCAAGAGAACATTGTATTACAGCACTTAATGGTTTCGAAATATATATAATATATATATATATATATATATATATATATATATATATATATATATATATATATATATATATATATATAGAGAGATTTAGAAAATTTTAGGGGTGTTATTTTTTTTAATTATGTATTTTTAAAAATATTTTTTATTTATTTTAAGCAAATCAGTATTTGAAAAGAGACGATGTCCTTTAGTGCCCGGTCGATAACAATGTTGTCTATAGATGGAAATTATATTTGCATATATTTGTAAATGCGAGTAAAAACACTGTTCAGTCCGTTGGTGATTTCTTGGAAAGTTAAGTGATTTTATTTTGGAAACGCGCGGATTATCTGGGCGGATGGGAAGAGGTCGAATGGAAGAGGCGATACAATGCCTTATCAATAGCCTTAAATCTGTCCATCCTGACGATAGCCTATAAAATCAGTTGTAAAAAAAATAAATCTCGTTAGAAATGTTTGCTTCTCGACGCTGCGATTGGATTTTTCAACTTTGTTGTTTGAGTAACACAACAAAGAACAATTTTTAATTATCCAAATTTCATTGAATACATTTACACACAACACATATATATATATATAAATAAATATATATATATATATATATATATATATATATATATATATAAAAAATATGGTGCAGTTCAATTTGAAAAAATATTACAATGAATCATTCATAAAAAAAAGTAAATTTTTAAAGTTAATGATATAAAATGACGAAAACTTTTGTAAAACAAAATTTAAAAGATGCATCAACCTACAAAACCACTCAATGAATGTTATGATCCTTGTTTTTAAAATTAAAAATCTATATAAGGTCTTTTTTAAAAACATAGTAGTTTTCAACTCTGCATTCAGTCATCCTCATCGTTCAATAGAAATTTTTTTGGCAGGAAGTAAATTCCAGGTAGCATCAGAGACGAAATATTAAATGCGAATCGAAATATAATTTTTTTAGAAATGTGTTATTTTTTAAAAATCATTTTCAAAATAAATGACATTATTAATTGTTTATTTACAAATGATGAATTTTATTGCAATATATATATATATATATATATATATATATTTATAAAATATATATATATATATATATATATATATATATATTTTTATATATATATATATATATATATCATATATATATATATTATATATATATGTGTGTGTGTGTGTGTGTAAATGTGTGTATATGTATATATATATGGGTGTAACAGGAAAATTATCCAAATGGGGTAACAGCAAAATTGTACAATTGTGAGATTAGGCTTTGAACCGTTTTATCTTAGAAATGATTAGATATCATATTGGAACTCAACGATGTTTTTATAACACAATTGGACTCTAATTTGAGCAATAAAAATGTATAATTACTCTCCAAGCTTAACAGAAGAATCGTGATGAAAACGATCAGAAACGAAAATATGTTCATCATTAATTATAACTAAAGACTGCAGTCTCATAAAGGATTGAAATAAAGTTCATATATATATATATATATATATATATATATATATATATATATAATTCTAGGATCATTTTCCAACTTCTTCCAGATGATCTTCGCCCTCTTTAAACTTCTAACTTTCAGTCATTGAATAACAATCTACCCCAAACGTACCCGTACGAATTCAGTTTCAAGTATTTTTCACTGCTTTTTGGACTGTCATAGCTGAAGCACCTTCTCAAGTGCCAAACGTCTTATGCATTAAGTTGGATCTTTTCTACTTGTTCTCTTTAGCTCTAAGTTGAAATGATGATCCCTATTCCTGTTGTGACCTCCTGATCCAGTTTTCCTCTCTACTGATCCCTCTTTTTTTTTAGACTTATTCACCGTTCTCTTGATTTTTGAATAGACTTTGAAGATTGAAGCCAGAGTATCATTACTGAAGGTCTGAATGATCTTTTTCCTTTCACCATTTCTCTGTTGGGAAGACAGTAGGGTCTGACAAAAAAATTAATTTTGTGCTTTTTTTTTTTTTAGAAGAAAAACCATCAAATTTTTTTTTTTAATAAAATCGAGGAATTCGATTTCCTTCGTCAAACGTTTTATTTCAAAACAATGAATAGATTCAAAAATTATTTTTTTAATTTTTTAGAAAAACGATTAACAAAATCCATTTTAATAATTTTTCTTTTTTTATAAATGAGTAACTCAAAAGGATTCTCAGAGATTATTACAACAAATGTTGTCAAGATGGCTAAAAGTTTATCTAAAAACCTGAAAAAAGAAACTTAATTAGTTTAGTGGTATTTTTTTAGATGTGTGGAATGGAAAATTATCCCATGTTGTTACATGATTTTAGACAATTTTTTATTACACCCGATATATATTTAATATAAATATAAAATTTGTCACTTATTTGATTGATGTTATATCTTTACTCTAGAGTTTTTTCGACGGGCTTCGTGAAATTATTTGGTCTTACCCCCTGGTAAACTCAATTAGTAAATTGATGAGACCTTATCGCCAATCTAGTACTGCGCTGAAAGTTATAGAGTCTAGTTACTATGGTGGAAAGTAATATTTATTTTGTGTAAACATAGTGGGACTGACACAAATCGATTTTAATCTGTTCTCTTTCGACATTAATAACTCAAAGGCTTTTTCAGTGATTCTTACGACAAATCGTGTCAGGATGGCTAAAAGTCTTATCTGAGAACACAATTATTTTAGTGTTTTTTTTTTATTTTTATTATATTTTATTATATTTTTTTATTTTTATTATATTTTATTATTATTATCATTGTTTTATTATATTTTTATTTTATTATATTTTTTATTTATTATAGGTCTTGAATGGACATTGAAGATGGAAGCAGTAAGGAGTAAGAATGTTGGTACGATTACTATAGGCCTGAATATTCTTTTTCCTCTCACCATTGCTCAGTTAGGAAGACATAGTGGGACTGACACAAAACGATTTTAACCTGATCTCTTTCTAAATGAATAACTCAAAGGGTTTTTGAGTGATTACAGAGAGCAAGAGTAAAGAATGGTGTTATGGAAAGGATAAAGAGAAGGTCAGCGATCAGGATCAAGGCATCAGAAAATGTCGATTGACATTATATTTTCATATTTGAAGTTTATAGCTATCATGAAAGCAAGTAAGAGGAAGGGAGTTCCACTGTCGGGAAGTGCGAGAGAAGAAACTGTTGGAGTAGACGCAAGTAAACATTAAGCGTTGCATTTAGATTTTTGAAGTTTATAATTATCAGGAAAGTAAGTAAACGGAATGAAGTTCCACATGCGCGAAGTACGAGAAGAGAAACTATTGGAGTAGAAGTGGCGGCTGCATTAAGCTATTTCAAGAGTAAATGGGTGGGACCTAGATGCCAATCTAGTTGGACCCTTAAATTCATGCAGTCGAGACACTGGGGAAAGAAGCTGTTCAGAGCAGTTGCCATGAAAATATTTGTAGAAAAGACAGAGGGAAGCCACATCCCATCTGTGAGTAAAATGACTCAAGTCGAGATGCCTGTTCAGGAGCGATTGCATAGCAGATCCTTCTTTGGATTTTGTCAAGGAATTCGATATGAATAGCAGGAGCACCAGACCAGATATGGTAACAGTATTCAATGCACGGACAAATGATAGATTTGTAAATGTACAAGATAGTCTGTGACGAGAAAAACCTTCTGGTACAATAGAGTGAACTAAGTCTCCTTGCAATGGATGCAGCTATAGATTCGATGTAGTCAATCGTTTGAAAACGTGAGTTCAAGAAGTCGAAATGTGTTGGTCTCTTGGAGTCTAGCGTCAGCTATGCTGATTGTAGGGAGACGAAATAATTTGTCAATGTATGTTATAAGTAAAAGTGCTCAATACCAAGTATATGAATCATTTCATCCCCATAATCAAGGAGGTAATGTCAGTAATATGAAGGGGGTTACAGGGAATTAGAGTGAAAGAGAAGACTGAG
>CAHIKZ030001593.1:252500-277500 GCA_903632075.3 Acanthosepion pharaonis
TTTAAATTCAATTAATTTAAAAACATTTATATATATTTATATATATATATATATATATATATATATATAAATTTATTAAAAAAATATGATATAAATACATAGGTCTCATGTTTCAAAAACAAAGCCGAAAGATTCAATATAATCCTTTAAATTAAATTGGAATTTAAAAAAATGGGCTCCGTTCCATCTTCAAGCGAAATTTTGTTGGAATAACGTATATCAGAAATTTACTTATTTTAAAAATTGAAATCAAAATCTCCATTTAACAGCAAGGGCGAATTGTTAATAAAAATATATAGGAATATATATATACATGTATTAATAAGTAGCGGTATAGATTATACTTTCAAGATGTCAATGTTTTGGATTATTTAAAATTTAGGTATTTTCTTATTTTTATATATTTTCAAACAATATATATATATATATATATATATATATATATATATATATATATATATATATGAACCTAATTTTCTTTTTAATTGTGTATACAAAATGTTTAATATTTAAAAAATAAAAACAAAAAAAAAACACCAAACTAATTGAAAATTTTTCCTGGATTTTAAAGATAAGAGGTTTATTTTTTTGACACCATTTCTTTAAGAATCACTAAAAACCCTTAAAGTTATTCACATTAAAATCATTTCATTTCAACTCCACTATATTCTCAACTGTGCAATGGAAGGACAAAAGATAATTCAGGCCTTCAATAATGGTATTACTAAACTTCAGACTCTGGCTTGCATCTAGATAAATAGAATTCAAGAACCATCAAAACGGCTCCATGTTTTTTCCAGCCAAGTTTTAATCTTTAAAATATTTAAAACAATGTCAATCACTATCTATTTCCTCCTTGTTAATCTTTCCTCTAAAAGCTCATTATTTAATTTTTTGTTCCTAATTCTTCCACACCCAGTAATAAATTTTTATAATAGTTATTTTATTGCCTTTCTCATGGAACCCTCTTATTTACATGCTTTCCAATTATGTATCAATGCAATATCAATCGCTATTTACTGTCCTCCTGATTTATTTTTCACTAAAGCTCATTATTATTTCTGTTTCTAATTCTTTAACATTTCAGTACCTTTTTTGTGTCTTAAATGATAATTTATTGCCTTTTTTGTGGAATATTTTCCGGCTCCAATATTTTCCAGCCCAACTTTAATATGAAATTAATCGGAAGTGAAAAAAAAAAAATTACAATTTTTCTAGATGGATAGAAATTCATATCCTTCAACATCAATACAAGGAAGGTTATTCATGAGTATGAAATTTTAATTCATTTTGTTAAATTAATTTTAAATAAGACATGTAATATATATTTATATATATATATATATATATATATATATATATATATATATATATATAAACAGTTTGAGATATTTAGATAAAAACAGAATGAGATAGATTAGAATGAAAGAAGAATCTTACACACACACATACACACACACACATAAATACATATATATATATATATTTAAAGAGAAAGAGTTTTTTCAAAACAAAAAAGATATTAAAAGAGTGATATTAGATGGATTTAGCTAGAGAAAATAAAACAGATTTTCAAGATAGATATAAAACAGTTTAAGATATATAGATTTTAACAGAAAAGAATATAGACATTTCTGAATACATAAATATATATATATATATATATATATATATATATATATATATAAATAATTGTGATTAATAGAAAACAGTTCAAGATATTTATAATTTAGATATGAACAGAATACGGATATGTTCGATTACGACGGATACGAACAGTTTGAGATAGATTTTGAACAGATTGAAATAGACATCAACAGAAATATATATGTATGTGTGTGAAAAATATATATATATATATATATATTTGTTTGTATGTTATATATATATATATATATATATATATATATATATATATATATATATATACAGTTTAAAAAAAAGAGACAGGGGAGAGAGAGAGAGAGAGAGAGAATGAAAGAAAACAAACGAGCCCCTGAATAGACACAGGAGAGAGACGTAGGAATGTTTTTACAAAAGAGTCTATCATCCTACACAATGCTGACATCTAAGTACAGCTAAATATCTTTGTTTCTGACATGACCATTCATTATGAACCATAAACTTTTACCGTTATAAAGACAATTTTTTTCCTGCTAAAATGACCGACGACCAAATAAAAAATATTGGCCAATAAAAAATTTCATTAAAAAATTTTTGTGTTATTATTTGATACTTTTCAAGTTTGTAATTTAAATCATTTTATTTTTATATTGTTCGGCACGAGTAAAAACCCCCGCTGTAACGGTGACCAGAGTTACAACAGTGAAAATTGGATCTTGACCAAAATTTATCGTGTTAAAACAATGGAAATGCTGAAATTTTCAGACACTTTTCAAAAAAATTCAAGCCAGTTTTGAAATCAAGTCTTTAATGTTCATTGTTGATTGAATCACAGCTCCGGTTACAGAACGATTTTTGGCGTGTCATTCTCTCGAAGATTATAAAAGTAAATCATGCAATTTGAAAAGGAATTCTTGCCAATGTTTGTTTTATGGAGAAAAAGTGAAGAATTGTACTCTCGAAGGTTGATTGTCCAACTGAATCTTTCTTAACGCGAGAAATAAAGAAAAAGTGAATGTTCCCCAAATTTATAAAACATGTTTGAAAAAATGCTGTATAAATGAAGCATTATATTTAATACATTACAAACAAAAAGGGGATATAAAAATTATAATTCAGTGTTTATTTCCTATGTTTTTAGAAGTAAACATGGGAATCTTGTGGATCTAAAGAGCTCTACTGAATATTTGCCAAGAAATAAAAATGATTGTGTAGTTTTAAGGCATGCAACGTTGAAATTTGGGAATAAGAGATTTGAGGAGAATTTTTATCGAGTTCGAACACATGTTGAACGAGTGCTTGGAAAGATCGGACTAATGACAAGCGGATCAGCTGACAGGTGTTATCGGAAATCATCCTGACTCAAAAAAACCGAATTGTTCTGACGGGAAAAATGATCACATTTTGAGGAATATAAGGAATTCAAATTAAAAATTTTAGATTATTTGAAGAATTTTGGCAATAATCTGCTATCATTATCTTCATTCAGTTTATATATATATATATATATATATATATATATATATATAATATATATGGGTAATTTATTAGACAGAATTGATATTTTAATTTAATTTTTTTTTATTTAAGCATCCAATACTTTTTATCATTTCATATTTCTCTATCTCTCTCTCTCTAAATAAGAAACACACACACACAAAACATATACATATATTGCATGTATTCTAAAAACATGTTTTCATTATCAAAATGTCTCATTAAATAATTCAGACGTTTTGTCTACTTATTTATATTAGGATCGTCTCGTAATTACGAATAATTTTCTTAGTATCCTTATTAAAGGAAGAAAGAAAATTACTATATTAATGCATATTCATTTGATTCCGAGTACTTTCGTTTTTAGCACAATGTCGTCACGAGTGTCATCTTTTTCTAAGACAAAAATGTTGTGTTCATCTGAAAAAAAATTTTTTTTTTAAAAATATTTAGACATTTCAATAACTTAGTTACCTCCCTTGACGTTTTGCACGGCTATCTACGTGATGAATGAAAAAAATTGTACAGTATATAATTTGAGAATTTTTCACGTAACGCAAAAAAGAATTTATTTTCAAATTTTTTCAAATTTTTGGATTTGATTTTAATATTGTAAACACCATTTTTTTTCTTCTATTTTGATAAATTTGAATGTCAGTGTGTCACTGTTTCAAATTTTTTCTTTTATTCCTATTTCTGTATTTATATGATACCATTTTGGAATCAGGCCGACTTTGTTTTTAAAAAAATTCGGGCTAGATCCGGATCCTTAAATTTTATTTGAGCGATTGTTTTCGGCTATTAAATAACGTGATTTTTTTTTTGCTATGAATATTTTTGTACGTTAGCAATTTGTATATTGGTGAAATAAACTTTTGAGCATAAATTAAATTTAAACAACCGAAATCCAGCGAATGTTAAAATATTGAAATAAATATAAATGTTTGTTACAGGAAATTGTTTTCAAATTAATATGGCGGCAGAATTTTTAAAGAAATTTTTTTTTTTAAGCGTTTCACCCCAAGCAAGGCGAGAAGCCACTAGGACGCAAGGGGTTACAGAAAATTTGGAGCAAGATCAGATAGGAGTGATAGAGGAAAGGATGAGGAGAAGGATAGTGGATAGATCAAGGCAACTGGAGATGTCGATTGACATTACATTTGAATAGCTGGAGATTATAGCTCTCAGGGAAACTGGAATAGGGAAGGGAGTTCCACAGGCGAGAGGTGCGAGACATGAAGCTATTGGAGTAGAAGAGACGGCTACATTTAGTAGTTTCGACAGTGAAAGGGTGAGAGCGGGATGCCAGCCTCGTAGGGCGCTTGAACTCATGAAGTCTGGGAACCAGCGAATGCAGCTCCTCGGAGCAATTGCCATGAAAGTATTTGTAAAACAGACAGAGAGAGGCGACGGCGCGTCTGTGAGAAAGTGACTGTAGACGAGATGCCAGAGCAGGGCCAATTATATTGCATATCCGCCTCTGGAGCCTATCAAGAACCCCGAGGCAAATAGAAGGGGCTCCAGACCATATATGGCAGCAATACTCCATGCAAGGGCAAATTGTTGATTTGTAGATCTGGAGGATCGATTCAGGGAGAAAAAATTTCCTGGCGCGGCACAGGGAGCCGACTTTCCTTGCGGTGGACGGAACAATTGACTCAATGTATTTGTTCCATCTCAGTTCTGCAATCAACGTGAGACCGAGCAGCCGCAGAGAGGTGCTCTCGAGAAGTTGAGCCTCAGGCATTCTAATGGAGGGCAGGGAAGGATCTCTGTGGTGATTAATAGAGAGCAGTTTTGTTTTTGAAGCATTAAAGTTGACCAGCCAATTCCTTTATAGTTCACAACCGATTGGAGGTATTTATATATATATATATATATATTTATACATATATATATATATATATATATATATATATATAATAAAAAGGATGATAAAAATGTATATTTTTCTTTGATAAATTGAAAAAATGATGGATGATTTATTTTTTTTATATTAATATAAATATATATTTATTTTTTTGCTTTAGTAACCTTTTTCTCATCCATTATCATCCAATTGAATCCCATTTTATATTAATGAAAATATATATTTTAGTTGTAGTTCATCGTTTTCTTCGGCTGATTGTCATTTTTAAATGAATTTCGTTCGTTATTATGAATTTTCGATTGCCAATGATTCTTTTGATGAGGTTAAAAAATGTTAATCTTGAAGGAACAAAAACATTTCCATTTCAAAACAAAAAACAAAAGTTCTGCCATATCAAATATTTTTTTTTTTTTTAATTTTGTTAGGTTTCCTTATGTACAAGGCCCGAAGCCACTCAAATTTAGAGGATTACGTTAATGGATAGTTTATATGGATATGAGAGCATTTTTTAAGGACATAACATCCAGTTTTGAAGAGAAGTTGGAAAATATAAAAATTCATATTTTTTCCCAAAACGGTTTGGAGAAATTTTTTAATTCTATCAAAAAAATTTGAAAAGTGTTAACTGGAATTTTGAATAAAAAAAATTAAACAAAATTTCCATTTTCATTTTGATCTAGCTCTTATAAAACTAGAGGAAGCATGAGGATTAATTACTTAAAAGCAGTACAGAGAGAAAATATTTTTTTAATTGTATATAAAACATATTATATATATATATATATATATATATATATATATATATATATATATATATATATATATATATTGAAAAAAATAGAATACATGCAAACATATATAAAATATATATACATACATATATATATATAAATATATATATATATGAATATTAGATTATAAAAAATGGAAAATATCTAAAAATTTTTTTAAAACCTTTATTTAAAATTTTATACTTTGTTTTTTGAAAAGAAAATAAATATAAAAAAAATCATGATATATAATAAAATTAAAAATTTATGAATGAAAATTTCAATTAATAATTTGATTGTGTATTTTCAAAAATGAAAATATTTTTCTTTGACATCATTACTTTTAAAAGAAGAAATAAAAAATATTTAAATTTTTTTAGGACATTTTTTTTTATATGATTTTCAAAAAAAAAAATTTTTTTTTGAATTTAACCTTTTTTAAAGTGTTAAAAATAGAAAAAAGATTTTTTTGCAAATTCTTAAAGTTTATTTTAAAATAAGGAATTATAAAAAAAATAAAAATATAAAATATATATATATATATATATATATATATATATAAAGTTTATATAAAATTTAGAGTTTGAAAGATATAAATTCACGGTGTTCTTATTGATATTTTTTTTTTTAAAAATAGTGCCCAAAAAAAATTTACAAAACATTAATATTATAAATTTTCCTTTTTTCGAATATGTTTTTCATACACAGTTTTAAGAACTATGTTTGAAAATTTTTTTTCGTTAAATTTTAAAAAATTTAATTTTTAATAAAAATTTAAAGAATTGGAAAATTTCTTTACTTTTGAAGTGACAGTATAAAAAAAAAAAAAAAAAAAAAATTTTCAATTAATTTTATTCAAATATATATATATATAATATATATATATATATATATATATATATATATATATATATATATAAAGACCACAGATGTTTTCATTTCTTTCAATTTCTCTTTATCACAGAAGTTTTAAAATTGTTTAGACGTCCGAAATTTTTCAAGCTGGGAATGAAACTAAACCTGGAATTAAAGGAAATCAGAAATGAAATTTAAAAAATTAAAAAAAAATTAATGTTTGTAATTAAAATTATTAAAAGTTGCAACAATTTTTTTTTTTTTTGATTTTTGTTTCTATTATTTTTATTATTTTTTATGTAATAGGTTATTATATTTGTATCAAAAACTAGTTTTTTTTTTTTAAAAGTCTGGTTTTTTGAACAATAAATCATTTTTATTAAGAGCTGTGGTCGAACAGGTGTAATGTATGGGCGTAATAGATTTAAATAATTTGTATTTGTCAATATTAATTATTTATAAATTTTATTAATAGATAAAAGTACAAAAAAATTTAAAAATTTAAATTAAATTTAAATAAATAAAAATAATGGAATCCTGAATAATAAAAAAAAAAAAAAAAAATTTAATATTAACTATGAAATTGTTTGACCAAATAAAAAAAAGTCGAAAAAAATTAAAAAAAAAAAAACAAACTCCAGAAACCTACACAAATTTCAGACATTCAATTTTTTATTTTAAAAAAATTAAAATCATCCTTGATAATTAAAAAGTATAGTCGAAAGCCCTGAATTTATAATAATACAAAAAATATAGTTTCTACAAAATAATGATCAAGAATATTTTTAGAATTTTTAAAAAAACAAAATAAAAATTAAAAAAAATTCTTGAATATTGAATTTTGTCTTAAGTCTGAAACATTATATATATATAAATTGTATTTCTTCAAAAATAACAAAAAAATGACCAAAATATTTTTATCTAAAATTATAACCAAAAAAATGTAAACGTAATTTTTACCAATTAAAAAATTATTTTAATATTCATTAAAATATAAATTCAAACATAATCATAATGGGCGACAATTTTCAACAAAATATTTTTTTTAAAATTTTATTTTATAAAATTGATTCCATTTGTTAACGACAACATAAATACGCTCAAACCTTTCTGATCATTTAAAATTTTCATTTATTTGTTTTGAATAAAACTTTTTTTGTGTCCATTATAATTTCGCCGTGTTATACTGATTATGTTAATTGTATTTTAATGAATATTGTCCTGAAGAAGGTTATTAAACCGAAACGTCAGACGTCGACATTTCATTCATATTTAAAACAACATAAAATTTTTAAGGATTTTTGTTTTGTTTTTCCAGATATTTTGATCATTCTGTCGAATTTATATCCATTTATATTTGATATGAATAATATATATATATATATATATATATATATATATATATATATATATATGATTATTTTTCATAATAAATAAAATTACAATAAAGCGTTTAATATAAAGAATAAATTAGTAAGATTGATTAATAAATAGTGATTTTTTACTTAAAATAACAAATTTAAAAAGTATTAACGCACTAACCACTCGTTGAATTTTTTGTTTTAGATAAATTCCATAAAATTATATTTCGATATGTCATCCTATCATCATCAGGCGAGATATATATATTTTTTTTTTTTATTAAAAAAAATATTACATGATTTATATATATATATATATAATATTAATATTTTATGAACAGGAAAAATTATGAATTTTTGGTAATGATAAAATGGGTAATCCCAAGGATTTGAAATCCTGATATCAATATAAAACCATATAATATTAAAAGAAAAACAGATGTTTTTAAGGTACCATTATAATAATTTATTTCACCAGAGCCCTTGAAAAAAGGACGCCGGATCATCAGATAAGCACTTCCAAAAATGAAATGAAACGAAAAAATGAGATTAAAATTGATGGGTAGTGTAAATTTTTTTTAATTTAACAGAAAATGTAAGAGGGATTTTAAAGTGACATGGTACAGTATAGGGAGGGGTTAATTTCATATATCTCTGAAGTATATTTATATTCAATTAAGGAGAAAGGACCAGACCATGACCTATTTAGATGGTTTGGTTTAACGGAAATGATATATTGAAATAATAAAAATATATAGGAGAAAAGAAAAGGAAAAAGGAAAGAGAAAAGGAACAGAAAAAACGTAATACAGAATATACAAATTTTTGTTTGTGAAAGAAGAAGAGAGAGAAGAGAGAGAGAGAGAGGCCAAGAAAAGAAATCAATCGAAAGAGGTAAAAATTGGGAAAAACAAATTTATGTAATGGATAGATTACATTGCTTGAAAATTTAGATGTCTAAAAAATTTGATGATTGCTATCAATTTAAATATTTAATTTTTATATAAATAGTTTATGAAAATTTAATATAATTTTTTTACTATCTTTATTAACACATTTATAGAGAAAATATTAAAGAACTATTTTAAATTATATTAGTTTATTTATATGACCAATCAAACGATTTTATATATATATATATATATATATATATATATATATATATATATATATATACTCCTGAAAAAATTATTTAGAGGTTGATGAAAAAACACTCTGGGGAGAAAGTGTGAGTTTGTAAACAGTCACTATTACATGGGTAATTCAATTCTCTTCGATAAAACATGGAATCTCAGTTCTCTCAGTAATTCGGCATGTTTATCTAAAAATAAATTGGCTTATTTAAATTCATACCTTGCCGAATTGCGCCAACGGCAGACAGATTCTCCGATTGACGCCAATTAAGTCGAGGTTGATCCTAGCTAGAGACAACCGGACGTCTAGCCACACTGATGAGTAAAAATATTCGAAACAGTCTGTCTGTAGAAAACACTATATATATGTGTTTGTGTGTATGTGTCAGTATTATAAAATATATATATATATATATATATATATATATATTTGTGTGTGTGTGTTCACACATACACACACACACACACACACGCACATATATATATATATATATATCAAATTCGACTAATATCATTAGTGCTTTATATATATATATATATATATATATATCAGTGTTTTATATATATATATATATATATATATATCAAATTCGACTAATATCAGTAAACATTATATATATATATATATATATATATATATAAAGCACACTGATACTGATATTAGTATATATATATATATATAAGATGTTTAAAAAGTTTTATATATATATATATATATATATATATATATATAAATATAAATATAAAGCACACTGATATTAGTCAAATTTATCTCTTCAGTCCTTGTGCTGTTTTTATTTTAGAACCTCTAAAGTATCGACCGCCCAAGGAGGACATCGGCGTGAAGCGGGAAAATAATGAAGAAGAGAGAGACAAAATGGCGGGGAGCGAAGAGGCTGGTGGACAGGAAGATGGAAGCGAAAAATTCTCTCTCATTTAAATGCAGCCATAATAAAAGCATTACGTTGCAAATGGTTCCTGAATATTTAGATGAACAAAACGACAAAAAAAAAAAAGAAAAAGAAAAAAAGACCTAAACTCATTTCTTCAATTTACACCGACTGCCATGATTATATTGTCAAGTTTGGTCTGAAGAATTCTTTCTTTTCTTCTTTTTTATTACCTGCTGTTTGCTTAGAACTTATTTCCCCAGTGACTTCAAAAAATATTGCCTATCTCTTCGTGTTCTCCGGGAAAATGTATTAGATCTTTATTCAATTTTGAATTTTCAACCAATTTTCTTTAATATTTATATAAAATACACTTTTCAATATAACCGAAAATAAATGCACTAATGACCACAGGCAAAGCAGTCAGTCAGTTAAGTGTCATACGTGATACACACTTAGATGATCATGTCTCTCCACAACTTCCTCACTTGTTAAATCTTGCAGTTATGTGCCATATGTGATTCGAGCTTAGGTGATCATGTCTTTCTACAAATTCCTCACCTGTTGACTCTTTCAGTTAAGTGCTATACGTGATACACGATTGGACGATCATGTCTCTCCACAACTTCCTCACCTAAATACCTGTTGACTCTTTCAGTTAAGTGTCATACGTGATACATAAGATGATCATGTCGAGAACAACTTCTCACTTGTTAAATCTTGCAGTTATGTGCCAGATGTGATTCGAAAAAAGGTGATCATGTCTTTCTAAAATTCCTCCTGTAAACTCTTTCAGTTAAGTGCAATACGTGATACACATTGGACGATCATGTCTCCACAATTTCCTCCTGAAAAATTTAATTTGACTCTTTCAGTTATGTCATACGTGATCTCCTTAGATGATCATGTCTCTCCACAACTTCCTCACTTGTTAAATCTTGCAGTTATGTGCCATATGTGATTCGAGCTTAGGTGATCATGTCTCTCCACAACTTCCTCACCTAAATACCTGTTGACTCATTCAGTTAAGTGCTATACTTGATACACGATTGGACGATCATGTCTCTCCACAACTTCCTCACCTAAATACCTGTTGACTCTTTCAGTTAAGTGCTATACGTGATACACGCTTGGACGATCATGTCTCTCCACAACTTCCTCACCTAAATACCTGTTGACTCATTCAGTTAAGTGCTGTACGTGATACACGCTTGCACGATCATGTCTCTCCACAACTTCCTCACCTAAATACCTGTTGACTCTTTCAGTTAAGTGCTATACGTGATACACGCTTGGACGATCATGTCTCTCCACAACTTCCTCACCTAAATACCTGTTGACTCTTTCAGTTAAGTGCCATACGTGATACACGTTTGGACGATCATGTCTCTCCACAACTTCCTCACCTAAATACCTGTTGACTCATTCAGTTAAGTGCTATACTTGATACACGCTTTGACGATCATGTCTCTCCACAACTTCCTCACCTAAATACCTGTTAAATCTTTATGTACCATATGTGATTCGTGCTTGGACGATCATGTCTCTCCACAACTTCCTCACCCAAATCACTGTTGACTCTTTCAGTTAAGGGCCAAACACGCTTAGGTGATCATGTCTCTTTCGTTTCCTGACGGTCTAAGTAGAAGTTTTTCCCGCAGATGGTTGGCGTTTCTGTCTGCGGTAGATTGTTAGCAATCCAAGGCTATAGGCCCTAGTCTGTCGCGCTATTCAACCCATAGCTGGAGGAGGAAACGATAGATTCATGCCTTTCCCAAGGGAATTTGTTCCTAAGTGAATACATGAACCCGACTGGAATTCGAAATCTGCTTTCCGATTTATCAGTTCGAGCCGATATCCAATACGCATATCTATAGGCACAACAAAGACTTTAATAAAATCTCTTAATTTGTGTCTATTGTGATTTGGCTAGGTGTGTGTCTGTCACTCCCCCCTCTCTCTATCTCTCCCCTATATATATATATATATATATATATATATATATATATATATATATATATATATATATATATATATATATATATATCTTAATGAGCCAGATACTCCCTATCTAGGTTTCACCACACAAGAATTTTTCTGGTCGGCAGTGTTTCTTTTATTATTTATTTATCATATTTTTTTTATAATGAAATGTAAAATTGTTCTTATCTTTTACAGATTTATATTATATATATATATATATATATATATATATATATATATATATATATATATATATATATAATTTATTCGAAAATGATAACATAAATATGTTATAAAATCACTGCAAAAAATAGCCATATTTGTTTCAACAGTTCTGGTGGCTTTATTCTACATTCAACATCATCGAATTTTCGAATAAATTCTATTTGCTCTACTCTATATTGAGCACACTTTTAAGAATAGTATGTTTTGGTTATTCGAATTTATTCCGTATACACCAATCATATACTTTGATTATATATATATATATATATAATAATAATAAAAAGGCTTACTAATGTATGTATGTATATATATTTATATATTTTGCATATGTATGTGTATATTTATCACTAATATTATCTATCTATCTATCTATCTATCTTTATATATATATATACATAATTTGGAAAATTTAATATATATATTACCTTACGTCTTAGTAGCTTTATTGCCTAGCGTAGGGGGAAATTTTTGTATTTTTACCAAGACAAATGAGTAATAGAACTTGTTTATTAATACAAGGTATTAATATAGGTGTATATATGTGCATTATACAAGTCAAAAAAGGATTTAATAACGATAACGATCCTAAGCATACTGCCTTAAAAAATAAACGTTATGTAGGAAGGAAGCGCGACGCGGGTAAATTGCGACCCTTCCAGTGGCCTAATCAGAGTCCTAACCGTAACCCAATTGGAAACCTTTGAGCGATAATGGACAAGCCTTCCCGTAATGGGAAAGTTATCGCAGAAGATGAGCTTTTTCGTGAATTAAAGAAATGCTGGAGAAATCTGTCGAAGGACGTTGACTTACTAAAGAATTTAGTCCATAGCACGACAGGAAGAATTAAGGCTGTTATTAAAGCAAAAGGTTACACAACAAAATACTAAATCATTCTTTGACTTATATAGTGTACATACCTACACCTAGATTAATATCCTGTTTTAATAAACGAATTCTATTATTTCACTTGTCTTGTGAAAAAAATACAAAAATCGACTTTCTATGGGTGCGTCACACACACACACACACACACACACACACACATATATATATATATATATATATATATATATATATATATATATATATATATATATATATTCACCACAAACTAGGTAATTAAGCCGCTATGATGTAAATTTTATATATACAAGTTCTGTCCAGTTTTTTTTAAATGCTTTCAAATTTCCGAATTATTTGTTTTATGTAATCGATAAATTTAACAAAGTTCATATTTATTTTTATTTTATTTAATTTTTTCCAGAATACATTCGAATGTTTTTTGTATTTGTTTACAAAGTACACACACACACACACACACACACACACACATATTATAAAAATATATATATATATATATATATATATATATATATATATATAATGGCAGAAGAAATTTTAATTCAGTCATCTTTGGTTAAATACTTTTATTTTATTATGCCTATTAATTTTAGTTTTAATCCTTTCATATCCACGAAGTAATTTTTTGTCACCTGCAGAAAATTGATAAAAAAAAAATACCAAAATTTTGTTTCAAATAATTTTTAATTTCTGAAGTAATTTCAGACTTGTTCGAGAACATCATCAGGTGTTCAATATCTGTGGACGTGTGTACAAGAACGCCACAAAATTCAAAATATTTACCCATAATGCAATGGAGGTAACTTATGTGATATTTTTGGGAGTATATTTTCATGGGCCCAGAAGATGCTTTTTATTGTAGTTTTTAACAATTATAATTTAGTATTTAAAAAAAAAAACAAATTGCTGCTATAAACATTTGAAGAATTTGTTGCTATACTCATAGTTGATTGATTTAGTTTTGGTTGTTGTTCTCTTAAAGACTTCCAGAACATTTACTTTTTTGCTTATTATTATCTTGGTGGAGTATTGTATTTTCGACTAATATCTAACTTGGAAATGTAGACATGTGTATTCCTTTATATGCTCTGAGATTGAACTGTGATCGTTTATTTAAAACTTATGACTTCTCGTCGTGGTCTTTGTAGTAAAACCAACATACATATTATTAACACTTTTTTTTTTTTTTATCAGAGATGCAGTCTCCCAAAGGACATTTAAATTGATATACAATGTTAGTCTTTTGCAAGATGCTAGTTAACGGAGAAGTGTTATGAATGACTAACTTGGTTACATTAAATTTAGTATACTATATAATTCATTTTATTTTTACTGTGATTATTAATGTTCGTGAGATTTTTTGAATTTTTTTTATCCTGTTTATAGTTAGAATGTATTTAGTTACGGTATATTAGTTTGATATGCTTAGGTTAATTGATGATGTATTCTATTCATTTTTATTGAAGTTAATATTCCTAATGGCTCGTCTAATTTGTTAATTAAAGATTTAAAAAGGGATGTCATTATTAACGAGTGTGTGTTTAATATTTTTTAATTCATTGTAGAAAATATTTTTGTTGTAGAATTTGCTTTTGCACGGGTAAACAAAATACATATTTATTTTTATTTTATTCAATTTTTTTCCAGAATACATTCGAATGTTGTTGTATTCGTTTACAAAGTACATATATACGAGGGTCATTCAATAAATAAGGTGAATTTTTCGGTATAAGGACTTCTAATACAGATAGAAGCTTACTTTTTTTTTTTTTTTTTTTTTTTCTTTTCACATGGATTTAATTTCTTTTGCAGAAAAAAAACTTTGAGTTTTTGGCGATTAAAAAAGATGGCCGACCAAGAAGCATGCTCCAGGATTGAACAGCGGTCAGTTATCAAGTTTTTTGGTTGCTGAAGGGGCAAACCAGTTGAAATTCATAGGAGAATGTCAACTGTGTATGGTGCCACATGTTTCAACCAAAAATGTCTACAAGTGGGCTAAATTGTTTAAAGAAGGACGGAGCAGTGTTGAGGATGAAGACAGGCCTGGGAGGCCTACAAAGTGAGGTCTCCTGAGGTGATTGAATCAGTCAATGACCTCATTCAGTCTGACAGAAGAACTACTGTGAACTGCTGAGGCAGGTCAAGAAAAGACAAAGAAGAAAACGCAGGGGGTCATCAGTCAGAAGGAGTCATCTTGCATCATGACAACGCAAGGCCTCAGACAGCAGCCCAAACGGTGCAGACCATCAACGAGCTGGGCTGGAAACTGCTCCCTCATCCCTTTTACAGCACAGACCTTGCCCTTCAGACTTTCACCTGTTTGGTCCCTTGAAAGCGTTCACGAGAGGCACGAAGTTTAAAAGTGACGATGAAGTCAAAAGTGTTGTGAGCGACTGGCTGAGACATCAGTCCAAAGATTTATATAAAAGGGAATACGGAAGCTTGTGCACAGATGGGAAAAGTGTGTGACAGTGCTGGGAGACTACGTTGAAAAAAAAAAAAAATAAGCTTCTATCTGTATTAGAAGTCCTTATACCGAAAAAATTCACCTTATTTATTGAATGACCCTCGTATTTATATATAAAAATTTATATATATATATATATACACACACAAACACTACACACACACAGGTTATATATATATATATTTAGTTATACATGTCCATCCATCATTACTCAATACAAAGGGTTAAGTTTTAGAAAATATATAATAATTAATTTTAGTTTTAATCCTTTCAAATCCATGAATTTTTTCTTATACTGCAGAAAATTGTAAAAAATTTATAAAATTTTTTAAGTGGAATTTTCGATTTTTTACAAATAAATTATAAATTTTTTTTAAAGTTATTTTGATTTTATTTTATAGTTTATGTGTGTATGTGTTTATACTAAAATGTTTTTTTTTTTATGAGGAAGGTGTGTCAATGTATTATTATTCTTCCTGTATAACTTGCATGATGAGGAATCCTTTTGGCATCATATTGTTCTGTTTGTTAAAAGAATTAAACAAGAAAGTTTTTGAAAGTTTTTGTGAATTCAGTATTTCATATTCGTCTCATTCTCAGTTTTGTCAATCCAGCAGAATCCAAACACCATTTGTTAATTCTGGAGGCCATTGTCTTAAACTGCAGCAACCATTTTGAAGACAAAAATATTGATTTTTTGCGGTCATAAACTTATTTGGTGGTTAGTGAAATTTTTAAAAACTTGTTTTATGCTACTGGCATTAAAACATTATTTACTTATTCAAAGTTTACATATATATATTTTAGGCTGAAATCTGATTGTTATAAAAAATCCCAATAAAAGGAATTTTAAAGGATGAGTTTTTCCCGTCGTCGCAGAAAGAAAAACGGAATCAAATTCATATAAATTTCAAAGTTGAACAAACGATCGGATTTGGCATTTGTTGGGTAAAAATTTTTTTTACAGAAACCCCACAAAAATGGACCTTTAAAATTGTGTTTACAATCTACTTTAATGGGGAAAAACGAATTATTTTTATGTCAATTTTTAATCCACTTGTGTCAATTAATGAATATTGCTAGTATATCAGAATAAATGTATAGAAAATCAGTTTATAAATTACGAACATTAAAATAATTATTTTTTTTAAAAAAGGATCTTTTCATTCATAACGGATTCGGAGGTTTTTGTATATTATTTGAATTATTTGCGACGATGGATTTCTCGCCAACAAAAATCATTAACCTTTTCATTTGTTTTTAATGAATAATTCATGAATTTTAAATTGATTCACTTTTATCGAAATTAAAATAACTGATCCAAGTGCGATGTTTTGGATAATAAGTGCGACATTACTGTAATTATTGAACAATATAGTTCATGCCACTTTGACAGAAAATTTACCAGTAAAAAATTCGTTTATCACCATATTTGTTTATGAACGCATAACTTTAAAAAAATTTAAAATCAAACTCAGCGTTGCTATTGCACGCCCAAAAACAATAACTCATTTCCAATAGCATTTTCGGATACAACAATACATATATTTTCGTTGTCCTCTTATTACTAAGAGAAAAAAACAAGAACAACATCTATTCCATACCTGAAGATGTCTGTAGGAACAGACGAAAGCTTGTAGTAAAAATAAGAACTAATGCGGCAGAAATTTATAGAAACAAGGATCTTTTCATTCATAACGGATTCGGAGGTTTTTGTATATTATTTGAATTGTTTGCGACGATGGATTTCTCGCCAATTAAATCATTAACCTTTGCATTTGTTTTTGTGTGAATAATTCATGAATTATATATATATATATATATATATATATATAATGCCTATATATATATATTATTTATTGCCGTGCTTGATGGGAAAAAAAATTCTTTTTCCCGAGGGTCAACAGCAAATAAATATAACTTAAAATTAAAATATTTTGCCCTATCTATTACCTTTAAAGGTTAGTTATTTTTGAAAGGCACAATGTTTTTTTTTCAAAAGCAAGGTTCAATAAACGAACTTAAAACAATTAAGAAAACCAAAAATGAAATTGAATTTAAACATAAAATCTGTCATAAAAATTGTTATTATTTTTAAACATCATTATTAAAGTTAAAAAGGACTCGTTTTTGTAAAAAACTAAATTAAAAAGAATAAAATTTAAGAAAACAAATGATTTACAGAAAAAATGTAACAGAAACTTCTGATCGGAATCAGATTAATCAGATTTGAGTTTAAGCAACACGAATGAAAAAAAAAAAAAAACAGCCATGCAGTTTTTGAAATTTTCCCCATATAAACGAATGCAAATTGATAATTTGAAGCAATACAGCTAACAGGGACAACAAACAAAAATGACAAGTCAGACTATTTTCTTCTTCACATGGCCAATAGAATCTTCCTCCCTATTCATGGCTGATCAACTTCCTGTAGGAATTTTGGCTTTGAGTAGGAAAATTTTTTGTCATCCGCAAAAACCATGTTCTGTCATGCTTTGACACATGAAAAAATCGATTATTTACCACTATCGATGGGCCTTCAAAATGTCTTGTGAGTGTTGAAATTTAATAAAGCACTTTTTTCATTTTTTTTTTTTGATTGTTGTAATTTTTCCCAAATCAATTAATGACAAACATAGGATTGCTCAAATATAGCAAATAAAAGTATTTTATACGATTTTAGAAAGTTTGTAGTAGATTTAACGATTTAACAGAAATATAAAATGAATTATATATATTCAAGTCTGGGAATTTTTACAAAAAGTTCATCGAATGATAATACCGGAAATGTGATATTTTACAGTCTTAAAAATCATGAAATCCTAATATACATACTCTCTGTGCCCAAAATTGTCTGAGAGAAAAATAGAAATAGATTACAAATAATTAGGTATGTATATATGCATACATAACTATAATTAATGTAACCTAGTCCCATTTGCAGCATTGTCAGTTTATCCGTAACTAAACCGTTTTTTTTTCAGGTGGTTGTTTGTTCAAAATAGAGGTGGTTGAAATTAAATACAAAGACTTGATAATGTTAAATTTAAACTAAAAAAAAAAAATTAACGCCGGAAAAAACTTAATTCACATTTAAAATCGGTAAGTTATCGGAAAAAATAAGGGTGTTTTGCATTTATAAGTCAAATGTTTGAATCGAAAGTGAAAATTTATTTATTTATATTAAAAAATTTATTTATGCAAACATTATATTGAAAAAAAATATCCCTAAATGTCCTCCAGCAGATAATAGAGATGAAATGGGATTTTTCGTTATAAAATATGAAATACTGAAAAGATGGCATAGTAACAACACATTTAAAATTATAACAAAAAACTATTAAGAAAAGAATGAATTTTATTTGCATGTATTTATAAAATATATATATATTTTTAACATTTTTTGTGTTGTTTTAACGTTCTATTTTATGAATACAAGGTATTTAAAAGCAAATCTCTGTTTATGATAAAATATTAAAAAAGAAAATTTATTTAATCGGCATAGATTGATCAAAAAAAAAAATAAATATACGATTATTTTTTAATTTTTAAAGTACTGTTCAATTATTGAAAGTCCTTGTTTCAAATGGGTTAAAGTCTTACGAAAGAAAAAGGGGTAAAGGAGACAAGGTGAATGCTAATTTTATAAACTCCCCAATTTCCATGAATTTAAAAGAAAAAAAAATGTCTTTAATAATTTAAATTTGTCGGATGTTTGTCCATTTCTTAAAATAACAACGTCATTTTGTTTACTATTCTTACGCCAATTTATACTAAAAATGTACGAGAATTAATGGAAGATTGGAGTTTAAGGGAAAGTAAATTGACCTTGAATACCGAACGGTTCTTTAAATTCTATTTGGAAAGGCACGTCCTTTTTTTATATAAAATTTTTATAGGACAAACTTGGTCGAATCTTCCAAAGAAAAGAACCCGTTTAGGAGGAAAAATCTGAACATTCAGGCCGGTAACTGTTATTTAATACTGTTTATGATAAACAGAGCATTTGCTTAAATACTTGGTATCTATAAAATAACAACGTTAAACAAAAAAAAATGTCTTTAATAAATAGATCGGACCTTGTCCATTTCTTAATATATATATATATTTAAATTTAAATGTTGTAGTGGTTCCAACGAGAGAAAAGTATTTATATTAAAGAGAAGAGAGGTGACGCTAACGTTTTCACCAAATGTGGATTTATTTAGAAAAAATATATATATTTTGTTTTTAAACATAAAGATTGACACGGGTTTCTTGATTAATTCTTCAGGTAAAAGTGGACTTTCTACATATTTATTAAAAATAATTAATTTTTCTTCATGTTCAATGTGAAATATTCTCGATATGAGACATTCCCTGTTTGTGTGTTGGTAATCCGAATTTCTTTCGAGAATATTTTATATATATATATATATATATATATATATATATATATATATAATTACAGATCCCAATCCGGTAACCGAACTTGAGAGAGCACCACCACCATTCTCTCTTTTCTAATTCTCTCTTTACCAATTCTACCGACTTCCAACGTTACGATCACTTATCGATTAAACAAAAAGATGAAAAAAATAAAATAAAAATTAAAAGATATCACTAAGAATGCCATCTTTTATTCTCTTTCATTTATCTCCATCTCGGCCCATAATTAATCACGTTTAGTTCGTAGGGCTTTCCTTTTTTCTTTTTCTTTTTTTTTTTGTTCGTTTTCCTGTCGCCATCATTTCGTCACGGACTGATTACTTCCCTTGTGTCCGCCATGGTGGCGCTCTTTTATCGCTGTCTCTGGCGGGGCTGACAATTGAAATGTTCTCGTTTCACAGCATCTACCCACCCCCATTAATCGAGACCTTGTTATTGTCGCCTCACAGTACCATCCCTCCGGTTTCCGACCCATTCCGTACTTCCAACTCTTTGTTAAAGACCGCCACGTATTGTATGCGATCATTCGAACCAATTTGGCTTTTACGAAAATATGTAGGATGCGCCAGCTAATTCAGAACACACCACCAGTGTGACTTAACGATATGAAGACTCTTAGGCAGATGTTCTCAACCAGGGGTAAATTTAACCCTAGGGGATAAAAGATTATATAGTCGGGGGTAAATAATTGAAGTACCTGATAATTTTAAAAAAACGCCTGAAAGCCGATGATGATATGAGAGTAGCATTATCAGAAACAGCTCCTCGTATAAACAAACTGATTGACTGAATGAATCAGCAGTTTTCCCACTGATAATGATTCTGGTGTTTCTTTTCATTATTTTTTGTAATACAAATTAACTTCATAATTTTCTATTTAGAAAAGGTTTGATTTTCTTCTTTTTTTGATACGAATGTATAAAACTATTTTTATACAAAACCTAAAGTCTCAAACAATAAAAAAGGTTCTTTCTGACCTTCTTGTTTTTCTTCATGACATTGATGTACAAATGAATGATGGATTACTAATTTTTTGATCAGAATACTGAATTTTTACTAATTTTTAGTATTTGTCAGTATTTTTTATTTGTGTTTTGTTATTTTTACTAATGACTAATTTGCACAATATTTAGTCACAAATTACTCAGTACTAATCATAATCATTCATTCAAAAAAATTTTTTTTTAGTATTTTCTAAATTTTTTTTAAATTGCCAAAAACAAAAATACAAAAAAAAATTTTTTTTTGAATGAATGATTAGTATTAATTTGTAGATCTACTAATACAGCGGATGAAATGAATAATTTTTTATTAATGAATACAAACGTTAATAAAAATACTGAATTTTATACAGAGTACTAACTTATACTAAAAAAATAGTAGATTAATACAAAATAAGAAATCAGTATTTTGAGTGTTAATTTTTATATTTTTTTTTTTAGGCACTTTATTTTGACTAAAAAACCCTTAGTATTTTTTGAATAAAAAAAATCATTCATTCATTTAGTCACGAAATTGTACATCAATGCTTTATGATGGCCAAATGACTTTTTTTGTATGGGATTGGGGGGTAAATGGAGAAATACATAAAGCCGGGGGGGTCAATGATGGATGAAAAGGTTGAGAATGGCTGCACTAAGATATTTTTTTATACTTCTGGCATTGTTTGAAATGATCACTATACGCTGCTATAAGTTGTGTAAAACGAAGAGGCAGTTTTTATTTCACTATAAGCAAGGCGTTAAAGCCACTGTCGCCCAAGAGCCTGTTTTGTTTTGTTTTGTTTGACGGTATAGCAACCTCAATGGGTAATTTAATGACGACAAGATTTTTTATTGCTGGTAAAATTTGTTCCAGAAATGTATTTCTGGTTATATTTTTTTTCAATAGTGTACTGATGGAAATATGTTTTCCAAAATGTATTGCTGGTAATTTTTTTTCTAAAAATATATTGCTAGTAATATTTTTTTTTTCCAAAATCTATTGCTGGTAATATTATTTTTTTTAAAAAAGGAATTGCTGGTAATATTTTATATTTTTCAAAAATATATTCCTGGTAATATGTTTTATTTTTCAAAATTGTATTGATGGTAATACTTTTTTTCAAAAATATATTGCTGGTAATATTATTTTTTTCAAAACTGTATTGCTGGTAATATTTTATATTTTTCAAAAATATATTCCTGGTAATATGTTTTATTTTTCAAAATTGTATTGATGGTAATATTTCTTTTCAAAAATGTATTGCTGGTGATATTATTTTTTTCAAAAATGTATTGCTGGTAATATTTTATATTTTTCAAAAATATATTCCTGGTAATATGTTTTATTTTTCACAATTGTATTGATGGTAATATTTTTTTTCAAAAATGTATTGCTGGTAATATTATTTTTTTCAAAAATGTATTGCTGGTAATATTTTATATTTTTCAAAAATATATTCCTGGTAATATGTTTTATTTTTCAAAATTGTATTGATAGTAATATTTTTTTTCAAAAATATATTGCTGGTAATATTTTTTTCAAAAATGTATTGCTGGTAATATTTTATATTTTTCAAAAATATATTCCTGGTAATATTTTTTATTTTTCAAAATGGTATTGATGGTAATATTTTTTTTTTTCAAAAATGTGTTGGTGGTAATATTTTTTTTCAAAAATGTATTGCTGGTAATAATTTTTACAAAGTATTGCTGGTATTAAAACTTATTTTACACTTTCATAGTGTTTTGACAATATTTTGGTGGGTTAACTATTTGCCCATAGTTGGGACCCTAACAGGTGCTACCATCGTGGGTCAGGGTGAACCTGGGAACGCCAGCAATTAAGAGGCGGTTCTAAGCTCCTCAAAACATCCAGGTCAGAGGCCTTGCTTTTGGACGTAGTGTATCGTGTTACCCAAAGGCGGATGTTGTTTATCGTAATACCCAGGATGGGATTCCATTTATTTCTTCTTTTTTACCACTGAAACCAAACAGGGATGCTGAATAAAAAGCAAAAACTCAGTTCCGAAAATGTCTTTGAATCTTTCTGATTTCAAAAGTGTAATCGATATCTGGTAACATCAATATACTTTTTCAAAAAATGCATTGCTGGTAAAAAAAAATATATCCCAAAAAGTATTGCTAGTATTAAAACCCATTTTTATATTTTCACAGCACCTTGACACCTTTTGGGGCATGGGCAACTATTTGCCAACAGCTAGGACCCCGACAGGTGCCATCACACCTGGCCAGAGTGAAACTGGGAACACCAGCGATCAAGAAGCGGCATCACGTCCGTAAAAACATTTCGATCAAAGGCCCCACCTTTAGAGAAAGTCTATCGTTTTAGCCAGAACGCGGACGTAGTTTATCGTCCTACTCAGGACGGCGCAAGCAAGGCGATAAAGCCACTGAGACGCAAGAGTCAACTGAGAGTGAAAAGAGCCGAGGAAACATTAGTGAAGGGAAAGAACAATAAAAAAAATATTCAGGATGGCAGAAGATGTCAATTAATGTCAAATTATATACACACGCACACACACACACACACATAAATATATATATAATATATATATATATATATATATATGAATTTTACGAAAAACTTAGTAATCCGTTATGGGTAGTCCCAAGGAGGATGAAATTGAGAGCTCAATGTAAATTCAGAGCTAATTATATAAGGAAAAACAGACCACTTTAAGGCTCCATTTAATAGTTTTCTCACCAGAAAATTTTTTGAAGGTCTGTTTTTATAATTTATATTTATTTATATATATATATATATATATATATATATATATATATATATATATATATAAAAGGTCATTTATTATCTTTTATTTTTTTCCCTGACTCTTTATGAAACGTATATTTCGTTTGCATGCATAAATATATATATATATATATATATATATATATATATATATATATATAAGGTGGGTATTTAGTGAGGATAGAACTTCCTGACCAAATGTGTAAAAATTACAATACAATCTCGATAAACATCAGAAAAAAACAGAGTTAATAAAAAAGTATAAAATATATATATATATATATATATATTTTCTAGAGAGAGGGAAAGGGAAAGAGAGAAAGATAATATTAGTCATTCAATATACATACATAAATACATATATATATATATATATATATATATATATATATATATAAAAAATAAATAAAAATAAAAAAAAAAACCCAGTAATTTTAATTTTTCTCCAAAATTCGCTTGAGGATGAAATGGAACTCATGTCTTTAATTTAATTACAAAATTAAAGAAAAAGCTTTTGCTTCCATTTTTGAAACATGGTTAGAACTGTAAACAGCGAAAAAAATATTTTAAATCAATTAATTTTAAGATTAATGGTCTGTAAATTTACATTGAGCACTATTTTGTAAAATAAAATATCTATAAGAACACCGGATTAATTATCTTAAAATTATTCTCTCTTCTCTTTCTTATATATATATATATATATATATATATATATATATATATATATATATATATTCAATGAGTTTCTAAATGAAAAGAAATTGTGAATTTAATATTAACCATCGTTAAAAATTGTTGTTTTTTTCATTATTTTTATTTCGCAATTTTATTTTTTATTTTTTTTATTTTTTTTTGCTCTGAGAGTTAATTTAGTTTTAAAAAATGTAAAGTTAAAATTAGCATTTCAATTAAAAAAAAAAACTTTTCTGCTCTGTTTTCCCTACCTTCTTTTATACATTTTTTCTCGTTTGCGATCTAACACCGTCCCGTTATTTCAGGGATCATTTTGCTCCATCCACCACGCCGGTATTTTTTGTGTGTGAATTGAAATATGTGTGTTGGGGAATTAAAAAAAGAAATAGTCTTTATACTCGCCGTTCATATTTTTCGTTTCATCACAACGCACTGTTACGTTACCCCAAACTTTTTAGTGGGTATAGGTAGTATAGAGGGCCATTCGTCATTTATTCGTTGGGGGTGGGTGTTCATTTTGTTTTACGCCTTACTAATTCTCATAACTCGTTCCTAATGTACTTTCCCTGTGGGCCCTGTACGAAA
>CAHIKZ030001593.1:287500-312500 GCA_903632075.3 Acanthosepion pharaonis
GAAAATTTAACAATATATAGATGTATTTTTAGAAAAAGATAGATTTAAATCAGATGATAAAATGAAAGACTATAATATCCAGAATAGGAAACGAGATGTCATCTTACAAATGAATATAAATTAAAAGAGAGAAAAGATAGATAGATAGATATGGATGAGAGAGATAGGCGTAAGATTTCATTTGAAGAAGAAATATGAAATTGAAATATAAAATATATAATATAATCCTCAGAATGTCCTCACATGGAAATTTTAAGATTTTAAAAGATAATTTTAGATAAACATGAAACCAGGCTAAAGGAATGTTGGATGATATTATAGAAAGGAATAGGAAACGTTCTGCAAACAAATGAATGTCTAGAAGAGATACATAGATATGAAAAAAAATAAGAAAGAAAATTAGAATGACTTATAATAATAATTATTAAAAAAATATATAAAATATATCATCAAATATACTAAAAATAGATAGATTAGATAGATAAAAACAAAATTAAAAAGACACTATGAATATTAGAATTCATTTAAAGAAATTAAATATTTATATATATATATAAATATATATAAATATACCTGTTTAAATATATATATACAGAAAGAAATAGATAGATTTTAGGGAAACAGAAGAATATAAATTTATATTTATATATACTATAATATAGAATGAAAAATTCCATGAGAAATTGAAAATAGAGATTTATAAAAGCTAATTAATAGATAAAATTGGAAAATAACAAGATAATAGAAAAAAAGTTATTTCACGTTTTTCAAATAAAGGCAAAAAAAAACGGTGAATAAAATAATTCAGGAATCTGATTTATACCCCAAAGAAAATGAAAAAATGAAATTTTTTTTTTTTGTCACACTTTTGAAATGATTTTTTTAGTTAATGAAAAAATGGATAGAGTAGCGGAAATCATTATATAAAGAATTATATAATATATATATATAAATAAATTTTAAAAAACAAAAAAAAAAATAGCATTCGCAATTAAAAAAGTCTGAAATAGATATTTGTTTTTTTTATCATTTTTTTATTTCTGAATGCCTTTTATAACGAATAATTTTTTTTTTTTAAATCATTTAAAAACAAAAATTTAAATATATATAAAGTTTTTTTCGAATTATATAAATAGCATTTTTAACTATATATATATATATATATGAAAGGAAAGGAAAGAATTATTGAAATTAAGACAAAATTCTTTAAATGCAATTTTTCATTTCGACATTAAATATCAAAATATTCAAAATTAAAGAAATGATGATCAAATTAAAAATCCTATTTAAATAGTTATATATATATATCTGAAATATACAAATCTGAAAAAATATCGACATAGATTTTTGATTACATTATGAAAATGAATATAAATAATTTATATATATTTATATTCATTTCGCGTTATATATATATATGAGTTTTATATAATAAATATAATTATAAGAATTTCAAACATAAAATAAAATTTTTATTTTATATGGCCGTATTTTATTTTTTATTGTCTGAAATGGCTTTTTTTATAAAACGAAAATGTTATTCATTCATTGCGTTTTCGTGTGACGAAAAAGGAATGTACGATTTTACAAATTGATTTTTTATTTTTTTGGAAAAAAAAAAAATGTTTTGTAAAAAAGTTTCGTAAAATGTTGTTTGTTTTAGAAATGGCATTTTATTTCTAATTTCGATCATAAAAATGGATTTATTCTCATGGATTAATATACAAATTTCCGGCGAGAATTTTAAATGTTGAATGAAAAAGCTAACCTTACAGTAAAATGAATTTGAAATTTAAATTAAATTAAATTAACAATAGAAAAAAACATTTGTATATTATTTAATAAAACATTGTATAAAATATATATATATAATAATATATATATATTTATATATATATATATTATATTTTATTGAAATTCAAGAAGTAAAATTCGGATATCCAACAGAAAACAGAGAATGTCTCATATCGAGAATATTGAACATTGAACATAAAGAAAAAATTAATTATTTTTTAATAAATGTAGAAAATCCACTTTTACCTGAAGACGGTCAAAGAGACCAAAACCCGTGTCCCGACAAAAATTATGGAAAACAAAGCATAATATTTTTGTTAAAAAATCCACATTACAACCAAAAATGTTTGTTTCATTTTCTTCTCACTTTTTAATTTTTAATATATATATATTTTAACAAAAAATGGATGAAACATTGCAAAAAATAGATATATATAAATCGAATATATATAGTTATATAAAAACAAAATGATTCTCAGAATAGAAATAAAGAACTTTATTTTTAAAGTTTATTTAATTTCCATATTTTTTTGCATGTTAATTTTTATATTTGGGGGGATCTTTTTTACGCATTTTGCTTGTTTGGCTCAAATGTGTTTGGAAAGAAATTCATTTTTTTTAATTAAACTAAATTTTTATAAAAATTTTATATATGGCCTGAGATATATATATATAGATACCAGATAACAATACAATATTTATAATATTTATTAAATATATATATATATTTTATATAGAGATTTAGATGCTTTTCAAGACATAAAAATGTTTGAGAATCTAAAATTTAGGCTGCATATCTTATTTGAAACATGTTTGATTGCATTAATATAGACATGAGCAAATCTATTTATATCCAACGGATTAATTTAAGATAACTGATGCATTGTTCGAAATGAAATATTTCTATTGATTTTAATAATGGATAGATGTATTTTAGTTGGGGAAGTATTAAATTTTTATGTTTCCGAATATGAAATCCATCAAAAATAAATAGATAAAATTTTTACCGGCGTTGCCCGTGCTTGATTCAAAAATCGTACGACTCATACAGCAATCGCTATCACTTGACTTAAAATATTTTGCCCTTCCTTGCCTTTTTAAAGGAGTGCCCTTTGCCGTGATGATGTTGCTACATGCCTTACTTCTTGCCTATCTCACACTGCGAATTTTTTCTAAGCTCTATACTAAACATTAAATCTGTTACGAAAAAAGAACTAAACAAAATGAACACAAAACGATCAGCTTTAAAAAAAAGGACTCGTAACTGGAAAAACCGAATGAAAAAAGAATGTTAACAACAAATACTTTTTTCACACCCAACCCAGTTCTGCGGAATCAGAATCAACGTTGAGTTTAAGCAAGCGAATGAGCCAATTGGAGTAAAGTGCCATGCAGATTTAAATTTTTCCCACTTGTGACGAATGCAGCTATCGATTTTTTTTTTTTTGCATGCTAGCATGCTAGTTAACATTCGTGTCAGTCAGCTGTTGGCTCTCACGCTGGCCAATAGAATCTTCCTGCCTATTCGTGGCAGCCAGCTATAGGCTCTCACTCTGGCCAGTAGAAAATGGCCGCAAACTACATGAAAACTGCCGTAGAAGCATGAAAAAAATCGATTATTTCCACTATCGATGGGAGTTGGGAAATGCAAAGTCGGTCTTGGCCTTCCCGCTAACTTGGAGCATGTGCATGTAAATTTTGGTGCAAATCCGTCGAAAATTGCGGCCGTGCATTCTTTACACACACACACACACACACACACACACACATACATATATACACACATATATACAGATATTTACTTTTCATAGATTGAAATGATAAAAGTAAATTTGAAATATTAAAAAATATTTAATTTAAAAATAAAAATACTTTGCTATAAATAACATATGGATAAAAATATTTAATTTTATAATAGATGTAGCTATAAATTTTAATGTCTAAATAGCAATCTTTTTGATTCGTTTTTCAAAAAATTAGAACAAATGATTTGTGTGTGTGCTTGTTTTTAAATCTTCCATTAATTTAAATTATTTTAATCTACTGAAACCTGCTACAAAAATTTTTTGCTCATTAAACTGTTTTTTTAATTTTATAATCCCTTACATTCAAAAATTCTTTACATATTGTATATTCAAAAAAAAGAACCCTATTTCTCTTATTTATGGCGTGTTTGAATATGCTATTTAAACAGCATTGAACAAATTTCTACATTTGATTTTCTAATGAAAATTTTATGTTTCTTGAGACTTTTTTAAAACTTTTTATAGACATTATCAATCAGAAACATTTGTTTCTCATCTTTCATTTTTTCATCTTAATTAATTTAAATATGTTAAAAACTTTTTTTAACGAATGTTTTTAATAGAAATAGAATCAAATTGGGCTGTTAGAAAAACGTCTCAAATCAAAAAAAAATAAAAAATGTTCTTATTTCAAAATTTTATCTTACATAATGTAATTCTTTTTCTAAAAATAAAGATGATTAAAAAAAACACCCCAAATTCTTACAAATCTAGTAAAATATTTTTTTTTTAAAAATTTTAAATCTTTATAATCATAGAAAATAATGTTCTGAGTCATAATTTTAAGATAGTTATTGGTCAAATTAATTTTTTTTAAAAAATTTATTTATATTTTAGAAAATTTTCTAAATTTGTTTACAAAAAAAAAAGGTTGTCTAAAGTCTTTCATCAGCAGAAAAAAAAAAGATTTTTAAAAAACGTAAATTTTAATTTTGGCTTTTATTTAACAATGTTCATAAAACTTAAAAATTTAAAATTTTTTAACATCAGAATTTTTGAAAAAGAAAAAAAATAATATTTGATTTTTAAAAGAAACTTCTGAAGAAAATGAAAATGAATGAAAGAGTGGAGCATAACATCTTTTTTAGAAAATATAACCTACCAAACAAAAAACATTAAATGGTAAATTTACTGGTCAATTTAGTCAATATGAAAATGAAGATTTTAGACTTTTTAAAACAAAAATATAGATTTACAAATTGGAAGATAAAAACATATGAAAATTTCAAAAAAAACAAAATGGAAACAAATGGTTTTATTAGATTTACGTCATTTTTTTTTCTATCTATTAGGAAATTTGGCCTTAAAGACCGGAATTAATTTATAAATTGGAGGTTCTCAAAATAATTGAAATAACCTAAATAGGAACTATAGTAATTAAATAATGAAATTTTTTTTTTAATTAGAAAAAATAATTAGAAAAAAAAAAAATGAAATACTATATAAATATATATATATATATACTATTCAAAAAAAAATAATCATTAATCTAATATATTCAGATAATATAATCTGCAGTGAATAAAAAGGAAAGTAATAAAAATTTAAAAAAAAATATATATTCACTGCCATTTACGTTTATTTTAAATAAAGAGTTCCAAAATTTGATTTTTTTTTTGAGATTTTCCAATTTTCAATACTTGTTTAGTTTTTTTCAATAAACCTTTAATTCTAAGATATTTTTTATCAAAAAATTAAAAAATATATATAATAAAAATATGAAAAAATTATTGATATTTAAAAACCTATGTTATTAAATTCTTCAGGAAATTTTTTTTATTTAAACATACAATAATATATATATCTATATATAACATAGATATTTTAGATATATATAATCTGTAAAAGAAAAAAACAGTTTGCCTGGGTAATTTCAAATTTACAAGCTGAATATTTGTGCTTTGAATAAAATACAATTAAATTTATATAAAGAAAAAAATAGGATCAATAAAATAGGGGGTCTATGCACGAATGACATTTAACGAAAAAACTGATATTTTATTTGCAAATTTTTCTGAAACATTTTTTCAAATTTCTGCAAATTTTTTATAATATATCATTTATTATATATTATATATATGATAAATATGTATATATTTATATATCCATTATATAGAATATATTAATATATTTTGAATAAATCCAACTGTATTTATGTTTTATAGATTACTTTTAAATAAAAAATGAAATAAATAAAATAAAGAACATGCTTTTTTTTTCAAATTATTTAAAATAAAACAAAATTTTCTTTCTACTCAAATAATTTAAAACTTTTCAAATTAACCCTTAATTCATCCATTCTTTAACTTTTTTATATTTAAAAGTTTGAAATAATAAAAATTATATTTAGTTTCAATTGAAAATATAATATTTTTATAAACTCTATTTCCAACTATATAAAACATTTTTTTAAATTAAATTAAAATGTATTAAATACATATTATATGAAAAAAAAAAAAAGGGACTAAAAAATTAAATAATTTTTTCTTAAATTTTTTAATCTCACATTTAAAAGGAATTGCAATCTAAAAAAGAAATGAATAATTAATTAGAAGCTTCAGAAATGCAAAATTATTTAAAAAACGAAATCAAAAATTCAAAAAAAAATTGAAATAAAATAAAGGATAGTAAAATTATTATTTTTTATCATATGAATCTCAATATGATATATTTATTGTTATGAAAAAACAGATGTGGAAATTCATTCCTTACCGGATTCAGAATCATTGAAAAATAATATTTTAACTAAATTTTACAAAATATGACTGGAACGTAACTCACAAGAAAAAATATCAAATATTTTATTTTAGTTAGAACAAATAACCTAAAAAGTTTTTAAAAAATTTTTACTTGTCAGTGGAACCAAAATTGTTACAATTTTCGTTGAGAAAATTTTATGCCTTTATAAAAACAACAGTTATTAGGTTATTTTTTTAAATTTGCAAAAACTGAATTTTCTGTTTATAAATAATATTTATACCATATATAATATCATGTTTTTAAAACATTGCTTTTATAAAATAAATGAAAAAATATTTTTTTTTAATTTCAGGACTATATATATAAATATATATATATTTATTTATATAAAATAAAATATTATATAAATTTGATTTTTCACTTTAAAAAAAAGTTTGAAAATATTTTTTATTTTTTAGCATTGTTGAAATGAATCAACTTAAAGTTGTACTTTTTGAGATAAAAGACAAAAAATAAAAAATGTTTTTTGGGAAAATTTAGTGAGAAAGAAAAATACTGGATAGCAGGTTGATGTTTTTTTTATATATATATTTAAAGTTATAATATGATTATCTTAAAAATACAAAATTTCAAGGAATGAATCATTTGTCTCCAAGTTTTCTTCTCCACCATTTTGATTATTGATTATTATAAAATCAAATGGGAATTTTTTTTTGGCAAGAAAGATTAAAAAGAGATAAATGTTTGTAAAAAAGGTATATATACTGATATAAATAAAACATATATATACAAATTTTTTTTTTTTTTTAAAAATAGAAATCTGGTTTATAAAAAATTCAAAAAGAAAATTTTTTACTGATTTTATTTAGATACTTCCAAAAAAATTAATTTGAATATTGTAATATATGTTTGAAATTTGAATAAACTTTTTACTTCATTTTCTGAATGATTTTATTTTGAAAAAGAAAGAAAGTTAAAAAAAAATGAAAAGGATCATTGAAATTTATTTTATGATGTTTATTTTAATTAAATATAATCATGATACCATATATTTACATATATAATGAATATATATAATTAGAATTAATCAGATAACCCCACATCAAATGTTTTATGATTTTCTAAATGTATTTTTGATAATTTGGGATAAAATAAATTTTTGTATATTTATGATAAAAAATATACCAGGTTCCAATATTTAAATAATGGTTATATTTATATAAAATTATATTAGTTTTTTTGCATATTTTTTATATGAAAAAAAAAAATTTTTTTATAGTACTTATATAATATAATATGTATATATTAAAAATTATGAAATAAATTTTGTAATTTTGTTTAGGAGAATTTTTATATATATATAAACGAAAAAATATATTTTATTTTCTAGATTAAATCAGATTTTCTTTAATAAATTTATATGGCAATTTTATATATATATATATATATATATATATATATATATATATATATATATATATATATATATATATTCATATACATGTTTCATTAAATAATATAGACAAGTGTTGTCTATTTATTTTATGTAAATTCTTTTCATAACGTCTGATAAGCTTAATAACGTTATCATTAAACGAAGAAAGAAAATCACAATATTGATCCATATTTTTTTAATCCAATCTAAGCTTTCGGCTTACATAAGCCATTATCAAAGATGTCAATTACAGTACAATATATTAAGCAATATACGGACAAGACAGTGATGATAGTCTGTGATTGTTTACATGGATGATTTCCAAGCAACGATAAACACGTGCATATAAGACGCTAGAAGCGAAAATCGCACCGCAGCTCATGACGTCACACATGACCACGCGAGAGTGAATTCGAGAAGTATTAAGTATGGGAAGCCGTTGGTATAAACCAATGGCTTCTGTTACCAATTATAGACATTTAAGGATATTTGTAGAGATTCCATAATTGATTTTGTTTAGGTTGGGTTTCAACTGTTTGATGTATAATGCTTCAAGGATTTTTAGTTTTTGTCTATTGTTTTCATGTTGAAGTATAATTGTGTTTTCGACAAGTATTTTACGGAATTTGTGTGCGGGCAGGCATGTTGTTTTAAATGCCTAAAAATGTTAGAATTTTTAATATATACACACACATATATCATAGGAATATATATATATATATATATATTATATATATATATATATATATATATATTTATATATATAATATATATTTATATTTGCATATTATATATACCAAGCAATATATATATATATATATATATATATATATATATAGATAGATAGATAGATAGATAGATAATTTATTAGATCTGTAAAATACAAAAAATTTACATTAAATTTATAAATATCAATAAATAAATATGCATACACATATATATATATTTATATAAAAAAATTCCAGGATAGAATAAAGGTAGAACTCAATGTCATAAGAAAAATATAAAAAAGTTTTTCACTAATATTCCATGGAATATTAATGTTTGTTTTATTTGTTGTTATATATGAATATATATATATATATATATATATATATATATATATATATATATATATATATGTTTTATGGAAAATAGATAAAAAAAACTTCACAACAAAAATGCTTATGTTTTTTTTCCAAAAGGATTTAAATTCAAGGGCTTTTCATGAAAAATGAAAAAATTTATTTTCATTTCTCATAATGGTCCTTGAGATAAATTTAATTTCATTATATCAATTTGACCATTCTTGTGGTGGAGTGAATTTCATTTATATGTAATTCAAATATGCCCTGCAATGAATACATTCAGCTCTCTTCTGTGAATCAGTTTTAATATGTTATATTACTAGGATTCACTTGGATTGCTTACCACGGATTTTTACCCAGAAATAATTTTATCATTTTAAAATTAATATGAATTAAATTTAAAATTTAATGGTATAATTTAACATTTATCACTTAGAATGAATTCTATTTTAGTCTAACCTTAACATTAAAGCATTAAATAATTATTACAACTTAAGTTCGTTGTCAAGTTTTTTGAATTCTCATATACTTTATTTTGATTGGTCATTCAGATTACGTAACAGCGTTAAAATTGAGGAGGATTTATTTTGATTTGAACCTTTAAAAACCAATTTATTCTACATTCAACATCATTTCTTGAGAAGTCACCAGAAGTGTTGAAACAAATGGCTATTTTGTAGGATTTTATAACATATTTATGTTATAATTTTCGAAGAATTAATTATATATATATATATATATATATATATATAGTCTTAAATTTATGGGATAAAATGCTCAATATGAAAAGTTTGAGCTTGTTCAAAAGTGAACATAGAAAAAATTCTTAATTTAGAGGATTTCGTTGAAAAAGCCAGGCGCTTGAGAAATAGTAAGTTTTTAAATGCACACACACACACACACATATATATATATATATTATATATATATATATATATATATATATATATATATTTAAAGGAAGAACATATAAGATATATAATCCTTGGTGTTCTTATTATTTTATTTTTACAAAAATAGTGTTTTTTCAATGTAAATTTAATTGCATTTTTTTTATAAATTAATTGATTTTAAAATATGGTATTTTAAATCAATTAATTTTAATTTGAAATATATCATACATATATTATATATTTATATATATATATATATATATATATATATATATATATATATATATATATATATATTTATATATATTATCTTACTTTTTTTAAATGAACAATTGCGGCATATAATATATAAATAATTATTATATATATATATATATCTATGTATATGTCATTGTGTGTGTGTATATTGTAAAATCAATTTAATACTATGCCTTCAAATTTGGGGAGAAGAGGGAATATATTATAAGCAATTATGTATTATATTGTAAATAATTTTCGTTTTATCCAAGTACACTTTCGTAATTTAAAATAGTTTACTGTTAATGTTTATAACGGAACAGTGTACAATTTTTTTTGGAAACACATCAGGAAAAAAATATCCATATTATTTTATCCTTATTTAAAATTAATAATGTATTTGCACACGCACGCATATCTATTTATACACATTTTTATGATTACTTGTTGTGAGACGTGAGATTAAAAATCTGTTGAGAAATTAGAACATCATTGCTAAACTTTCTTTTCAAATCCATAATCCATTTTTTTTTTAAAGAAAATAACTTTATATCAAGTCATTTTGAAATGAAATAAAATATAAACCTCAGGCAAAAAGTTTTGTCTGACATATATTCAAACATCCTCTCTTTATCTATTTCTAGAACCTTCTTCTTTATTTCTAATTTCTTTCTTTCAATTTCATTCCTTCTTTATGCAGTTATATCATTTATTATCATTCTTTTTCGCTCCTTTGAATTGATCGTAATTTTCAGGGAAAGGGGTTTAATTTAAGTATTGTCCAGTGCGGTATATTTTTTTTGTCTTTTATTGACATATTTTTGTTTGATGTCAAAGAAATTTTGTACAAGGCCCCTCAATTTTTACAGACAAAAAACGTATACACATGTGTGCGTGTGTGAATATGTTAAAATTATAAAAAAAAATATATTTTAAGATATATATATATATATATATATATATATATATATATTGTAATAAATATATATATATATATAGAATATAATTATTTTTTAATCTTCAAATTAAATATAAAAAATATAACTTTAATATCAAATTCATATTGAATTTTTTTGAAGGCCAAAACTTAAATTTTAAATTTAACTTTAAGATAAAAATATGATGGATAAATATAAAATAATATTATTTGGCAAAGATTTCATTTTAAAGGATGATTATATATAGATGTTATATATATATTATATATATATATATATATATTATTTATATCGAATTATATATATATATATATATATATATATATATATATATACAGATTCCAAGAATTTATATATATAAAAAATACTAAAATGAAGAAAAAAAATGACAAGATATTTTGTTTTTTGATAAAATTCTCTAATATATATATATAATTTATATATATATATATATAATATGTCCTATAAAAATATTGGAATGAAATAAAAAATAATTTAAATCTTTTAAGGTTAAATAAAAGTCTGTCAACAGACTGGGTTTTGGACTATTTTAATATTTTTGTTTTTTTTTATGAATTTTTCATGAAAGACGGGCATTTTTTATTTTAAAATAAAATATAAAATCATCAGGAGAAATTACATGAAAATTGCCAAATGATATAACGGCTGAAACATTTATATGAAAAATATGGCGATAAATATAGGACAATATATATATGTAAATTATATATATATTGAATTATATTCATATAAATATAGATATGTTTTATTTAACGTTTGATGTTTTTAAATTTTTTATAGTCATTTTTATCTTATATATGTATATATATATATATATATATATATATATATATATATATATATATATATGTGTGTATATATATATATTATGTATATATATTATGTTTCAGGATATATATATAAAAGCCGATCAAATATCCAATTAAAAAATCCAAATAAAAAGAATTCATGAAGATAAATTTATATATTTATTAATTGAAAAAAAAATATTATTATTTAAAATCTTTGACAGATTTTAGTTTTACATTATTTGTTTTTTATTTTAAATACTTGTTTGATTTTACCGCCAACAAAAAATAAATGATCAGAATTTAGTGAACAATTTTTATTTGATTTTACCTACTTTTATTTTTGTTTTCAGCGTCTATATTTATTTTTACCGATTTTTGTTTTTATTTCCAACATTTCCTGCAAGCAATATCAAAGCAGCCCTATATAACGGTTAATGAATCGGATGTCTTTAGCGGTTTAAATGGAACCTATGCCGAGACGAACACGCCGGCGGCCACGATATATATGCCATATATGGCAAACGATATGGCGTTCTACTAAGTGAAAATCGGTGTTTGGTGTCCATTATTGTTGCAAGGCAGCAATATGGAATTGGGAGATATATTATTTGAAATGGACGAAAATCAAGAATAAGGAGAAGTGCAATTTTTATATATTTTCGACTTAGGACTGATTTTTTTAAATTCAAATAGCGAGAAGTAATGCTTGTTTTTTAGTTTAAATAAGCAGATTTTAGATTGAAAAATGATTGTTTTTTAAATTTTTACATTTTTGTCTTAATTTTGAAACTGTGTGTGTAATTTTCAGCAATAAACGGTTAGAAAATGGATTTTGAATGCTTTTGTTTTTGACAAGAGGAAAATAGAAGAATTTTGGAGACTTTGTAAAAAGATTCAATTTTTCCTGCACTACAAGATTGCAAGGAATACGAATTGGTGACAACGAAAAGAAGAAAAAGTGGAAATAGGCGGTTTGCCAGTGGTTAAATGGAGAATGGAAAAGTAAAGGAGAGATAAGAAAAAGCCAAAATTTTAGGCTAAAAGAACAAAAAAAATTGTGGCAGCCATGATCGTCAATGTCCTGAAGTTTCACGACACATAGAAAAAGAAAAAAAAGTTTGAGTAAATGGATGACGGAAAGGTAAAGGAAGACGAAAAAAAGAAAAAATTTAGAGAAAAAGCTACTTTCATGATGATTTTCGAAAAATTCTGTTAAAAATGTTTAATGTCAAAATTTTACTCAAACATAGAAGAAAAGAATGAGTTTGATAAATGGATGACGGATTTGTAAGGAGAGATAAGAAAAAAGAAAAAAATTTATTAAAGAGCTAAAAAGGAAGGAAATTGTGGAGAGCCATGATCAAATGTCCTGAAGTTTCAAATAAGAAGAAGAAGAATGAGCTTGAGTAAATGGATGACGGACCAAGGTTTAGGAGAGATAACAAAAAGACAAAATTTATTAAGAGCTACAAAGGAGAGGAAATTGTGGAGAGCCATGATCACCAATGTCCTGAAGTTTCACAGCACATAGAAGAGAAAGAATGAGTTTGAGTAAATGGATGACGGACCAAGGTTTAGGAGAGATAACAAAAAGACAAAATTTATTAAGAGCTACAAAGGAGAGGAAATTGTGGAGAGCCATGATTAAAATGTCCTGAAGGGACACGGTGCATAAAGAAGAAGTCAAAGAATAATTATATATATATATATATTTATATTTATATATACACACACTACACACACATACAATCACACTCACACACACACACACACATATATATATATATATTTGGTTGGATTGATGTGAGTTTTGTGACCTTGGTTTACCTTTTTGCGATCGTCAGACAAACTTATTAAAAGAAAAAAAATTTGGTTTATGTAATTGCGTGTATTGTATTTATTATTGGGGGTAGAGGGGGTATCGTCGTCGTGATGAAGCGTCCAGACGCAAACATAGTTGCATGTCCGTACACCCGTAAATCAGTTTGTCTGACGGGGAAAAAGCGTAAAACCCAGGGTCACAAAATTCACATCAATCCAACCAAATATGTTAGCTCTATCTCTGATATTGAAAAGCTTTCTATATAAATTGATTTAATCATATAATATATAAATTTTTATATATATATATATATATATATATATATATATATATTTTATATATTTATAATGGAATTTTAACAGAATATATATATATATATATATATATATATATATTTCTTTTATTTCTCGCCACTCTCAACACTATCTCCCTCTTTTCTCTTTCTCTTTTCCCTCTTTCTTTTCAAAATTTTTCTCCCTTCTTTTCTTATTTTTTTTATAATAATAATAATTACTATAATGTCAAATTATATATATATATATATATATATATATATATATATATATATATATATATATATTCTCAGACTTATATATATATATATATTTATATATTACAACTTACACACACAGAAAAACACGCACACATGAAATATATATATATATATATAAATAATTATTTATATATTATAAAAGTATTGCAAAAGGCTCAATATTCAGAGATAGAGCTAACATATATATAATATATAAATATAATTATTTTATATCTTTATAAAATATATATATATATATATATATATATATATATATATATATATATATATATATATATATATATATATGTGTTTTGTGTGTTGTGTGTGTTTTGTGTGTGTGTGATTGATTTGCAGTGATTAAAAAAAAGAAAAAAACCTTTTAAAAGTGATTGAATAAAGTTTTTATTTCCAGTTATCCCTTTAAAAAATTAGTCAAGTTAATTCCGATGTTTCGTTAAAAAGAAGCGTAAAAATAGTTATCATGGCGAGAAAGCGACGCATCTTTCTGCAGCGTCCTTCATTTACACCCTCCCCGATTCTCTATACGTCATTTCTTTCTCCTTTCTCTCTCTCTCTCTCTCTCTTTACCGTTTTATCTTAATTCAATTTTCCCTCTATTTCTTTTTACATTCTCGTCTCTCTCCTTTAACTTCTCCTCAAATTTATTCATCTCTCTCTCTGTCCATCTTTCTTTTCTTTTCTTCACCTCCTTCTTTATATTTTGTTTAAATTCCCCCTTTTTTTTTTTTTACTTAAACGTCCTTCTCTTTAAGAAAAAAATCCTTTCTGGGGACTCTCTTTTGTTTTTTTAATTTTTCTTACATTTCGTTTCTTTTAGTCCCTTTTTTTTTCTCGTCTTTTCTTTTTTTTTTTTTCTGTTTCTCATTCTTTTTTCCTCCTGATTTCTTTCTCTCTCTTTATTTCCTTTTTTTTTAGATTTTTTTTTCCTTTACGACTTGCCCCTCTGCCTCTTTTTCATTTCTGGTCACTCTCTCAGTTTTTTTCTTTCTGTTTATTTATTTAAAATTTTTCTAATCTTTTCTTCTCCTTTTTTTTTTTAAAGAATTCTATACTTTCTTTTTTTTTCTTTTCTTTTTCTTCTTCTTCTCTTCATTTTTTCTTTCTTTTTTTTCTTCTTCTTCTTCTTCTTCTTCTTCTTCTTCTTCTTTTTCTTCTTCTTCTTCTTCTTCTTCTTCTTCTTCTTTCTTTTTCTTTTCTTCTTCTCTTATTCTTCTTTTCTTTCTTCTTCTTCTTCTTCTTCATCTTCTTCTTTATTCTTCTTTTCTTCTTCTTCGTCTTCTTTTTTTATTATTTTTTTTCTTTTTTTTCTTCTTCTTCTTCTTTTTTTCTTTTCTTTTTCTTCTTCTTCATTTTCTTCTTTCTATTTTCTTCTTCTTCTTTTCTTTTTCTTCTTCTTCTTTTCGTTTTAAAATTTCTTTCTTCTTCTTCTTCTTCTTCTTCTTTTCTTCTTCTTCTTCTTCTTCTTCTTCTTCTTATTTTCTTCTTCTTTTTTTTTCTTCTTTAATATGTTTTCTTCTTTTCTTTTTTCTTCTTTTCTTTTTTTTTCTTTTTTTTCTTCTTCTTCTTCTTCTTTTTTTTTTATTTTTTTTTTTTTAATATTCAAAATTTTTTTTTTTTTTTTTTTTCTTTTCTTTTCTTCTTCGTTTTATTTTTTTATTTCTTTTTTTTCTTCTTCTTCTTTAATTATTCTTTTTTCAAATTTTAATTTAAATTTTTTTTTTTCTTTTTTTTATTTTTACTTCTTATTAAAATTTTATTTTTTTGATTTTGATTTTTCAAATTTCGATTTTCTTCTTTTTTTTTTCTTTTTTTTTCTTTTCTTTTTTTCTTCTTTTTTTCAAATTTCTTTCTTCTTAATTTTTCTTTTTTTTTTTCTTCTTCTTCTTTTTTTTCTTTATATAAATTTTATTTTTTCTTTTTCTTCTTTTTCTTGAAATCATTTTTCTAATTTTTTTTTTCAAAAATTTTATTTATTTTTAAAATTAAAATTTATTTTTTTTCCAAAAATTCTGAAATTTCTTTAATTTGGTTTTTTATTTTTTTTTCTTTTAATTTTTTTCATTTGATTTTAATTTTTCAAAATTTTTTTCAGATTTTAATTTTTTTTTTTTTCTTTAAATTTTTTTTTTTTTTTTTTTCTTTCTTTCATTTTTAAATCTTCTTCGTAAAAAACATTTCTTTTTTTTCTTTTTTATTTATTTCTTCTTTAGATCTTTCATTTCATATTTATTTCATTTTAATTATTTTAATTCTTTCTTTATTTTGGTTTTTATTTTTTCTTTTTTTTTTTTTTTTTTTCTTATTAATTATAAAAAATAGTATATTTTTTTCTTCTTTTTATTTAAATATTTGTAAAACATATTATTTTTTTCTTTTTTTAGAAATTTTTTTTTTTTCTTGATCTTCATTTTTCTTCTTGTCAAAATATTTGTTTTTCACACTTCTCTGTTGTTTCTTTTTTTTAAAGTCTTGAAATTTCAAATTATATATAATGAATTTTTTTTCTTTTTCATTTCATTTCTTCTTTTCTAATTTTTCTTAACTTTTTTTAAATTGAAATTTTTAAATTTCTTTTTTTTTTTTTTTTATTTTTTTTTTTTTTTCAGATTCCAAAAATTCTTTTAACTTATTTTTTTTTGTATTTTAAATTTTTATATTAATTATATTTATATTTTTCATTAAAAAATGACATTTTTTCCAAAAAAAACAATTTTTTAATTTTTTTTCAATAATTAGTATTTTTTCTTTCCAAAAATCCATTTTTTTGATTAACATTTCTTTGATTAAAACAGGATCAATATTTTAAATTTTTATACAAAATTTTTAAATTTTCTTTCAAAAAATTTATGAATTTCTAATATATAATATATTTAAAAAAATTTTTTCCAAGATTTCTCATTTCTAAAATTTTTCAAATCTATTTATTTTCTCTTATATATCGAAAAAATATTGAAAAATTTTTACTGAAATATTTGGCAAGAAAGGGATTTATTAATTTGGACATTTTCCCATTCAAACTTTGTTGTTTCAGAATTATTGATTAGATTTTTTACATTCAAATTAAAAATTTTATCAAAAATTCATCAGAAAAATTTCACTTGCATAAAAAAAAACATCTTGAATGGAATCAAATTCTTTTATCCAGTAATATTCTAATAAATCAGGATTTTAATCTGCCTTTTTTTAATGGGGAATGAAATTTTTTTTAAAAAAAATTAAAAAAAAAATTGAAGTTCTTTGTTAGAAGTCATTCAAAATTCAATATTTGTTACAAATTCAAAACAACATATTTATATTTAACAGAAAAAAAAAATTTTATTGAATTGATTTCATCATTTTTAAAATTTAGAAATATTGAAATGTCAAATTTTTAAGATGAAAATTCTTTATTTCACTAATTTATTTAAAATCAATTGAATAAAATAAAGAGATAAAAATTATTAAAACACATTTTTTTAAAAATTTTTAAGAAAAAAAATTTGGAAAATCAGTTCATGATTAAAAATTTAAAAGAATCAATTTTTGAATTGACAAAAAAGTCAAAAAATGAAAAAATTTAGAATATTTTAAAAAATAAATAATTAATTTAAATATATAAATAATATCCGAAAAAAAAAAAATTTATAATAAAAAAATATAACATTTTACATTAAAATGAAAATTTTTTTTTTTTACCAATCAGCATTTGATTGATTTAAAAGAAAAAAAAAATGATTAGTTGGAATGGCGGAATCTAAAAATTAGGAAATAAAGAAAAATATAAAAATATAAAGTTAAAATTTTTTATGATTATACATTTATTTATTTTTCAGATTCTTTATAGAATAATGAAAAAAAAAAAAAAAAATAACAAAATCAATTTGTAAAAAACTCAGAAATAAACAATAAAAATAAACAATATAAAGAAGAAAATTATAGATTTTTAACCAAAAATAAAATATAAAATCATTATTTTATTTAAATATATAAAATATATTTAATATATATATATATATATATATATATATATATATATATATATAATAAATATAAAAAGAATTAAGATTTTCAAATTTTGCAAAAAATGGATATTTTGGAATCCTTTTGGGAAAATTTAATTTATTTCGAATTCATTTAAGATCATTCGATAAAAATGAAATTCTAAAAAAAATTTATAAAATTGAATTATATAAAAAAAAAAATTATTTTTTTTGATATTAAAATTTTTTTCATAAAAAAATTTGTTTTGTTAAAAAAGAGTCATATATTTATATTCTTTTTCCTTATTCAAAAAAATATTTTTAAAAGAAAAAAAAAAATAAAAAACAATAATAATTTTTTCTTTAAATAAAAAAATCATTAGTTATAACAAATTTTTTGTTAAAAAAATGTTATAAACATATTTTATTGAATTTAATTTTAATATATATATATATTTATATATATATATAGGTTAAAATATATAAATATGAAAATTAATTTAAATCAAAGAATGAGAATTCAATTTATACATCAGAAAATAAAAAATATAATTTATATTTAAATTTTAATTTTAGATTGAAAAAAAAGACAAAAAGGAAATCACTTAAATCTAAATTTTCAAAGAATTTATTTTCTAGATAAAAAATTCATTTTTAAATATATTGATCATTTATTCAATATAATTATATATAAATATATATATATATATATAAAGCAATTTATTTTTTATTTAATCATATTTTTAAAAAATAATTTATTATTTTTAATTATCAATTTTTTTTTTCCAGAAAAAAAAAATCTTTTTAAAAATAACAAAAAATATAAAAATATATTTAAAATATTATAAAAATGAATATATAAATATATATGATTATATTTATATATATATATAAAATATTTAAATGATATTCAATTTTAAACCCTCATTAATATATAAATATATATATATATTATAAAATATTTAAAAATTCAATAAATTTTTAAAATAATATTTTAAAAAATTGTAATTGGAAGAAATTAAAAATAAAAACATGCATATTATTATAAAAAATTTATGCACAATTGACACACACATTTTGAATACATACAATATATATTTAAAATATTTTATATATATTTGTAATATAAATTTTGTTTTTTAATTTTAATTTATCTAAAAAATAGATTAAAATTTTTTCATTTTTATTTTATGAATATATATTTCAATTATTTTATATTTTATATATATTCTTTAATATATAATATCAGGTCATCCCATAAGTTCTGTCCAAATGTTGAATAAAGAAAACAAGTGACCAAATGTTACATTTAATTACAGATTCAATCAACAATGTAATTTCCCTGATTATCTATGACTTCCTTCCATCTATTAACAAGCTTACTTATTTCATTACTGTAAAATTCTTTTGGCTTTGATTCGAAGAACTCACAAATGTCAGTTTTTAACCTCTTCCTGTGTTACAAAAGCTGTTTCTTCCAAATGATTCTGTAAGCTATGAAACAAATGGTAGTCTGAAGGAGCAAGATCGAGAGAATAAAGTGGATGAGGAATTTTCTCCCAATCAAGTTCTTCCATCTTTTGTGACGTGATTCTTGCTGTGTGTGATCGCGCATTGTCCTGATGAAACATCACCTCTTTTCGATTCACTAGAGCAGGTCTTTTTTTTTCCTCAAAGCTTGGTTCAAACGCTCTAATTGCTGACAGTATATTTGAGCATTAATTGTTGCATTAGGTGGTGGTAAGAATTCAAAGTGGATTATTCCTTGGCGATCCCACCAGATTGAAAGAAGAACCTTTTGCCCATGAAGTTCCCTTCTCGGCTGTGGCTGGGGTCCTTCCCTTTACCAAGCCACTGTCTACGACGCTTAACATTTCGATAAAAGATCCATTTTTCGTCGCCAGTCACAAGTCTATCAAAAAAGGTGAAACAAGTTGGCGAGAATGGAGAGAAGAGCAGATGTCAACTCGGGATTTGAGGTTGTTTTCAGACAATTCATGAGGCACCCATTTTCCAAGTTTAGGAACTTTTCCAAGTTGTTGAAGATGACGATGAACAGTTGTATGGTTTGAACTGAGAACCACTGCCAATTCCTCAACTGATAAAGCAGGATTTTCTTCAAGGGCTGCTTCAAGAAGCTTTTCATCAAACTCAACTGGACGTCCGGTTCGATCTTCATCTTCAAGGGTGAAATCTCCACCTCTGAATTTTTGCAAACCATCTTCTGCAAGTTCTTTCATTCACACATTCCTCTCCATAAACTGAGTGAATGTTTCTAGCCGCTTCGGCTGCTGAGTTTCCTTTCTTGAACTCATAAAGCATTATGTGCCTCAAATGATTCTTGGGTACTTCCATGTTAGCAGGGGGTTTTAATCAAACAAAATTTAATTTTATTGTTCTCTGAAATAAAAAAATTTGATCAGTTTAAATGCATCTAAACATAAAAATAATGTTCAGCTCCATTAGACATTATAAAATACTCTTTAAATTTCGTTCATTTTAAAAAAAGTTAAAATTCGGACAGAACTTATGGGATGACCTGATATATATATATATATATATATTTATATATATATAAATATATCATATTTTTTTATAAATATTGAAAAAAAATTAATTAATAAATTTATTTAAATATTTTAAATAATTTTTATTAAAATCCAATTTATTTTATTTTTATCAATATTTAAAAAAAAAAAAAAAAATTTAAAAAATATTATATTATTCAAACCATATTTTTAAAAATAAAAAATTCTTACAATGTTTTTTAAATTCAAATTTTTAAAAAATCAAATATAAATTTGAAAAATTATATTTTTTTTGATTTTTCTTATTTAGGCCATCATTATATATATATATATATATATATATAAATATATTTGATATTTTTGAATTAAATTTTCAAAAAAAAAAATTAAACATAAGACATTTTTAAAACAAAAAAAAAATAAAATTTTATTTTCTTTTAATTAAATTTATAAAATTTCTTATTTAACAATATTCATTTTTTTTACAATAAAAAATAAGGTTTATAAATTATTTTTTATTTTTTTTATTTAAAAATTTTTATTTATTTAAAAATTTTTTTTTTTTATTTAAAATGAAAAAAAAAAATATAAATATCATTTAAGAAAAAGTTTTTTTTGTTTCTATTTTTTTTGAAATTTAATAATTTTAAAAAAATTTAAAGGAAAAATTTATTTTATAAATAAAATTCCATAAAAAATATACATATATATTATTATATATATATATATAAAATATATATATATATATATATAATATGAAAACTGATTTTTTTAATTTTTGAATCTTTAAATTTTTTTTTTTTCACAAATAGACAAAATTTCTTTTATAATTGAAAAAAATAATTTGAATTAATAAAAAGTCAATTGAATTTAAAAAAAATGAAATTTCCAATATGATTTTAGGATTTGAATTTTTTAAATATTTTCATTTTAATAATAAAGGGGGAGAATATCGATTTGATTCATTGAAAATCAGTTTAAATTTTAAGTAATTTTAAATTTGTTAAGTATTTTAATTTCAAAATTTAAAATTTTTTAAAAAAAAAATTTAATTAACAATATATTGTCATCCACAGACATTCGTTTTTTTATTAAATAAAAAAAATTAATTTTGAGAAAGATGTAAATTAAGAACATATTTATAAATTCAAATACACACACACATATATATATATATATATATATAATAGTCATATACAAATTCAATTTTAAAAATCACAGCTCATCTTTCAAAAAAATAATGATTTTCTATATATTTTTAAAAAAAAATACAATTATGAATAAAATATATTTCAGGGAAAAATATTTAAAGCAATAATTAAATCAATTTTTGTGTTATATTTTATAAAATGTTAATTTTTTATTAAAACTATAGATGTATTTATATTCATTTTATAATAATTTCAGATTTTAAATACTATATTGATTTTTATTTACCGAATTTTATATGAATTTTTACATTTATATGCAATTAAAATTAATAACATTTTAGGCATTTAAAAAACAAATGTAATAATTTTATATTAATGTTGGAAAAAAATACTTGTCGAAAAAACAACAATTTTATTTTCGACATGAAAACAATAGACAAAAACTAAAAAAATTTTGAAGCATTATACATCAAACAGTTAAAACCCAACCTAAACAAAATCAATTATGGAATCTCTACTTTTTATTCTTATGATTTCTATAATTTTATAATTTTAAAAAAGCCATTGTTTTATAGTAAAATTTTTTTTCCTTAATTTCATTTTCAATTCAAATTTTGTTATCATAGATGACGTCATGAATGCGGTGCGATTTTTATTTCTAGCGTCTTATAACGTGTTTATCATTTTTTCATTAGAAATCATCTATGTAAACAATGAAGACTATCATCACTGTCTTGTTGGTATATTGCTTAATATATTGAACTGTAATTGACATCTTTGATAATGGCTTATATAAGCCGAAAGTTTTAGATTTTATTAAAAAAAAATATGGATCAAATTTGAATTTCTTTCTTCGTTCAACGATAATGTTATTAAACTTATCAGACGTTATGAAAAAAAAAAATAAAAAAAAATTTTTGGTTTTTGTCTATATTATTTAATGAAGCAATTAAATTTAATAAATATACTTTTTTAATTATATATATTAAATATTTTATATATATATATATTTATATATATATATATATATATATATATATATCATTTTATAAAAAAATCATTTATATATAATAACAATAGTATGATCTGAATTTAAAAGACACATACTTTTATATATATTTAATCTAAACAAAAAAATTTAATGTAGAATTTCAAAAAAATTCAAAATTTTTAAATCATAGAAATAAATTAATTAAATCATAAAAAATAGATAAATTTTATTATATATAAAATTTTATATATCAAATAAAAGAGTATGATCAATAAAATTAGAAAATTTTCAAATTAAAAAATATATCTTCAAAAATGAAAAAATTTATAAAAATAAGATCTTTGGTTATCATTACAGAATTTTTCCTCAAATGGTGGTCAATTAGAGGCGGATGTTTATTTATAAATAAATGAAAATATAAAAAAAAATAACAAATCATTATCTACCAAATAAATAAACAGAACGTACAATTTTATATAAATAAATAAATTCACAAAAAATTTTAAAAAAAATATTTCTTTAAAATTAAAAATTTTATAAAATAAACATCAAAAATATCAAACATTACTTACAAATAAATATGTATAGTATTAAATTTAAAATGAAAATATTATATCAAAAATTTAATTATTTAATAAAAAATTTCGAAAAAATGTTTTAAATTTGAAAATTTTTAATTTTTTTTTTTTTTTTTTGAAATTTTTTTTTTTTGAAATTAAATTTTTCTTTTTTTGCAACTATCTATAAATTTAATTTGTGTTTTAAATTCAATTTATAATTTTTGTGAAAATCAAAATAAAATTTTTTCAGAAAAAATAAAAAATTTTAATTATTTTTAAAATTTTATTTTGACCATTAAACAAAATTTATATGCGTAAAAAAAATATTAAAAAAAAATGCAAAATTGAATTTATTTATGGATTCCCATCGATAATAAAAATAATTTTTTTTTTTTTTTTTTTTGGGGTTATGATTTGTTTGCCCCATTTTTAATTTTGAAAAATCAGAAGTAAATCTGGCATGAATTAAAAAATCTTAAAAAAATATATATTTCTTTTTCAATTGATCTAAAATGTTTATTTGAAAATGGGGCAAAGCAAAAATTTTAAATAATTTCAAAAAAAAAAAAATTTAAAATTAATCACAATAATTCAAAAATTAAAAATCTGCATTAATTTTTACTCCAATTGATTTTATAATTTGCAGAATTTTAAAAATTCATTTAAAAAATCAATTCTGATTCCATTCAATTGGGTTTAAACAATTCTGATAAAATTTATTGTTAAATTTTTTTCGTTTATTTTATTTTTATTACAAAAATTAAAAATATCAAGCTTTATTTTTTTTTCATTAAAATTCTTCTTCTTTTTGTTTCAATCTTATTTTAATAGATTTAATTATAGAAGATATAAAAAGTAAAACCATTAAAAAAATTGATATTTTAAGGTTAAGAAAAAAAATCATTAAAGCATTTAAAAATTTTAAATTTTCAAAAAATTAAAACAAAATAATTTTAATTATTATTGATAAAATTTTTGGAAAATTGAAAAAATTTTATATTTTTTTTCTTTTTTATTCTTTTTTAAATTTTTTTTATTTTTTAGTATAAGTTTAATTTTAACCGAGAATCCATTAAAATTGAAAAATCAAAATTTCTTGTATTACCTATTATCAAAATTAATCAAAAATGTTAAGAAATAAATCATAGAAAAAAAAATCTTAAAAATTTTTGGAAAAAATTGAAAATTAATATTATGACAAAAAAAAAAAAACATATTTAAAACTTTAAACAAAAACATTCAAATTTTCGTTGGTTGGTTGAATTTTGTTAATCAGCAAATCAAAATTATCTGTTATTGTTTTCATCAAAATGAATTTAAATATTTTGAAAATTTAGTCTTGAAATCATATCAAAATAAAATATTTTGAACGTAAAAGTTCAATTTTAAAAAATAAAAAATCATTTTTAAAGATTTATTTTTTTTCTTATCTAAAAATTTTTGTCCTTGTAACTATTCTTAATTTTATTTTTAACATATCAACAAATAATTTGGGTTATTTAAAATTTAAAATCTAATTATGTTGAACGCATTTATAAGAATTAAATTTAAAAATGTTTTATTTACAATGTTTCTTTTTTATATTTTTCAAATTTTTAATATTTTATTTTTATAAATAAAAAAATTTTTTATTTTATATTTATTAAAATTTTGTTTTTAAATTTCAAAAACTTTTTGTTTATTTATTTCATAAAAACACATTATTTTTTTAATTTCTTTTTTACTTATATTTTATAAAAAATTTTCGTTTTG
>CAHIKZ030001593.1:325000-372500 GCA_903632075.3 Acanthosepion pharaonis
TTTTATAAACAATTTTTCCCATCCTTTAACTTTTCATAAAATATCCTCTATTTCAAGAAATATCCAGGCGTACTTATAAATAGACAAATTTTTGTTCCATTTTTAAAAATCTATTAAAAATAAAAAATAATTATTGGATTTTAATGATTTTTTTTAGAATTTGTTCACAAATATAAAAAATATTATATACGGCGTTGCCCGTGCTTGATTCAAAAATCGTACGACTCATACAGCAATCGCTATCCTTGACTTAAAATATTTTTGCCCTTCCTTGCCTTTAAAGGAGTGCCCTTTGCCGTGCTGATGTTGCTACATGCCTTTCTTCTTGCCTATCTCACACTTTTTTTTTTAAGCTCTATACTAAACATTAAATCTGTTACAAAAAAAAGAACTAAACAAAATGAACACAAAACAATCAGCTTTTAAAAAAGGACTCGTAACTGGAAAAACCGAATGAAAAAGAATGTTAACAACAAATAATTTTTTCACACCCAACCCAGTTCTGCGGAATCAGAATCAACGTTGAGTTTAAGCAAGCGAATGAGCCAATTGGAGTAAAGTGCCATGCAGATTTAAATTTTCCCACTTGTGACGAATGCAGCTATCGATTTTTTTTTTTTTGCATGCTAGTTAACATTCGTGTCAGTCAGCTGTTGGCTCTCACGCTTTCAATAGAATCTTCCTGCCTATTCGTGGCAGCCAGCTCTCACTCTGGCCAGCAGAAAATGGCTCACTAAACTACATGAAAACTGCCGTAGAAGCATGAAAAAAATTGATTATTTCCACTATCGATAGGAGTTGGGAAATACAATGTCGGTCTTAATTTCTTATTAACTTGGAGCATGTGCATGTAAATTTTGAACAAATCCGTCGAAAATTGCGGCCGTGCATTCGTTACACACACACATACATTTTCATCCTGCATTTTTTTCGATATATTTTTTTTGAAAGTCATTTAAAAATAGTTTTTATATTTATTAAACCCCTCAATTTTATGAAAACAACCACTAAAAATATTAAAATCATTTAGTGATTACCTTTTTTTATCGATTCGTCAATAAAAGATTTCATTAAAAAAATAGGAATAATCGTCAATAAATACTTGTCTATTACTTTTTTATGCTATAAATAAGTGATGTTCGTTTCAAATCATATTAATTTAACATTAAATTTGCTAATTTTACTCAAATAACGTGTTACAAATATACATTTTATTTATGGAAGTTTTTTAAATCCGATAATTTTGTTTTGTTTACAAATTTCTTAAAATTACGAAAATGGCCGCTTTTAAGAAAAATTATCTGAAATCGGTCAAAAAGTTGAGATTTTGATCTCTATAATTTCTGCTTGAAATACTCCAGAATATTTTACTTACTGGAAATAGTAAACTTAATCATTTATCTCTCAATTAAAGCTTAAATAAAATCTTTAGGAATGATTTTTCATCTTTAAAAATTCATTTTAAACGTTAGGTATCGAAAATTTATACCGAATCATTGGAGGCAGCTATGTTATTGATGCATGTTTATTTACTTTTTTATGCTTAATGTTTCTTGAATATACAGTCATTTTTACAGTTCATATGATTTTGCATATTTTTTGTCATATTGGAAAAGGATTTCTCGGATCTCTGGTTGTGTTTTTTTTTTCTGCAGTGTTGATTAGTGATTATGCGATTTGATGGAATTTACGGATAATTTAAGGTTAAATAGGAAGTTAACCGATGCGATATTGTAGTGGTTGTATAGTTTGTCATTCACCCAATAATCGTCCAATTAAATCGCATATCATCGGCAAAAAAAGAAACAAACACAGCAAGACATCCGAGAAAACACACAAAAAAAACCCTTCACAAACAAGTTCCGTTGTATTTAAGAAAACACACACACACGCACCGACCCACACGCAGCGACACACACGCGCTCACACAAACACACATATACACACATGCAAACACACACAAACACACCCCAAAACAGGCACACTCACAAACACAGAACCCAAAAAACGAACACACACAAAAAAACACACAAACACACATATAGACGCACATATACAACGACAAACAGACAAAAACGTGCACACACACACACGCGCAAACACAAACGGACCCAAAAACACAGACACACACACAAACGCACACCCCAAAAAACGAACACACACAATGTCTAAAAAAAATCAGATGTTTTTTATATATTTAAAATTTACGCACGTACACAAGCACACAAAAAATCAACGTAAAAAATTTAAAACACACAGACATTATTTACAAAACCCAAAATACAGCCACGCACACACACAAATGCACACACCCCAAAGCGAACACATACACACAAAAAAAGAACACAAGCACCAACAAACACCGTTACACATAGACGTAATACACACACACACACAAACACTCAAAGACACACAACAAAAACAGATACACACATACGCAAAAACGCATATACACATACAAACACACACAAACGCAGACAAAAACACACACACACACATACACAATCCCCCCCAAACGAACACACACAAAGACACACAAAATAACAAACGAGCAAGCACACAAAAAACACTGACACACTCACGCACATGCGCACAAACACGCACACACATTTACACAGACACATACGCACAAGCACACACACGCACATACATAAATACACACAAAGACCCGCAAAAACACAGAAACAGACACAAACACACAATACACATACATACACAGAACACACACACACACAGACACACACAATAAGCATGCACACAACCATGCACAGAAAAAAACATATAATATATATAAGTATATATATATATATTTATATGTAAATGTGTGTGTGTGTGTTAAAATTGATTGTTAAAACATATAGAAAAAGGAAAGAACTCGTTAGGTAAATAATCAAAGGTTTCCTTAGTAGTTTTGTTATTATTTTCAAAAAAATAGTGTTTCGATACAAATTAATTTTATATATATATATATATATATATATATATATATATATATTATATATATATAAATCAAATTTACATTTGCCGACTTGATAAGCTCCATCAGCGGACGACAAAACGATAAAGTTAAGTTTTAGTCTTGTCTCTATTTACAATCTGCTTTTATAGAAATAGATTTAGTTATTTCTGAAAATTCACACATTGACACACACACAGATAAACACAGACACACACACAGAGACACACACATATATATATATATATAGAAAAAGAGAGAGAGTGAAGGAGAGATAAAATTCACGTTCAGTAGAAACACAGATAATAGATAGATAGATAGATAGATAGATATGAACAGACTAAGAAGGACAGCTAGATAGATATGAACAGATTTGTATATATATATATATATATATATATATATATATATAACATATATAAACACAATGAGATATATGTAAACAGACTGAGATATTAGATGAATATGAACAGATTGCATATATATATATATATATATATATATATATATATATATATATATGAACAATGAAATAGGTAGATAGATATGAATAGACTGGGATAGTTTTAATATATAGATAGATGGATAGATAGATTATGAACAGTTTGAACAGGACACAAACACACACAAATAGAATATATATATATATATATATATATATATATATATATATATATATATTAGTGTAACCCGGATATAAGAGAAACCCGGATATTTTTGAACAGATTTTCTCTGGTCACAAATTAAGAGCCTGTATTTAATGTATATAAAATAGACGAAACCCGGATATAGAGAAACCCGGATATAAGAGAAACCCGGATATAAGAAATTTCTTCTCCTGTCCTGACAACTCTTATATCCGGGTTAAATATTTATATATGAACACAATGAGATAGGTAGATATGAACAAACTGAATTAGATATGTACAGAAGGTCCAAGATATATATATATATATATATATATATATATATATATATAGATAGATAGATAGATAGACAGATAGATATGTAACTGCTTTAACATTTATCGATCTATATCCAACTGTTTTATATATATATATATCAAGCGGAATCATAGCTTTTATCTTACTCACCTGCACCCACATACACATTATATATATATATATATATATATATATATATATATATATTCCTGGTATGATATCATACATATTTATATTGCAAATGTATTTTCATCAAATATTCCTACCCTCAAAATGCATCAAAGTAAACCCCCATTGCCACCCTCATCCTATAAATTGTATATTCCAAGGCATTGATGACTATGGTTACGCATCCATAGCTTCACCAAACAAGTATTAATCATCTTCAGCCTGCGTAACTACAATCAGAATTTTCAGGCCAAGGTTAAAGGCAACAACCTTCTCCTTAAATTTCTTTCAAGAAAACAAAAAAAAAGAAAGAAAAAAATCAAGATTAATTTTCATGACGTCTCCCTCTCTCTTGGGAGTTCAGCCGGCTGATGTTAGCAATCTTACATATTTACGTCATATTCTAACGTTAAAATTTCAAACTTTAATCTTTTTTTTTTTTTTTTGTCATTATTTAATCTCGGTTAATCTCCCTAAGTGTTGTGACATACCTACGGACAATAATGGATATGCCCTCATTCACATAAATACAGTAGTAAATACTGTATGTTGGTCTGCAGTTGGAGATTCCGCTCCAGCTGTGCTGGTCAAACTCTCTGCCTCCGGACAGAGAAGATCCCCAGACGAGGCTATGTCAAAGGGCAGTATCTCGTCACGGGAAACAGCTATCCGATCTCGTTTTATACAGGGTCTACGGGGATTTTTTTTGCCGAGCCTTCGGGCTCGGATACCCGACATTAAATTCGGCCTTGTGCTATATCTGACCGCGTGGGGCGGTTGGTAAATATCCTCCAGTTTGAGATTCATTGTAGAATTCACTTGACTCACTTTTAGCAGTTGACTACTTCTTCTACGCGACGCTGGCGAATCATATATGTGTTGTTCTTGTCCCAAGTATTATCGTTCATTGCCAACGTACATTTGATTATTCTATTTAGTAACCTTCCCTAGGTTATAACACTAAGTTAGTTTCGAAAACTTTGTGTTTTAATAATGGTCAGAGTTTCCTTAAAGGTTGCATATTGGATTCGACAATGAGGCTTCAAAACCTGGCTGTTATTTTTTGTGCTCATTTCACACGAATACACGTGGGAAGGGCTATAATCTGCTTCTCCCCAATTTCAGGACACGCTGGTCTTTAGAGTTGTGGAGTTAAATACAAAATAAGGTAAGAGTATTTTAACTAGTATTAGTCGGCTTATAGGTCGCACCTAATTTTACGCTGTATACACACATAATATATCATGAAATGCACTAAGTCCGACAATTATTTTAATATATTTTTTGTTTATACGTTATTCATATAGACACGAATATTTAAGTAAATGCTCTGTATTAACAACCAACTTCTTGACCCAGGGAATTACTACTTGCTCAAAGCACTTGATGCAGGACTCCGTGTTGTGTCTGTGGCCCCGTGGAATGATGAATGAAGGCATGACATCGCCATCACTCCTGATTAGTCCCCAAAACTTCGTAATCACCATTAGACTCATCCACCTCTTTTGGAACCCTCTGCACTGCCCACCGATTGACACTCTGAAATGTACGTTTTGGAGCATTCGGCGCGAATGCCAAGCAGTACAGCATGCCGTTTCGAAATTTCTGGCGGAGTGAATTGCATCAGAGTGATCGTTTTCTCACAGACGGTGCCCAACTGACTCCACTATACTGTGCAGTCGATGAAAACAAACAATGCGCATGCGCGAAAATAAAAAATATAAAATGGTGACAATTTATCCATCACACATATATATATATATATATATATATATATATATATATATATATATATATATATTTTGAACAATAAAATGTATTAAAAATTAAAATCTTCAGACACACTGGGTTGTATATTAATATTCTTTTTTTTTTTATTATTATTTCATTTAGATCCCTCGACTAGTTTCGGCCAACATGGCCATAATCAGGAGAAAAAAAATTCCGCTTGTTAGTAGCAGTGAACTACAGAAATGAATGTCATGATGGAGAAAATGAACTTTTGTCTGTAGTTTTATATTTTTTTTTTTACTTTTAAATTATATCTATCTATCTATCTATCTATCTATATATATATATATATATATATATATATATATATATATATATAAGACCACACACATTTTAATGAACCACCCTCATCTTCCTTTGTACACAACTGGTGAGATGTAAGTTCCAGTCGAGCAGCTTTTTCCCACAAACCGCTGCTTTGTCAAAGAGACTCCCAAGAGGATGCTTTCTCGACAATTATAATCTTAACATGTTCAAGTAAAGCGTTATCTTCTATGCCAACATATTCCCGTAAATCGTGCCTCTTACTTTGTAACCTTCTAACTCGAGTGGCTTTTTTGCCTTGTAATGAGTGAACATCGTCGTAAAAAATATATATTCCATTTAGAATTAGGATTTCACTTTAAAAAAATAAAAAATCAGCAAAACGAAATCTTGTTCGTCTATCGCTTGAATAAGATTTTTTTCTTCTTTGAAGACTTTAAACTAGTGTCAAAATAAATTTTCGTTACACCCGAACGTCACTCCCAGACCCCCAGGGGATTGGACCCGCATTTCCTTTAAGTTATATTTGCCTCTTCCAGCTGGTAAGTACATCTCAAAAACCTATTACTCATGTCCCAAAACGAAAAACCATCTTTTTCGCCGATTTGTACAATAGCAGTATTAGATTCCACGATCGTCAAATATATTTTCCTTGCCTATATTTTTGTATCAATTAGATGAGGTACGCGAATTCGCCTGTTTGCACTTATTCGTCTAAGCAATAAAACACGCTTCTTTATAACGTCTCACCGATCGTGCAATGGTATTTGCAGACGCCTTCTGATGTAACATGTATGTTAAAAGAAAAATTCCTATTGGCCTGGTATATAAATAAATAGAGATATTCTTACAAATAACCAAGAGTAGTCTCCCCTTGTTTACTTACTCTCCTCTTTGAGAGAGCTATTTCTATTTACTGGGACTATAAAAGGACACTATACGCGAACCTTGTATTCTCAGTTGAATACAGCTTTCTTAAAGCCTACACCACGTACTTTTGCCATTACAGGTTATTTCTTCCATACCACTAAAGTTCCTGGTGAAATCAGTTGACGCTCGATCCATGATATCCTTAGCATCCTTCTGTAGAACCAGATCTCTGTCGCCTCGGGTCTCTTCTTCATCTTTGAGGAAATCGTCCAACATTCGCTGCTGTAAAGAACGACCGATTCTATTTCTTTTTCTTTCTTTTTATGCGCCATGTCCTTTCAGAACGTAGGCGATCATGGCTCTCCACTTTGTATCTATAAAAAGAATGTTAAACATAAAAATGTCTTAAAATAATTGTTGGACTTTGTCCATTTTTAATATGTGACGTCATTTGTTTTACATTTGATACGCCATGATAAGATATGGATGTACGTGAGAGATTCATCTTTTTGAAATAAATTCGACCTTGCTAACCGAGCGTTCCTCTGTGGCTAAATCGGAAAAAAGGCACGTCAAGCTAAATGACGGTCCCGTATAGGATACAGGTTTGAATCCTGTCGAAGGACGAATATTTTCTGTGAAAATTTCTCGGACATTCAAGCCGGTAAAGGATGTTTAATACTGTTTATTATAAACAGAGCATTTACTTAATTATTTGTATCTATAAAAAAGAATGTATAAACATAAAATGTCTTAAAATAATTGTCGGACTTTGTCCCATTTAAAATATATATATATATATATTATATATATATATATATATATATATATATATATATATGATTGGAAAGTTAATCCCTATTATTTTATGTATGAGTGTAAACAAAAGTTCTGACTTGACACACTGTAACTTATTTCTTTTGGGGTTGATTAAAATATATATCTGAGAGATCAATATATATATATATATATATATATATATATATATATATATAAAAGAGAGAGAGATAATATATATATATAATTAGACATATATATATATAAATAATATATATATATATTTATAGAATAATATATATATATATATATATTATATATAGATATCTATAAATATATATATATATATATATTAAAATATATACATCTCTAGTTATATATATATATTTATATATATCTCAAATTATTTTTTTATAAATACAAAATCTCTCAATATATATATATATATATATATTATCATGACAAAAACATTTGAAGTCTACTATACCAAACCAAAGACTTTGGAAGAACTTCACGGGCGAATACAAGAAGTATTGTCTTCCATACTACAAGAGTTCCTGGTGAAATCAGTTGACGCCATTCCTGGGCGGCTCGAAAAGCTGGTAACGAAATCTCGTCCCCATGTCGAATTTTAAATAAACGCTTTCCTCTCATATCCATTTCTTGTAAAAATTATAGTTAATAAATAAATTATAAGTATTTTAAAATGAGGAGGTACTTTTCTATCACCTTATATACTCCAGATTCTCCATCTTTGATTTCATCTAAAGAAAGATAATGAAGCCCCTGACACGCAAGGGATTACTGGGGGTGAAGAAAATGAGATTTTTCTTTTTTTCGAAAAGAACCGAAAAACCTAAACAGAAAACAAGGGGTAAATCTCTATTCCTCTTCAAAAGATGGGAAGGAGTGTGAACCAGGCATTAGGCGAATCTATCTACGCCTAATTAACAGATATAAAATAAAATAAAAATTAATATATAAAACTCAACTCATTATACATCCATTTACAAAAGCTCGCGTCCTGGGTATGACGATAAACTATATCCGGCAGCAAGGCGTCTGATTGGGAGGTTTTGAGGAACGTGGAACCACCTCGTAATCGCTGTCGTTCCCGGGTCCACTCTGCCCTGGGGTCGTAGCATCTGTTAAGGTTTCAGCTATAGGCAAATATTTAACCCCTAAACTTCGGTCAAAACATTATAAAAGTATAAAAATAGAGTTTTATATTAAAATAACAGCAATACATTTTGGAAAAAAAAAAATAAAAGAAAGAAATATTATCAGCAATACATTATTTCAAAAAAAAATTTAATACATTAAATAAATTAAAATATCAGCAGCAATACATTGACTCTCAAAAAACAAAACAAGAAACAAAACTCTTTACAAAAAATGTCAATGAAACCTGATCTGCAAACTGATTTCTTACAAAAAAAAACACATATTCTAGTCATATGAACCTATCCTAAAAATCTTTCGGCATTAAATAACCCATTGAGGTGTTGATATACTGTAAAATAAAATAAACCAAATCAAACTCTCGACAAAATCTCTCTTTACAAGAATACATTCAATGAAAACTGATCTATAAACTGATTTCTCACAAAGAATACATATTCTATTCATACGAACCTATCCTAAAAATCTTGGCATTAAATAACCCATTGAGTGGTTGATATGTCGTAAAACAAAATAAATCATACCAAACAGAAGCTCGCCAATAATTTATTTTCTGTTTCCTTCTACACTTCTTGCATTCAATACATCCTGTGAGTGTCAAATTTTCCAATCTTTCTCTTCTCATTATGTGCCCTGGAAATTTCAAATATCTCTTCCTGATATGAAGTTTCCTTTATTTTCTCTAAAACGTCCACTTTGGTCACATGTTCAATTCATAATATCCTCAGCATCCTTCTGTAGAGCCACACATCTATTGCTCGAAGTTTCCTCTACATCTGTGAGGAGATTGTCAAAAACTCACTGCTGTTATTTACCCTATTTCTATTGTTCAGACTGTTGACCTCATTTTTGTTGTAATATTCACGACATTTCAGTCGTTGTACGCATCGGCTTTCTTCAGTATATGTCTATATGAGATGAGGTATTGTAATTATTTACAGTATTTACATTGTGAGAACTGTTGTCCTCATCTTTGTTGTCATATTCACGACATTTCGGCCGTTGTACGCTCGGGCCTTCTTCCGGATCTATCTATATTTCTGAGATGAGGTATTTTAACTATTTCGACTATTTACATAATTCGGATTGCTGTGCTCATCTTTGTTGACATATTCACAACATTTCGACCGTTGTACGCTCCAGTCTTCTTCAGGATATGTATATATTTCTAAGTTCTGGTAATTAATTACATTATTTACATTATTCGGACTGTTGTCCTCATCTTTGTCGTCATATTTACCACATTTCGGCTGTTGTACGCTCCGGCCTTCTTTTTCGAACTGAACCCTTTCTTTTGTCCACCGGGGTAGATTGTTCTAGTTCTACGTGCCATGCCTCTTCCGGATGTCTCAGTTATCTCAATTCCCCCAAGCTTTTGATCCCAACTGCTGTAGCCATGTATTGATTGATCCACAACGGTTTTGGGTTTAACAAAGGAGATAACTGAGACACCTGAAGAGGCATTCTTAAAATGTGGAACTAGCAAGAATTTATGTGACGCATGAAAAATTTCTTTTTTTATAGTTGATTTTTTATATTATTCTCGCTTTCCTTCACTACCTTACGTCGGAGTTCCTGTGGTTACCATTTTGTCTGCTATCAACACTGTGTCATCTGCTTACCTTATATTGTTAAGATTGTGGTTGCCTATAATGAATCCTAATTTTCCCAGGATTGTTACCTTATAAAGTTTAAATATGTCCGGCGAGAATGCACAACCTTGTCTTACGCACCTTTCGACTTTTGTGCATTTAAGGATGGAGAGGCTTGCGGACAGAAGTCGTAACGGTCCGAGTTCGATGCTCAGTAGAGGATGCGCACTGCTGACGCGTCCCATAAATAGGACTAAATGGCTGTCTAGTGTATTCTGCATTCTATTGAGGATTCTTCTAGACTCGATGAATTAATTAACGAATTATTGATCCTTAATATATATATATATATATATATATATATATATATATATATATATATATATATATATATATAAATCAAAAAACCGATCTTCTAAAACAGGAAGAGGCAGCTGAAATTTCTGCGAAACTTAATGAGAAAGGAGGGCTTGGAGAGTCTGATACTCACAGGTCAAATAGAGGGGAAAAGAGACAATGGAATGCAACGTATGACATACCTGGCGGATTTAAGCAAGTGGATGACAGAACGTGGTCTGGGGGAGGTGGCAGTGGGACGAAACTTATTGAGAGCTACAAGGGATAGGGAGGAAGTGGAGAGCCATTATCGCCTAAGTCTTGAAAGGAAAAGGCACATAAAAAGAAAACAGAATACTTGTTACAAAATAAAATGAGTTTCCTAATCTCTCTCTCTCTCTATATATATATATATATAAATATATATATATATGTATATATATATATAATTTTCTTTTCAGTGATAATGGGTATGAAAAAAAATATACGTATATTCACATATAATTGTATTATATATATATATATATATATATATATATATATATATATATATATATATATATATATATATAAAATAGATGCTCAATTTTATAAAACAGAGTTATAAAGTATATATTATTGAAAATACATAATACATCCTTCGACAGGATTCGAATCTGTATCCTATACGGAACCGTCATTTAGCTTGACGTGCCTTTACCACTTTGGCCACAGAGGAGCGTTCGGTTAGTAAGGTCGAATTTACTGTATTTAAACTTCAATCTTCCATCTCTCACGTACATTCATATCTGCTCAAAGCGTATCCAAATGTGAACAAATGACGTCACATAATATATATATATATATATATATATATATATATATATAGAGAGAGAGAGAGAGAGAGAGATAGTGAGATGGGTATGATAAAAATATACGTATATTCACATATAATTGCACTTATATGTGTGTGTGTGTGTTATAAATAGAGTACTCAGTGTTATAAAACAGAGGTATTAAGTATATATTATTGAAAATACATAATATCCAACGTCAATATCCCGACTCGGAGTTTCATGCAAATCTGCAATCTTCAGGTTCCGAATACGAAAATCTAAAAGACATCGAACAGGAATCCCATTGCGTCAAATTATATCGGATAATAAAGAAAAGAGTCCTGAGCTGCTACGTAACATCTGTCCTCCTCTACGGCAGCGAATGTTGGACGGTCTCCCCAAACATTCTCAAGAGACCCGAGTCAACAGAGGTATGGTTCTACAGAAGGATGCTAAGGATATCATGGAACGAGCGTGTGAATAACGATGAGGTCTTGGAGAGGATGCAGACAAGGCGGAAGATTATATTTAACATCAAGAAGAGGCAGCTGAAATTTCTGGGACACGTAATGAGAAAAGAGGGCTTAGAGAATCTGACGCACACAAGGCGAATAGAGGGAACGAGAGACAAGGGAAAACAACGCATGGCATACCTAAGGGGCTTAAGCAGGTGGATGACAGAGCTTGGCCTGGGGGAAGTAACAATTCTTATTGAGCTACAAGAGATAGGTTGAAGTGGAGAGCCCTGATCGCCATTACGTCCTGAACGGACATGACACATAAAAGAAGAAGAATATTTCATTTTCAGTTTGATATCTCTACTGTAAAGATGGAAGATTGCAGTAGGAGTCAAGTTCTTACTGAAGCGATACTGGGCTTTTGCATAATCTATAAAACATAGGTATACACCCGTTTTGCATTTTTTATTGTTCTTTTATTTATCATTCTGAGTATTGTGTTTTTAACGAAAGATTTCTGAAATAATCCGAAAATGTGCAAGAAAATTCGATGAAAGGATGTCATGTGTAGATTATTCAGTTCTTGGATAAACCCTTTCGTAAATCCGACATACAGCAAAGCAAACCAAAAAGAATTCATCTATGGCAGACGTTATTTCGAAGAATTCGCAATAACACATTCGTTTTATGGAACCTCCTTCCCCATAACAATGTATTCAATTACAACAACTTATGTATAAATGATAATCGAAGGAACAAATCCAAAAATAAAAATAAAAGAATGTGTTGGGCTTAATAGTGAATAGTTCATTCCCGTCTATTTATGGTGAGAACACCCGCTGCTTTCTGAGAGACAAAGTTCTCTATGCGTTTGCTTATATCAATCCCTCACCCCGTAAAAAAAAAAAAAGGAAATAAAAAAAGAGAACATCTAGCAAAGAGTTCTAGGGTATTTCATGAAATGGTTTCGTGTCAACAAAAAAAAAGATCCACCAGTACAACCAAATGATGTACCTAATATATATATATATATTTCAAATTATATATATATATATATATTTCAAATTATATATATATATATATATATAATTTCAAATTAATTTCTTCGTAAATTGTTTGGACATTTAGATATTTATCAAACCTTAACCTCCCAAATATGCACGTTAAAGTAACGCGAATTAACAGCGTCTAAGAATTTGAATGAAACCTGTCGTGTAATTGATTGGGGTTGTTGTAGCTTCTTCCTTTAATGTCGTTCTTATATCTAGAGACGATGAAAATTAAAGTTAAATTTGAGCAACATCTAGCCGACACACTGGGGTTAAAAATAGGAAATTGAAATGATACATATGACACACTCATATATCTCTCTCCCACCTCACTTCCTCACTTCGTTAATTTTACGTATACTTGATGAGGTCCGTAAAAAACGTTGAATTTTTTTTCATTTTAGTTTTTGGAAGTAAAGTCTGATGATCCAGAACCCTGTTAAAGGGGTTATGGTGAAATAACTTATTACATGGAATCTTAACGTGGTCTGTTTTTATTCAAACATATATATATATATATATATATATATATATATATATATATATATATATATATATATATCAGTCGCGATTTAATTTTGCCGAGATATTAAAAATATTCTGATATATTACAAAAATATTCCAATATATTTACGAGATATTCCGAGATATTACGATGTATTTCGAGATATCACGAAATATTTTTAAATATTACAATACATTACAAAATATTCGAATATATTGCGACATATTCCGATATATTTACGAGATATTACGAAATATTCCGAAATATTACGACGTATTTCGAGATATCACGAAATATTTTGAAATATTACAATACATTGTTGCAGACCCGGCAGGGTGCAGTGCTGGTTTATTACAAAGTGGCCTTATGCCAGACACCACACTAAACTACCGAGTCCACAAACAATGTATAAAAAAAAATGAATGCGTGAATGAACAGTGAGAGGAAAGGGGTCAATCAACAAGTGCATAAATTATAAATAAAGAGATAGCCGGAATAAAATGACAAAGGCGTCTGGATGCAAAACATGTGTAATTTTTATTAGATGGAAAACAAGTAGGTATCTCGTTGTACGAGATCAGAGAAAATGTTCCGCGCCAAAATAGGAAAGTAAGATGAACAAGGCGGGAAAAAGGGTTTTATAAGGTTCTGGAAAAAGGTCTCGTTAACACGAGGTGTATGTGCGCACAGATAGAAAGGAGTACTCACTGTGGATTTTTGGCGTTGAGAGTGTATGTAATTTTGTGTTTTTATCTTTTTTTATGTTCAGGTTCAAAGTAGAGAGAAAGTTCAGTTGTCTCAGAGTTTGGTCAGGCATTGAATTAACTGTTGAAAATTTTAACGGATTGATGTGGACGTCTAGCCAAAAGGACGAAGAGTTATTTGCAGTTGGTTGCATCGTCTTAGTGAAGTTACTTATGGCGAGTTAAGAGAGACTAAGAATTATTTGCCGTGAGTTGCATCGTCTTAGTGAAGTTACTTATGGCGAGTCCAGAAGGGACGAAGAATGTCTGTTCGTCAGTAAGATATCCCTGTGTGTATTTAAGGTTGACTGACGAGGGATAAAAATAAGTCACTTGTTGAATACGAAATTCTATTACAACATAAAGTTTAAGTGTGTTGATGTCTGAACACACGTTTTCTAGCAGAAAACGGAGAAGGTCTGGCCTGCGGGTAGCTTCAAGACGCGAAGAAGTCTTGGTAAAGTGTGAGGTCGACATTGTTGAAATAAGATATTCCGGCTCGTATATGGGTTAAGGGCACGGAATAAATGAGTTGCCCGTCTAGTCAGGTTGAAGATCGGGAAGCAACTGGCTTGCAAACGCAGTTCGTTTGAGACGCCGGGAAACGCGCGGGAAAAGATTCAAAATCTGTTTGGCTGACTTCATCATCAGGAGTTAGCGAGCTTCCTCCTCCAGATTACTGCTACGTCTAGCTGTGAGAGAGAGAGGAAGGGGTGCAAACGCGCGCACACACGCACGAGTGTGAAAGGAAGGGAGGAAAACTCGCGCGCGCGTAAAATGTAGGTGGAATTAATGTGTTAATTCCATAACATTACAAAATATTCGAATATATTGCGACATATTCCGATATATTTATGAGATATTACGAAATATTCCGAAATATTACGACGTATTTCGAGATATCACGAAATATTTTGAAATATTACAATACATTACGAAATATTCGAATATATTACGACATATTCCGATATATTTACGAGATATTACGAAATATGCCGAGATATTACGAAATATTCCGAGATATTACTATAGCGACTGGTATGTTTCCACGCCCAGAATTTTTCGTTTGTGATTGGCTAGAAAATCAATACTGCTTTTCTATAAGACAATTTAGCAATCGCAGTCATCACTTTGAATTTTTCGGTCGGGAAGTTGCTCACATGTTTCTTTGATACAAAATCAGTAATTGGTCAAATTTTAACCAATCAGACATTTTAATACTAAATCAATTTTTCCCGCGTTTTCGCTTGGAGCCTACTGGTACCTTTAAAAGAAGTAATTTTGCCACAATCCGCCAGTAGAGTCCAGTTATTTCGCCTGTCCACACAAATCTACGACTTTACTCAGTACATTTCAAACGCACACACAGACGCAGATTTTTGTAACACATTATACATATCTCTCTCTGTGGCTCAGCCAAGTTCATGAACCAGAACTCTATTAATTTTTCTAAACAACACATTTCTTAATTAACTGTATTATATTCTAACAGCAGACTCTATTCAACATAGAATCCTGGACATTCTTATTCAAGAGAAACTCTTTTGAATATTCAATCATAAATCAGAATACAGTTGAAGGAGAACAACTTTTTTCTCCTTAATCACTATACTTCATGGCATCATTGTTTTGTATGTTATATTTCAATATATATTTATCTGTTGATCCACAAGTGGAATTTCGTTGTTGCTTTTTTTTAATCGTTAAATGTACAATAGATATATGCGCTAAGAACACGCATCACATTACGACGTATTTCAAGATATTACGAAATATTTACGAGATATTCCGAAATATACCGAGATATTACGAAGTATTTCGAGATATCACGAAATATTACGAAATATTACAATATACAATGCAACCTCGGTTTTCACACGTCTCACATGTCGAATAAATCGGTTTTCGAACAGAAAATTCAAGATGAAAATACCTCGATTATCGAACAAAATTTCGGTTATCGAACAACATTGCCGAATAGAGCCGAACTGAGCCGAAGTGAGCTTTTTTTTAACCCGAACGGAATCATTTCTTAGTCGACCGCCATGTTGTATACATTCGTGTGTTGTGCTGTGCTTTTCTTTTCCAACTTTATTCGACTGTGACTTTTTTGTTCTGTTCATTGATTCCTATTAAAAAAATAGTTTCGGTTTACGAACATTTCGGGTTACGAACAGCATTCACGAACGAATTAAATTTGTGAACCGAGGTTCCACTGTAATACGAAATATCCTGAGATATTAAGATCTAGTACAAAATACTCCGACTTATTACGATATATTTACGAGATATTACGAAATATTCCGAGATGTTACGAAATATTCCGATATATTACGAAATATTCCGAGATATTACGATATATTCCGAGATATTACGATATATTCCGAGATATAATATCTTACAAAACATTTTGAGATATTACTACATATTTCGTGATATGGCAAAATATTCCGGAATATTACGATATATTTACGAGATATTACGAAATATTCCGAGATATTGCGAACGAAATATTCCGAGATATTAAGATATCCTACAAGATATTTTGATATATTACTACATATTTCGCGATATGGCAAAATATTCCGCAATATTACGATATATTTACGAGATATTACGAAATATTCCGAGATATTACTAACGAAATATTCCGAGATGTTAAGATATCCTACAAGATATTTTCAGATATTACTACGTATTTCGCGATATGGCAAAATATTCAGCAATATTACGATATATTTACGAGATATTACGAAATATTCCGAGACATTACGGAATATTCCGAGATATTACGAAATATTACGAGACATTTCGAAATATTCCGTGACATTACGAAATATTCCAGGATATGACGATATATTCCGAAATATTAAAATATATTGCAAATTGTTTATGAGATATTACAAAATATTCCGAGATATAAGGAAATATTTCTAAATATTACATATTCTGAGATATTGCGAAATACTTCTTCTTATCCGGAGGATAATGGCTCTCCACAATTTCCAGTCCTTTGTAACTCTTAGTAAATTTTGATTTTTACTATTTCACCTAAACCCCGTTCCGTCAACCATATAAATAAATAAATAGCTGATTTCCTCTTTCCCTCTTACCTTTAATATGTCCTGTGAGTATCAAATTTTCTAAGTCTTCTTTCCTCATTATGTAAATTATAAATTTCAACTGCTTCTTCTCATATAAAATACACGTGTTCTTTATGCTTCATTTTTTTCTAAAATTTCGACGTTGTTCATATGTTTTGTCCATGGTATTCTCAGTATCCTTCTGTAGAGACACGTTTCTGCTACCTCAAATCCCTTCTTTATTTGCGAGGAAATTGTTCAGCATTCACTGCCATGTAGAATGACCGATATTACACAGTAGTTCCGTATTCTATGTTTCTAACGAAATTTTCCTGTTTCTTGGTACTTTGCTTAGCTTTTGGATTTTATTTTTTCGCTGTCCCAGTGTAGCTTCGCATCATAGTGTTGCACTTTCTTTTCTCTGTTAAAGCATTTCAGAGATATTTAAATTTTTGCACTTTTTGGCAATTCAAGTTTGTAATTCCCGCATATCGCGTTGTTCATTTTACTGACAACCATAAATTATTTCGTTTGATATCTAATTCCAAAATAGTTCCAGTTATTACGAAATAGTTATGATGAAATATTCCGTTATATTCATTCATACGAAGAACAGTATGATATACAGTGATCCCCCGCCTATCCGCGTTTCAGCATTCGCGGATTATTCTTTAGAACATATGTACTTGTTATTCCCAGAAACCCCAAATATTCGCTTCTTTTTCACAACATAGATACAAATTATTCGCGTATATTTCATTTGAACATATTTAAAATATTCTTGTATTATTTTTCCTGTTATTTAAGTGACTTAAAATATATAACAGTCCATTTTTATGGTAAAAATTGGCAGAATTGTACATCATTGTAAAAAAACAAACGCAAAAACATGCGTAGTGCTTGGGCTTTGTTCTTTGTTAAGGGCTGGTCGCTTAAAAGTGGCTTATGCTAAGTCTGGGGGTATCATCACAGTTCTGTTTTGAGAAAATGTTTTAAACTTTATATTTTATGTCTTGTTACACATTATTGGTGACCAATACTATTTTTCAAAAATGTTTTTAAAAGGGTCTGAAACGTTTCTAAAGTGTTTAGGATGGGATTTCATGGCATATGGGGTTTTAACAATCAAAATAGGTACTTATAAGCACTTTTAGGGTGGGGTTACATGTATTCGCGGATTCTAACTATTCGCGACCGGTTTTGGTCTCAGGGCTTGAGGCATTCGGATGTCTAGTCGCACTGAGGAGCTGCGAAAGCCATAATTTAGCTCTTGAAAATATATTTCAGTTGAGCACTGTTGAAAGTTAGGCTAATTCTATAGACAACAGCCACGAGCGTTAATGCAAAGCTCTTCAGTAAAATGAATAGAGCACTCCGGCTGATTGGCATTTGTTTACATTCGTAAAAACAATATGCTAGATTTAGCTCTTTCGTACCGTCGAACGAAGATAGCTCAGTGGTAGAAACTCTGACTAGTACCAAATCGCTTAGGTTTCGATCCGGATTTGAGGCATTCTAGTCGCACTTAGGCGCTGTGATACAGCGAGTCAGTACTATCTGCGAATGATATATATATGTAAATGCATATACGTTTCATTGAATACGACAGACAAAGGTGCGTTTATTTAGTTTTTTAAACAATTTCTCATGCGATCTAATAATTTTTTTCTTCTCGGGTGATAAATTATATAAAAATATAAATTATCATTTGAAAAGAAAAAAATTATTAGATCGCATGAAAAATTGTTTAAAAAACTAAATTAAAGCGCCTTGTCTGTCGTATTCAATGAAATATGCATGAAAAAAGGATTGCTGCCTAAATACACACACAAATATATATATATATATATGTATTTGTGTGTGTATGTGTGTCCGTGTGTGTTGAAAATACCCCAAAAGCAGCCATAAGGTGCAATTGGAATCTTGGTATGAAGCCCTGTTGTCTTAACAGTTAAAAGTTAACTTTCTTGCCGCGGGTGATTACTAATGAAAATTTCTGCAACACCCGGGTGGTTCATCGGCAATCCATACGAATCCGATTTGGCAAATAAAAATATTTGGCAAACAGCATGGGAGACCAATTATAGCAGACACCTCGACCACGACCGGCACAATTTTATATCTGTTGAACGTACAAATATTTCAGTATCTTTCAGTCCTCCGCTTGTTTGTCTTCGGAACTAGATGAATTGACCAATAGATTTATAGAAATTAAAATAGGCTTGGTCTGTGTTAACGACTTTTTTTTGTGCAAAAGAGAAACCTTGCAAAGGCGCCAAAGATTTATAGACGGTGAACATCTTTTCAAGGTTATGAAAATAAATTACAACGTACAAATTTTTAGACACGGACGTAATAGAGAGCTCACATTTTATGTTTCAAAAATATCAGAAACAAAAGCAAGAAAAAAAATCTGTCTATATTTTTGAGATGAGGTATTGTAAGTATTTAAACTATTTATATTGTTCGGACTGTTGTCCTCATCTTTATTGCCATCTTCACGACGTTTCGGCCGTTGTACGTTCCAGCTTTCTTCAGGATATGTCTGTATTTCTGATTTATTGTAATTATTTACACTATTTAGATTGTTCGGACTGTTGTCCTCAACTTTGTCGACATATTCACGACGTTGTACAATGCGGCCTTCTTCACAAGGCCCAGTGGATAAAATCTAGTTAATTGACCCAAAGATTTGTGACTTCAGTACCTGGTTAACAAAAAAAAACGTGGAGAATTGAGTTTTTAAAGGGAGATAACTGAAACTGATACACCCGGAAGACGTATGGCACGTGGAAGTAGAACAATCAACTCCGGTGGACGAAATAAACGATTCAGTTCGAAATTCCAATCACCTGAAGAAGGACGGAGTGTACAACGGTCGAAACGTCGTGAATATGGCGACAAAGAAGACAACAGTCCGAACAATGTAAATAGGCGAGATAAAAATATATATTTTTTGTAAAGCATTTGGAGCCTTCCAAAAAGAAAAACTTGTCGAATTTTACTCACGGAGGTTAAACGTTCAACCTGCTACAAACTCCTACTGACCAGCCTGTCAACAAAACTTTTTACAGTCTTGTTTTATTTTTATAATAAAACTAGCAGTAGAGCCCGGCGTTGCCCGGGGATGTAACAGTAAGAGATAGATCAAGTATCAACCATCATAAAGACTGAAAAAGAAAATTGACAAAGATTATTGTTTAAGGTTGACGGACACGCATGTCTTAATTAGTTTTGTTTTTTTTAAGAATTGGTCAAACCCAAACAAACAAAACATTGTTTTCAATCGTTATGAGTCTATCGATTCAATAGAATTTTATTATAAACAATTGTCTTGTAAATGGAATTTTTAAAGCATTCTGAATGTAAAAATAAAGAAAAAAGTGTGCAAGACAATAAGAAACACTACCTGCCAAAAAAAGTGAAGTTTTGTTGAAATCGGTTGAAAATGTAGGAAATCCGATCCCATATATAAACACACACACACACACACACACACACACATAATCGATTTGAGTTGTCCCCTCGATTCATTCTCGACAGCGATGCCTCTTAATTGTGTTTTCAAATTGATTTCGCGCAAAAAAATTGTGTTTTTCCAATTTTTGGCGCTGTCAGAACCACCAAAAAGGTAATTTTACGTAGTCCTGTGAAGTTTTGTTGAAATCGGTTGAAAATGTAGGAAATCCGATCCAATATATAAACGAAACAGATAGACACACACACACACAACCTGGGTTTTATAATAAGTATGATAATATTATATTGATAATCCTTACACACACAAGCATACAAATTAAGCTTTCTCGTCATATATTCAATACATACTGGGCATTTCCCAAATGACATCTATATTATTAAATGCGAAATTGGAGCTCAATTCTCCCAAGAATCCTGGAGTTAAAAGGCCCTAATTCTAAAGCTAAATATCTGCTTTATATATTATTTACTTCTAGGTGATATCACTTTCTAGGTTTAACTAATTTGCACATTGATTTTTTTTTAAAAAGAATATTTGTTAATTAACTGCTCTTCATTCAGTTATGTACCATGCGATATATACGCTTAGGCGATCATGTATCTTTCGATACATGACTGACGAGGCAGATTTTTTCCGGCAGTAAGTTGCCATTTCTTTTTACCACTTGCCATTCAAGGCTATAGAACCCTGTCCGTTCTGCTATTTACCCATAGCAAGGGGAGAAGAAGAGGATTCATACCTTTCCCAAAGGTATTAGCACGTAAGTGAATGTAGCGGAATCGACTGGAATTCGAACTCGGCTCTCCGATTTCTCAATTCGAGTCGCTATCCATTACTGTTCTTTTATTCGAGGATTGTTTTGACTTTCATATAAAAAAATAGTTCTGTTTATGAATATTGTCTTATATAGTGCAGAACAGTGTTTGAAATTTGCACTTTACTTGGCCTTCAACAAGTTGGCATCTATTTGTAAAACTTTCCTTTAACTATAAAAAGCCTGCCCACACACCCGACCAAATAATTACTTCCGTCTTTACAGTCATATTCTTTGGGCAGATATACTGAACGTCCACAACCCCTTCAACATTTCATAAATAGTGAACATTATAAAATCTACAACAGTGAGGAGGTACCGCAGGATCTCAGCAGATCTATTTTCATAGCACTACCTAAGAAACCAGGCGCAAACGAATGAGAGCTCCACCGAAAAATCAGTCTAATGAGCCACGTCACAAAACTCATCATCCGTATTCTGATGAATAGAGCGCGCGGCAGAATCAGGCCAGAGATAGGACAAGAACAGTACGGGTTCGGTAAAGACACCGGAACAAGGAACGTGATATTTATGCTCAGAATGTTATCAGAAAGAGCAGTACAGATGCAGAAGGAGGTGTATCTAAGGCGTTCGACAAAGCACGCCACAAGGACCTGCTAGAACTTCTCAGCAACCTTGTCATATCCGGGAAAGATAGAATAATCAAGAACCTATACTGGCAGTAAACGGCATGCATTCACATCAAGAATAAGCTCAGCGAATATACAAAAATAGAAAGAAGCGTAAGGCAAGGATGCGTCTTCTCACCGGACTTATTCAACATATACAGCGAAGCAATTTTGAGGGAACTTGTGATCCTACCAGGATTCATTATTGGCGGCTACAACTTTATCAACATAAGCCTGCTAGTGATTTATAAAAAATATAAATAAATTGGTTTGTTTATCTATTTCGCATATACATTGACGAAGTTTAATTCGAAAATTTTACGTGGTAATAACGCCGTGACGTCACAACGTAGCGAGGTTTCGAGAAGGACATTAGAATCTATTACACCTGACCATTGACGCAAGAGATGCGTAGCAACCGAATTTGCTGAATAGGATCGTCTAGCTTTTGTTGTGGGGAGCCTTTGCGCCGTTCGCAAAGCCAAGGAAATCATTGGATGATTTAAATGTCCTAAAATAGTAGTGAATGTCCTTGCGAATACCTTTGAGGTTTCAGGTGACAAGGACAATTTCAAACCAGAATGCAAGACTTATAGGAAGCGTTCTAAACTAAAAAAGGACGCCTAAGGAGTTCGTTTCCGAGATTTTCAAAAGAACACCAAGAAAAGCAAGTAAAATCGGCAAGGACATGGATATCAGCAGGCGAACAACCGGGCGTATTGTCAAGGAAGACTTGAATTCTAAATCGTATGAGCTCAAGAAGCGCTATTTTCTTACCGTTCTCCTAGTCGTCCGATTTATACCCCTACTCTCATCGACAGACTACAATCTTCTCGAATATTTTGTGCGGGGTGTCATGGACAGGCATACAGCTATTTTACAAAACTGTTAAAGGGTAAAAAAGAGGCAGCCATCAAGCAGGCACTTTCTGTTCTCTGTTAAAACATTTCAGAGATGTTTAAAATTTTGCACTTTTTGACATAGCCAGTTTGTAATTCCCGCATATCGCGTTGTTCATTTTACTGACAACCATAAATTATTTCAAACAATAAATGGCTAACATGGACAGGGACACCATCTCCAAGACCTGATCCAGCTTCTCGGTTCCGTCTGGGATAAGTGGTAGCAGTAGATGGTTCCCACGTCGAATGAAACTTTCTAACTCATTAAAGTTATAATATCCCATAACTTGGAGCGATTTTCAATGTGTATTAAGTTTAAGCGTCTAATGATTTCTTTCTTTTTTTTTTTCAGATTTAAAATCGGTCCGAACACGTGAGCGACGACGAAGTTTTGGAGTAAATGAGAACAAAAAGGAAACATACTTCAGATCAGGAAGAAGCAGTTAAAATGTCTGGATCACATAATGAGGAAAGATGGCTTGGAGAACATGATACTCACAGGACAGTTTGATGGAAAGAGGGACATAAGAAAGCAGGGCGTAACAATTTTTTGATGGTTTTGAGTAAATGGATGGTAAAACAGGGTTTGGGGAGAAATAAATTGTGTTCCAATAATTTGGACCGATTTTAAATGTGGATTAGTCAGAAAGCGTCTGATGACTTTTTTCTTTTCTTTCACATTTAACAACTTAAGTCCTTGGCAGTTCAAACCATTTCAAAAATGGAAAGATTAACAATCAAACAACGTGTTAAAATTATCGAAGCCTATTACGAAAATGGACGTTCAAACAGAATTTGAATGAGAAGTTCCCAGGTCGCATCATCTCTCGAAACAACGAAGTCAATTGACCACCGCGATCCTACGACTTGACGCCTTTAGATTTCTTCCTTTGGGAATAATCTCAAAAGTAAGGTCTATGTCAACAAGCCAACAACATTTCAACAGCTGAAGGATGAGATAGTAAGGCATATTAGTGAGATGAGGAGGAAAATATACAGAGACATCATCAAAAGTTTGACCTCCACTCGGAAAAGTCACCGAAGACTTAAAGCGGACATTTGGGCGATATTATTTAAAACACATAATCGCCATTTTAAATAGCATGATCCAATAGAGAAATAAATAAATTTTCACCAATAACACTGATTTATTTATTGCTGACTTTGATCCGTCTTAATGAAACACCCTAAGCTCTTCCAATAACTAACTGATATTAAATGTGAATTAAGTTTAAGCATCTACTGATTTTTTTGTTTTTCTTTCAAATTTGGCGGACATTTGGGCGATATTATTTTACACACATAATTGCCATGACTTAAATAACATGATCCAATAGAGAAGTAAATAAATTTTCACCTATAACACAGATTTATTTACTGCTGACTTTGATCCGTCTTAATGAAACACCCTTTATATATGACTGTATAAAATTTTATTTAAATATATTAATTTGTTATATAAAACACGCTATTTTTATTACTGTTATGGGGTCCACCTCTTTTCTATATAAGTGGACTCTACCAAGTGTTACTTGGCCTGCTGCCGTTAAATACCCAGAGTTAGACAGTCAGTGAGAGAGGATATACGGAGAGAGAGAGAGAATATACGAACGGAGATAGTGTGAGGTAACCTCTTGTAGAAGTCAGTTACAAGCACGTAGACTCTAAGGAAGTCCTACTTCGAGACTGTATATATCTATCTATATTTGCTACTAACCTCGTTCCTGGACTTACTAACCGTATTACTCTTTGTATGATTGTGTAAATACATTTTATTTCTTATATTTAATTATTGCGTTTGTCATTCCTGGGAGACCGAATTCATCTCGGAATCCACAACAATTACTCATTAATTTTTTCGAGATTTGCAGTAAAGTTCACCCTGTACAAGACCCCTGACCCCTAGAGGTAGAAGGTTACGTTAAGGGTTAGTTTATATAGATAGGAGAAGATAGAGCTTGATTCTAAACTTGAATACGTTCTGATTTTAGTGACCGGGGAAGCATCCTCTTGGGAGTCTGTTGCATAGAGCAGAGGTTCTTGGGAAAACGCCGTTTAAGTGGAGTTTACTTCTTGCCAACCCTCATTCCCTACAGAAGGAATGAGGTAAAAAAATCAATATATAAGTGGGATGGTAAACCATAATGAAAAAGTTATACCTAGCAAAAAAAGGATTAAGCTCGTCCAAGCACTTTCCATCTGTATATAACAAGCCGTGACAAGAATGCATACACCCGGCCTGTAATAGAGAGAGAAGGATTATATAAAGAGAGAGAGGGGTTGGAAGGTGGAAAATAATTCTACATCCGGCAAAAGACCTCTGATCTGGAGGTTTTCAGGAGTGTAGATACGCCTCTTGATTGCTGCTGTTCCAGGTTCACCCTGACCCGGTGTGGTAGCACCTGTTAGGGGAGCCCAGCTATGGGCAAATAATTAACTCCCCAAAACGGGTCAAAATATTATGAATGTATAAAAATACACTTTTATTGTAAAAAATACCAGCAATATTTTTTTCACAGAAAAAAAAATATCCCAAATACATTTTTGTAATATATATATATATATATATATATATATATATATATATATATATATATATATACTATCTACAACTATCTACATTTTAAGTCTTCCCACCCTAAACATCTCAAGAAGGACCTTCCCTATTCACAAGCACTTAGACTCAGAAGGATATGTTCCAACAATGAAGAAATTAAATAAACACATTGAAAATCTGGAGCATCAATTCACAACACATTGGCTATAAACAACACCTAATCAGGGAACAAATAAATAAAAATTTCACACCTAGAGAGAAGACACCCTAATATACAAGATTAAAAATAAATCTAGCTGCATCCTCTAGTAACCACTTTCAACCCCACTCTGCCTCCACTATCCCAAATAATCAAACGTCGCTGGGAAATACTACATCTCAAACCAGACCTAAAAAAATTGTTTAAGGAACCCGGCCTTCTTGCATATCGTAGACCTAAGAACCTAAAAGAAATCATAGGTAGTAACCACATTTCAGGGGACAAGGTAATCCGTAATAAACTAAGAACAAAAACAACAGGATTTTTTCCCAACCATGTAACAACAAAAAAGAAGTTTATGTTGCAACCATATTAAAAACACGAATTCATTCACTAGCTCAATCACTAAATCTACTTTTCAAAATCTACCACGATTCTAACTGTAGAAGTCAAAACATAATTTACCTCCTAGAATGCACACTATGCCAGAAACAATATGTAGGAAAATCTGAATGGCCCTTTAACTACAGAATTAATAATTATCGCAATCGAATTAAATCGACTCCCTCTGAAAAATTATTACCTGTAGAACAACATTTCCGCCTGGAAAAACACGATTTCAAAACCCATGCCAAATTCACTATAATTGAGAGAATAGAAAAGTTCAGAGCAGATAACATTAGAAATTTTTTAGAGTCCCATGAAAATAAGTGGATACAACGTCTAAAAAACAAAATATCCAGCCGGGCTAAATAATAAATTTAACAATATATAATAGTAATAATCAACAAGTCAAAACCTACCCACATTTCTCACCCACACAAGACAGACATGCTTACGGAGGGGTAGAGACCTCACACTTATACACACACACCCACACGAATATACACACTTACACACATCATACTCACTCACTCCCTAATGAGCCAAATGATAACACACACCCACAGCAATACACACGCTTATACATATCATACTCACTCACTCCCTAAGAACCAAATAACACACACACAAACACTAAACAGAGACACATCCCCTCTCCAGGACCAATAAAACTGTCAAACTGACCAAGGGAATTCAGAGAAGCATAGATCCATCCAGCTCTTATCTCAAATAACAACTTAAAAGAGACCGTTTGACCAACACAAGGAATGTTAAAAGATTCATTTTAAAAAGATAAAAAAATTAAAAAAACAAATTAAAACTACAGGCAAAAGTTCATTTTCTTCATCAAGACATTCATTTCTGTAGTTTACTGCTACCAGCAAGCAGAAATATTTCTTCTCCTGATGATGGCCATTTTGGCCGAAACTAGTCGACGAATCTAAATGAAATAATAATAATAAAAAAACGAAAGAATATTAATCTACAACCCAGTGTGTCTGAAGATTTTAATTTTTTAATATTTTTTTATTGTTCAATATATATATATATATATATATATATATATATATATATATATATATATGCACATTTCATTGAATACGACAGAAAAGCTGCTTTTATTTAGTTTTTATGCAATTTCTCATGCGATCTAATAATTTTTGGGGATGATAAATTATATAAAAACTGTTCGAATGTTCTTTTTATCCGAGCGCTTTCGGCTATACATTTATCCATTTTCAAGGATTAAATATTTTAACTGTTAAATAAGAAATAGTTTGTTATATATATGTTTTCTAAAATGTTTTCATTTTTCAAAGCACGGTAATTGTATTCCTGATCAATTAAAATTCGTAAATAATTATATAGGCCACACTACAACATGTTTGACACGCAGACTCACACTACACCTTTCTGACCATAGCTCAATTAGATCTCATTTAAATATTCATGGAGACCTACCGGACACTATTCGTAACATACTTGTTGACAACACTAATATAATGGCATCATCTATATGCAAAAAAAACTAAAAATAATGGAAGCCTTATTAATAAAAAAAAACAAAACAACACTTAATAATATTAACTTTGAACATGGACATAATATCTTGACCACGTTTTGAAAAATGAAAACATTTTATGAGACATACGTTTAGATGTGCTTCGTGCAACTAATGGCGACCGTAGTGAGGTGGATTAAATTAGTTAAAGTCAATTCCCTAATGTCCACCCCCTCATTTTGTAATAATATCTACATAATTTTTTGTTCATTTGCTTTTGTAAACAATATTACAAATATATTTACTGGCTTTCTACGAAGATAAAAAGTCGATAAGACGTGAAGTTTTATTTTTTTTTAAATCCCTAAAAAAAAAACAAAAATATCTCGATAAATCAGGCGCAAAATTTTTTGTGGTTTTTGTTTCAGGGGAGGAGTTGACATCCATTGAATAGATTGTAATCTTTCTACAGGACGAACAAATTTGATGAAAATGTGTGCATTTCCCAAGAGTTTATTTGATTTTAAAAAAAAATAAAAAGGAAAAAAAAATTCCTTGATAGTGACAGCTACCTAGAGAATTTATATCGAGCCAATTAGAGATTTCTCTTTGTATTTACATATAAACCCCTAACATTTCCAGACCAGTAGATTGGTAGGGATGGCCCAATTCTGTGTCCACCTCGTTCGCTAGATATTACCCCCTTGGACTTCTTTCTGTGGAGTTATGTTAAAGATATCGTGTATCGAACAAAGATGAGTCTATGCTACAGCGAACATGGCAAGAAATTGAGTATCGTCTTGATGTTCTTCAAGTAATGGTGACCATATTGGGGTGGATTAAATTCGTTAAAGACAAATCTTCAATATCCACTCCTCATTTTGTAACAATGTCTACATACTTTTCTATTCATTTGTTTTTGTAATCATTTTTAGACATTATGGACGTCCTGGATATATATATATATATATATATATAAATTATTAAGAAAAGAATCTGAGGGAATTTATTAAATGAAGTAATATAACTGATATTTACCTGCTTGGTATCAAGAGAAAAATCGATAAGACGTGAAGGTTTTTTTTTTAAAAAATCTTTAAAAAAATTATCTCAATCAATCTGGCGTAAAATATTTTGTGGTTTTTGCTTAGGGGAGGAGTTAACGTCCATTGAATAGATTGTAATCTTTCTACAGGGCTAACAAGTGTGACTCAGTGTATTTCCCAGGAGGTTATTCGATTAAAAAAAAAACTTCTTTTACGGTAAAAGCTACCTAGAGAATTTATATCGAGCCAATTAGAGATTTCCCGTTGTATTTACAGATAACCCCCTAAATTTCCAGACCGATAGATTGGAAGGGATGGCCCAATACCGTGGCCACCAGATATCACTCTCTTGGACTTCTTTCTATGAGTTCATGTCACGTATCGAACAAAGATACAGGACATCAGTGATCTAAAGCAAAACATCATTGACGCCATTGCCACCAGTGATGAGGCTATGTTACTATGCTACAGCGAACATGGTAAGAATCGAGTACCGATTTGAAGTGCTTCATCTGCGCCAAACTGTATCTATATGCAGAACAGGGAGGATGATTGCTTATTCCGCCATGGACGGAATTAACAAGGATTTATAGACAGGAAAATTTCCTTAGAAATGTAGGTTCCAATATCTTGGAATGATTGCAAAACAAACAAAAAAAAAGAAAAAAAAAACACCCACGTCCACAAATAGATAAGGTGTTTCGAAATTAAATCCTAATTTTATGTATGAGTGGCCTGACTTAACACCCTGTGAATTTTTCTTTGGGGCTGGTTAAAGGAGCAATTCTACTATACTAAACCAAGATTTTGAAAGAACTCGAAGGGCGAATACAAGAAGTTGTGTCTTCGGTAAGACAAGAGTTCTTGGTGAAATCAGTTGACTTGATTTGTTGGTGGCTCGAGAAGCTGGTAGCGAAATCTCTTACCCATATCGAATTTTAAATAAAACATCATGCTAAATGCTTTCTTTTTATATCCATCTCTTGCAAAAATTAGAGTTAATAAATAAATTATAAGTATATTAAAGTGGGGAGTTACATTTTAGTCACCTTGTAGATGTGTTGCAGGCCCGGTAGGGTGCAGTGCTGGTTTATTACGAAGTGACCTTGTGCCAGACACCACACTAAACTACCGAGTCTACAAGCAATGAATGAAAAAAAAAAAAATGCGTGAATGAACAACGAAGGAATGTGGTTAGTCCACACGTGCATAAATTAAATATATTAAGATAGCCGGCACAGAATGACAAAAAAAAAAAAAGACTGGATTAAAACAAGAGTAGTTTTTTTATTAAATGAAGGAAAACAAGTAACTTATCTCATGGTAGGGATCAATGAAAATGTTCCGCGCCAAAATAGAAAACAAGATGGCTAAGGCGGGAAAAGTTCTTGAAGAAGAAGGTTCCAGAAAAGTCAATCTACCAGAATAATATACATACAAAAAAAATACTCACTGCGAGTTTTTTTGTTAGTGTGAGTGAAATGTTATGTATATATTTTTTTAGGTACGGGTTCAAAGCAGATTAGAGTCCCGTGAATTGAGAGTGTATGTGATTTTTTGTGTTTTTTTTTCTTTTGTGTTCAGGTTCAAAGTAGGGTCTCAGAGTTCGGTCAGGTCTTGAATTAACTGTTGAGAATTTTAACGGAATGCTGTGGACGTCTAGCCAAAAGGACGAAGAGCTAGTGCGGTCGGTCGCATCGTCTATGAGAAGTTAATTATGGCGGGTCCAGAAGGGCGAAGAATTAATTATTGGTGTTTGCATCGCCTCGAAGAAGGATTTGTGCGACGAGCCAAAAGGGACGAAGGATTAATTATTGGTGATAACATCGTAAGATATCCCTCGTCTCTTAACCTTAAATAACGACAGGGATAAATGAGTCTCTGCTTAAATATTTATTTGCATTAAAATACAAAATGTGGCACAAGGCCAAAAAGGGGGATGGGGAATGACGGTCTTCTTCTGTCTTAAATCTAAAACTTAGCTAGTCACAGACACTGACCCAAACATGCCAACAATACTCCAATCACCAAAACATCACATTCACTCCTACCTTTCTTACTACGTCCACCATAATACCTCAGTTTCTCTATTGAGTCCTAACCAGTCCCCTTATTTACAGATATTGTTCATGGGGGGAGGGTCATAAAATAACAACTTTTAAAATCCCCAAATGAATATTTACGAAGTGAATTAACTATTTACAATAAACTAAACAAAACTGAGTTAGTAATAAAACCCCCCACAAACTATGAATGTGGCAGAAATCGGACGAAATCGACGCGGGACTAAGAAAATAATGACACATTCAAACCATCAAGCATACACATAAACACTCACTCATTCATACACAACAACAAATACGAAAGCACACACCCGAAACGAAAGGCGCCCCGCATCCACCAGAAAACTGACATCACTAACCACCTAACGAAGGGAGGGGATGGGGAATTAAACAAAAGTAAAAAATAGGGACAGAAAAAAAGGGACCAATGAGCTTACATACCCTAGCTAAGTTAACCGGGGAAAAAAAATGGAAACTAAAAATTCAAAAACGAAAACCTAGTCTAGCCTAATATCTGGGTGGGTTGCCTATGTTCAACCCTGCTAGGACAAAATTCTGTACCTAACCGACATCCAAATGCCACTCTAGGTCAGCCCGTTTCACTCTACACATTCGCGCAAGATTCACCCACCTTTTGCCGAATTCTGATGATGGGAGCCGCCGCCTTTCCGTCCTGATCTTGACTTTAAGCTGATGCCTAAAGTACAAGATCAGTTGGGAAGAGGTGAACTTCTCGCCTTCATAGAATCCCTTCTGTCGCGTCGTCCAAATCACGACTCGCATAACCCCTAGTAAGCAACAGAACACATAGTGTTCAGCCTTCGTCAATTGCGACACCACATTGCTACAAACAGAACTGGCTTCCAGGACAAACAACTTTCCCTGCAGCATGCGAACCATGAGGCCTTCAACAAACTTGCACAACGGCACTACCGTCTTGCACTGAAAAAAGGCGTGACCAATGGTCTCGACTTCCCCAGTACAGCGACGACAGTTTGGATATTTCTCCAAGCCTGCTGAACAAAGTCTTTTGCCGACCCAGAGGGCCCCACGAATCATCAGCCAGGTGAGTGATGCCTCATCGTTAGTGAGACATTTCAACCCAGGCGCCCAAGGCCATATCGAGCGACCCTCCTGCTCCGTAAGACCGAGCTCGTCGATCAGAGTATCTCGAACGGACCCCTAACTAACACTCGATATAATACGAGACAACGCTTGGGCGTCGGAGAGGCCATCCGACGTCCGCAAGAGGAGCTTCAAAGCACGACGACATTCGCGGTAGAAGGAGCACTCGAGACGAGGAGTACGACCGGCTCCTCCTCCTCGCACGAGTGCACACTTCTCAGGGATGGGAAATGTTTTCGGACATCTTCTTTCCAAAGGTGCCCACCTCATCCAAACCGCGACACATTCGGTCTAGAAAGGTAATGCGAAGCATATATTGACGAATCTCAATGCTAGGCATACCCAGACCGCCCTCAGAAGGATGAAGGCAACAGATCTCGCGAGATGCCATATGGGCCTTGCCTCTCCACAAGAAAGAGAACAAGGCCTTGACTAATGACATTAGTCGGGCATACGGGAGTGGAAGCACAGAAAGACGGTAGAGGAGGATCGGATAGATGTGTGAAACACAAACTTCCGCCCTTCCCTTCAGGGAAAGTCTCTTCCGAGACCACAGATTACCCGCAGCCTCGGCCTGCCCTTGTACCTCCGACCAATTCATTTCCAACTGGAGATCAGGACCGAACCAGACGCCGAGTATCTTGATCGGCCCATCCGTCCAGAGGAAAGGTCCGGGAAGAGAAACTCCTTCCACGCACCCAACCGCAAGCCCACAGACTTATCGCGGTTGATTTGGCCCCTGTCACCATCTCATACCCACTGATCTCTTTACTGACTTCGTTAATCTCGGCTCTGCTCGACACAAAAACCAAAACGTCGTCAGCATAGGCAGAATACCTGGCCGAGGTGGAAGCACCAGGCAGCGAAATTCCGCGTAGGACCGGATTCGCCTTCAAATTGCGAAGGAAAGGTTCCAACGCAAGAACGTAAAGCAGAGGCGATAGCGGACAACCTTGACGAATGGAGCGAGACAATACGAAAGGCTTCGATCTTACCCCATTCACTTCCACCAGCGCACCGGGGGTCGCATACAAGAGTCGGATCCAGGAGCGAAAGTCGGCTCCGAAACCGGCCGCCGAAAGGACAGCCTCCAGAAATCGATGGTCAACCCTATCGAAGGCCTTGGACTGATCTAAATTGATCAGCGCGGCTTCACTGTCGACTTGTTCTAAGATCAGGCGTACCATATGAAGGTTATCCTGAATAGTCCTGCCCTTCACAGCACAAGTCTGTTCAGGGCCAATCAGACTAGACAGGACAAGCTGCAAACGGTTGGCTAAGATCTTCGCCAAAATCTTTAAGTCAGTGTTTAACATCGTTAAAGGGCGAAAGTTCCCTAACCCATCCCCACCGTCCTTGTCCTTACGCAGCAACTTGATGACACCCCTAGTGAAGCTCTGAGGTAAAGACCCCTGCCTCATCCAGTGGTTGTACATCAGTTCCAGCAAAGGAACAAAAACGTGCGACAACCTCAAGTAAACTTCGTAGGGAAGACCATCTAATCCCGGAGATTTATCCAGGCCAACCTGCTTCAGCGCTTCCCAGATTTTCGACTCTGTTATGGGACCCTCGCACCTAGCCACTTCAGCTGCCGAGAGGCAGGGAAAGTCAGCTAAATAGGCGTCGAACTGAGCAGAGCTCAGACCGGGCTCCCTGGTGAAAAGATCCTGAAAGTAATCTCGAAAGGCCTCACATATGCCCGCGTTTGTAGTCACGGTCCGCTTATCCGGTAATGTGACGTACGCTATATGTCGCCTGGCCGCGTTTCGATTTTCCTCTACACGCAGTTCAGCGGCCATATTCGTAGCCTCAGAAGACATTCTTTTTAACCTAGCCCTAACTACCAGAGCTTGATCCTTCTTGATAAGCAAGGAGGCCAACTCTGCCTTAGCTAAGACTATGTCCCCACTAACACGGGATTTCACGGCCCGATCAACTTTTTTTCTTCTAAAGCCGTTTGCGCCGCTAATCTATCTAGATTGAGTCGACGAATAAAATCGGCAACAAACGTTCGAATCTTAGATTTTAAATTGCCCCACCAGGCATTTCCCACAACCGCTCCCGTCAATTCCTTTTGGATCGTTAGTAACAGCTGGTCCCGGAAACCCTGATCACTAAAAAGCGAACAGTTCAATTTCCAGTAACCAGCCAACCTAACCTTAGGTTTATCTAAGTTTACACGGACCCGGACAAGCCTATGATCCGTATAAACTATATAATGGAAACTTGGACACCCTAAGAGCCCTACATCGACTCTCTAACTAAGACTCGGTCCAGGTAGCTCGCAAACGAGCCAGGAGCCGAGTTGCCACTAGTTGTCCAAGTCCATACTACCTCCCGAGGATGTTCATTCCGGAACTTATCGACGAGATCAAACCCATCGATAAAGTCCCGAAATGGTTTCACATCCGGGTTGTTAGTACCTTTTTTGTGCCCTATCCGATCTATATCGGGGTCAAGGACGGCATCCCAATCCCCGCTAAAACTACCCGACGAGACGTCGTCAAGAACGGCGCGATCTGCCGAAACAAAGCAGGCCGCTCGGAATGGGTATTGGGCGCATAAACCCCAATGAGACGTAGAACCTTATCCTTTATGGTAACATCCAGCACGCAAAGCCTGCCCGCCGGATCCGCGAAGACAAGGGTACATGCAGCCTTCAAAGACCTTCTCACTAGCCAAGAGACACCCCTCGAACGACCATCAAAACATGCTGAATAAAGGGCGAACCCCTTAGACAGTATATCCTCACGATCATGAGAAGAAAACCGGGTCTCTTGTAAACAACATATATTCACCCCGAGGCGCTGAAGGTCACGAGAGAGCCTCGCCCTGCGAGACTCGGACCTCAGGCCCCGGACATTTAAACTAGCTAACCAAAGTGCCATTGTGAAACCGATTAGGGTTGCCCTTCAGGATAGAACATGGCTGGGGTGAGGACACCGACAGCTCGTCCCATGGAACCAGACGCCATCTCATTCTCGAAGGTATCATCCTGAGACAAGCCGCCGATGTCCGAAGGGTAGGTGAGTTTCAAAACTCTATAAAGGGATGGGTGAACAAAAACTGGGACCCTCCCTTTAAGTTTCTGGTTTGCTTCATCCGAATCTGGGTCTAAAAAGGTAGGCAGCAGGGGGGCACCATTTTTAGAGATGACTGGGCCTCCTCTATCATGCCCCAAATCTCCCGCGTACCCGGGCCAGTTCTGATTACGGTCAAAATCCTTTTGGCAGACGGGAAGTTTACGGGATTTTCCACCTCGACCCCGTTTATCTTCTGAAAGTTCCAGAGAACTTTTAAATCCTTTGGGTTTCTCGTCTGCCCGAAAAACCCTTTCTGCCTGGTCCCGGGATACGCGGCAGACGTCTTCCCCTGGGAGATATGGAAGTTTTTTTTTTTTTTTTCTTCATGTCGGTCGTAGTTTGAGATTCGGGGCTTCTTCCCCTTTTTTTGTGTGGTGAATGAACAGGAGTAGACATGGGTGAGGGATTAGGTGTGGTAGAGGGAGTCCAACCCGAAGGTGTTCTTACTGGAGAAGGTTTGGACGAATGTATTTTTTTGACAGGTGAGTTCGACAAAGATTTTGGCGGAGGTGGCTTGGTGAATTTAGATGAAGGGGAAGACGGGGCAGAGGATAGGGGCCCGGTGCCCCTGATTTTTTTTTTTACTTTTACCCCTGTTTAGCCTCCAATTTTTCTTTCAAATTTTTGAGATCTAAAATCTTCTGCCAGCTTGGTTCGTTCTTTTTTTGTGTTTCACTAGCATTTTTAGCATATGACGTCGAGGCGTCGCCCTCAGAGCTGATAGAGGGAATGGGGCTGTAGGTGACTTTGTCCCTGGTGTCATGTTGGGACTGAGGAACCGCTGTTTGGGTCTTCCCCTTGCCCCTAACTACGAGGCGCCATTCCCCCTCGTCCTTCTCCTTAACCACACTTGTGGCAGGCGTTGGTTTCGGGGGTAATGAGGGTTGGGACCCAACCGAGGGACTTTGCCCATCGGTCCGCCTCGCAGCTAGGCCCATTACAGGCGCCGCGGATTTTTCCTTATCGGCCAAGGGGGGATTTTGGTCACCTACGACCGGAACTCCAGGGGCCTTCTTCCCTGGGCAGGAGGAGGAAAGGTGACCAGTCTCTCCACACCTCCAGCAAGTTGGTCGCCTACCAGTCACTATGACCGGCATTTTCCGGTCGCCTAACACCAAACAGTTGGGGACGGACTTGAAGGCGTTCTGGTCAAGCATAATATCGAAAGTCCATCCCCCGTTCAAATTGTCGGAGAGAGCCCTAAAATTTGGCCGTATTGCATTAAAAAATGCAGCCAGGAGCTCTCCCGAAATTTGAGGAGGAAACTCGAAAACGGCCACCCTGGTCCGCCTGCGGCCTTCATACTCGGTTCTTATTATTAAATCTTTCGTAATCAATTCTTTTTTGGCCATGGCCAGGCAATCTTCCGGTGTGGGCAGCAGAATGTCCCACATGAAGAAACCCGTACCCTTGATAACTCTTTGGGGTTTTATTCCCAGGGACAAAAGTGATTTGATCACAGTGTCTTTTGTGGAGCGACAAATCTTTCGGGTTTTCTTGTCGACCACAAAAGCGGTCACCATTCTCTTTGAGAACATATCGAGCTCCTGGACATCATCGACGAACCCATCTTTATTAACAAGATGGGCGTAACCTTTCGCCTTATCCAGGAAATCCGCCATGTTCAGAATACAACTAGGGGGGGGACTTCCAGCAAGAGGGCAACTCCTCTTTCGTCTTATTTTGAGCCTCTTTAGGCACTTGGTCTGGTTTGGAGGCATCTCCTTTTTGGAGATGCTTTTTGTCAGTTTTTGGGCTGACATCAGCCCCTTTTCAATTTTCTTTTTCAGTGTGGTCGGCTTTAGCGGCCGAACCAAACAGGTCTTTTTAATATTGGCCCGACTGTTGCCGTCGTCCATGTTGTAAAAAAAATCGTGGAGACTACCACCTACGGGTTTTTAAAATTCTTCACAATCACGGGGAGAGGAGTTGGGAAAATATAAAAATATAAAACAAATAAAGAAAGCCTGGATAAACCAGGAAATAAAACTTTAAAGATAAACAAAAAACTGAAAGAAAATAAACAGGTAAGACCTTTTTTTTTTTAAACAAAAAAATAAAAAATGGCGCCCGAAGGCAGCCGAAAATAAAAGGAAAACCCAAAAACTTCTCTCTTTTTTTTCACAAACTTCAAATGTAGAAAAAGAATAAAAAAAAGATAAAGTTTTGCGGCTGACGCCGCTAAAGAAAATGAATTAAAAGAAAAATAAACTAGTCAAACCTAAACAAAAAGGAGAAAGAAGGCGACTGAAGTCGCTAAAAAAAAAAAAAAAAAATTAAACACAAAGCTTCTTTTTCTTTTTTCTTTTGTCTAAAATGTTCTTTTTTTTTTTTTTTTTTTTTTTTTTTAAACTGATAGAAAATAAACAAAAATAAAAAAAGCAGTCGTCCGGTAAGACTTTGTCAAACCGTAGTCCGGTGAATGGTGAAAAAAGAAAAAATGTGGGCCGAAGCCCAAAAACAAATTAAAAACAAACAAAAGAAATAGAAAAAATTAAAAAGAATGAAACTTAAACAATAACTTATCAGCCAAAGGTCCGGTGTTTCAAAAAAAAAAGGTTCTTCCAAATCTTCAAGTAAATCAAATTTTCGCTGAGCAGCAGTAACAGCAGTACACCCCCCCATAAAAGCAAACAAAACAGAAGTCAAAAAACAGTCCAACAAAGGTCAGTGGATCTCAAATGAGTCTCTGCTTAGGTCCGGGTTTGGATCACAACTAACTTTTGAAACAACAGTTTGTCCGTGACGTCACAGAAATTTCGCGGGAAGATTTCAAAAATCTAATTTGCATAAGAAGGAATAGCAGGTAGCTTGACTGACGGCAAAAACCAGTTTACTACTGTGTCTGACTGAAAGAGGCAGGAAGGGGTGTGAAACGCGCGCGCGCACACGCGAGTGTGGAGGAAAGGGAGGAAACTCGCGCGCGCGTAAAATGTTGTAGATGGAATAATACATTATTCCCCATATGTTCTGGAGAAGACATACGTTATGTTTGTTTCAAACACAATTCCAGTAAATCTATAGCTGAAACAAGCATTGTTTGAGTTGACAGCCAGTAGTTTGAATAAACCTGTGACTTTTCTTTGGAGTTAGTTAAAGGATCAAGACTTTGGAAGATCTTGAAAGGCCAATACAAGAAGTTGTGTTTTTCAAAACACAAGAGTTCCCTGAGAAATCAGTTGACACCATTCCTGGGCGGCTCAAGAAGCTCATAGCGAAATCTGGTCCCCATATCGAATTTTAAATAAAACGCTTTCCTCTCATATCCATTTCTTGTAAAAAATTATAGTTAATAAATAAATTATGAGTATTTTGAAATGGGGAGGTACTTTTCAATCACCCTATATATATATATATATATATATATATTACGATAAACGTGCAATCAATTTACAAATACATGAATTATTCACACAAAACTAATGCAAAGGTTAACGCTTTAAATTTATATAAACAAGGATCAATTCATTCATAACGGATCTGGAGGTTTTTTGTATACTATTTGAATTGTTTGCGATGATGGATGTCTCGCCATTTAAAGCATTAACCTTTGCATTAGTTTTGTGTGAATAATTCATGTATTTATATATATATATATATATATATATATATATATATACAAACAAACCTTTCATCTACGGCTCCCCATCAAGGGACTTCAGATGCAACGGACAAGATCTGCAGGCAAAATAATAATAATAATAAAATACTGCGGCAAAAAATCTCCCAAATCGTCAGCGATGTATTTCCAAATTTGCGGGCTTATCGAAACGAGTCATGACCCTTTGGCATCGATGGCTGGCCTTTCAATTGTAAACAAAGACGGGTGTACAGTATAGAAAGTACGATACATTAGCGTGTCCGTAAGAAAGTAGCTGTGAGAAATCTATTATTATTGTTGTTTTGATTAATATATCTATATTAAGTATATATTTATTTATGCCATATATACATGTTTATAGTATTTACATTATGATCGTAACTACTGGTAGTAACAGCTATTTACAAGACGATACGTCTTGGTAGGTTCATTCTAATACTGGAAATAAATTTCTAAGAAAAAAATTATTCTCATACAAGTGTACCTCATTTACTGGCGCCACGTATTGTTTAAATTAATCATTCGTCAGATTTTGTTTGTATGGCAATGACGTACAAGTCAAGAGCAGAAAACAGAGCATGTTTAAGTTTGTGGCTCGGCTCCAGGAAGGTTTATAGTCTTGGAAATACTAGTAAGATCTAAGTACTGAGGTTACAACATATAAAAGACTGAATTAAATAGATAGCTAACATTATAGTGTAATGACACAACATACAAAACCACGTCCCTATCAGTTTCGCTAATTACCGTAATTCCCCATGTATAATACGTCTTCATCCATAATACGCACACTTTATAGGTAGTCTAATACACAACAAACAGACAATTGCCTGGAATGGGAACTAAATTTTAATTTTTGAATTTAGTATGTATTTTCTGTTACCGTATTTTCCACCTTGGAAGACGCACCCTCATAAGGGAAAGAAATTTATAAAAAGGCATTCTCATACAACAACAAATTCACCATGCGACCGTCACATACTGGCGCCACGTATTGTTTACATTGATCACTCGTCCGATTTTGTTTATATAGCAATGACATACTAGTCAAAAGCAGAAAGGTTCTCGTCGCTGCTAGAAAACAGAGCATGTTTAAGCTTGTGGCTCGGCCCCAGGAAGGTTTATAGTCTTGAAAATACTTATAACAACTATGTACTGAGGTTAGATCATATAAAAAGTTGAATTAGATAGCTAACATTATCCTTGGGATACGATTTATTCACTCTTTGGTCATTAGGCTGGGGCCAAAGGGTAGTTTCTGATCTCCATATTCCTGATGTTAATAATACTTATTGCCGTTTCCTTATAAGGAAACGTTCGCCATTCATTGAGTAAACATGCGTGTTAAACTTTTCTTCATCCCTAGCCATTAGGCAAGAAGCAAAGTGTAGTATCTCTTCTCGGGTGGACAAGCATCATTTTATCTGTCAGTTGTGACTCAGTTGGCGGACAGAACACAACTGAAAATATTACTGGGAGACGACCATTGCCGGGGAAAAGATGATCGCACCAGTACCTACCTATCTATCAATCTGTTGGTGGACAGAAACAAGATCGGGAGAATAAGGTGGATGAGGAATTTTCTCCCAATCAAGTTCTTCAATCTTTTGTGACGTGATTCTTGCTGTGTGGGGTCACGCATTGTCCTGATGAAACATCACCTCTTTTCGATTCACTAGAGCAGGTCTTTTTTTTCCTCAAAGCTTGGTTCAAACGCTCTAATTGCTGACAGTATATTTGAGCATTAATTGTTGCATTAGGTGGTAAGAATTCAAAGTGGATTATTCCTTGGCGATCCCACCAGATTGAAAGAAGAACCTTTTGCCCATGAAGTTTCCTTCTCGGCTGTGGCTGGGGTCCTTCCCCTTTACCAAGCCACTGTCTACGACGCTTAACATTTCGATAAAAGATTCATTTTTCGTCGCCAGTCACAAGTCTATCCAAAAAAGGTGAAACATTTGGCGAGAATGGAGTGAAGAGCAGATGTCAACTCGGGATTTGAGGTTGTTTTCAGACAATTCATCAGGCACCCATTTTCCAAGTTTAGGAACTTTTCCAATTTGTTGAAGATGACGATGAACAGTTGTATGGTTTGAACTGAGAACCACTGCCAATTCCTCAACTGATAAAGCAGGATTTTCTTCAAGGGATGCTTCAAGAAGCTTTTCATCAAACTCAACTGGACGTCCGGTTCGATCTTTATCTTCAAGGGTGAAATCTCCACCTCTGAATTTTGCAAACCATCTTCTGCAAGTTCTTTCATTCACACATTCCTCTCCATAAACTGAGTGAATGTTTCTGGCTGCTTCGGCTGCTGAGTTTCCTTTCTTGAACTCATAAAGCATTATGTGCCTCAAATGATTCTTGGGTACTTCCATTTTAGCAGGGTTTTAATCAAACAAAATTTAATTTTATTGTTCTCTGAAATAAAATTTGCTCAGTTTAAAATCATCTAAACATAAAAATAAATGTTTAGCTCCATTAGACATTATAAAATACTCTTTAAATTTTGTTCATTTTAACAAAGAATTAAAATTCGGACAGAACTTATGGGATGACCTGATATATATAACATTTTCTACAATTCTGTAATGGGGTTCCACATATACTATTTCGTTTCACTGTTCACTCGGGCTTTCTTTATTTCGCTCGCAGACAGCGATCAAAGTGTAGTAGCTGTTCTTCTCGCCTCTAATGCTAAAGGTAATATCCGCATCCTTATATGGAAACATTCGGCATACATTGACAATCAGACCGGGATCAAAAAAAGTATATATATATATATATATATATATATATGTGTGTGTGTGTGTAAACATGTGTGTGTGTGTGTGTGTGTGTGTGTGTGTGTGTGACATAAATTAAGTTTTTGAACATTGAGTCAACACTTAGAGGCGACAGGCTGTTTTGTCAGGACACCGATTGCGTCTAGCCTGTCGCCTCTGAGTGTTGACTTCAATGTTCACTTTTATATTTACACACGCTCTATCTCTGATATTGAGCACTTTATCCCATAAATATAGCACATCTTATGACTATATTTCTTCTTATATATATATATATGTGTGTGTGTGTATTGATGCATGTCTCATTAAATAATATAGACAAGTGTTGTCTATTTATTTTATGTAAATTATTTTCATATCGCTTATGATAAGCTTAATAACATTATCGTTGAAAGGCGAAAGAAAATCACCATTTTGATACGTTTTTTAATCCTATCTAAGCTTTTGGCTTACAGAAGCCATTATCAAAGATGACAATTACTTCACAATATATTAAACAGTACACGGACAAGACAATAATGATAGTCTATTTTTGTTTGCATGAAAGTTTTCCATTTATTATTCAATTATTTATATATCTATATTATTTAATGAAACATGCATCAATGAAAAAATGCTGCCTAAATACACACAATATATATATGTGTGTGTGTGCGTGTGTATTAATCACTTTCTTTCCAATTTTATTACCTGTTTTTTCTAGCAGTTTCCTTTATGTCAAATAGTTGCTATTTTTTTCTGGCCACTCTGTTAGTTTAATACTAGTGTCGGATTGTTTTCACGTATCACTTACAAAAATGCCAGATATTAACAGTCATACTGACGCCACATGTCCTTTCAAAATTTCCTTATTATATAAGTCCGTCATCTACCTTATCAACAAATTATTTTTGGCTATTTCAAAGATTGAAAAACGCTTTAAAGAAAATATTCATCAACATGGGACTATTTTATAGAATCCGGGAACGGATTTCTAAGAATGTTTCCCTGAATAGCAGTATTTTTTTTTTTACAGATATTAACAGGTAAGTAAATATAATGAACTCAACTGGAACTCGATCGCGGCTCCAAAATCCAAGGTCCTAGCCATTACTCTACTCTCCCCCACTCACACATACTAAGCAAGGTGCGTTGTATAAATTGTCTAAATGACGCAAAAAGAGTAAAGAGTTAATTTATTCAATAAAATCGCCATTGGCTTCAACCACGGCCTCCAGACGACTTCGGAATCTCCTGCAATTCTTATGGAGTGTTTTCTTGTTTAAGTTGTTGAATGTTGCCATAATCTTTGACTTCAGTTCATCTTTGGTGTTACAATGAGATTTGTTGGTCTCTCGATCAACTACACCCTACACATAATAATGAAGTGGGTGGCAGTCAGGGGAGCTAGGTGGCCAGATATAAGAGGTGATGTGGTCGCAGAATTTGTTTGACAGCCATGACTGTGCTCTCCTGTTTGTGTGGCAAGTGACATGAACAGGAACATAGTAAAGCCGTAACATGAGCAGGGACACCCTGAAGCCGTAAAACGCGCAGGGACGCCGTAAAGCCGTGACACGAACTGGAACACCGTAAAGCTGTAACACGAGGGAAAACAGAAAAATCAGGCATAGCTGACCCTATATTAACGGAAAATGATCACAGCCATTTATGGGAGATGTTTGAAATAATATACAGAATATATCACTGGAAAATATGAAAACTTAAAGAATCAGCATATATACTAGGCCACAAAATCTCCTAAGCTGGTCAAGCATAGAAATTAATACAATAGGAGAAATGTGTAATGCAGAGTGCTAGAGAAAAACAACAATAACAAACAAATTGTAATATGAGCTCTGGTAAAAAAAAATGAATACGGTGATATTAGGCTTATGGCCTAGTGGATAAATCTTGGAGAGTTGAATTGCGAAAGGGAAATAACTGAAACTGAGATATCCTGAAAAGGCACGGAACGTGGAACTAGAACAGTTTACCCCCGTGGACTAAATAAAGGGTTCATTTCCAAATTCCAACGTAGAAAGCCGGATCGTACAACGGCCGAAACGTCGTGAAAAACACGAGGGCAACAGTTTCTTTTTTCCCTCATAATCTCCCAATTGTATTCATTTATAGAGCCACATCTCACCCTCTTCAAGTCTATTCTTCATGTGAAAAGAGATTGTCCGGCATTCATGATCATATAAAGAAATAAGATATCATAAAATACTTCAGTATTTTTCTCTTTGTTTCCAACAAAGCCATTGTCCGTGGAATTAGAATATAAATATATATATATATATATAAATAAATAAAGGGTTCGGTTCGAAATTCCAACAAAATTCACCTGAAGAAGGCAGGAGCGTACCACGGCCGAAACGTCGTAAATAAAGATGAGGACAACAGTCCGAAAGATGTAAAGAAATTTAAATACACTTTTAATATTTTTCAAAGATGGTAACAGAATGTACGGCAACAATCTAATGGCACTCCCATTTTTGTTTCTTTTTATTGTCTTCTTGAAGGGAGCACATTCTGCTGTCTATCAATTTCACTCGAGCGAAAAGAAGGAGACATTATGTCGTTCGTTTGATTTATAGGTAACGTCTGCTTTCAGAAATGGCACCATAACCGGGGTGGAGTGGTTTAGATGCTTGCCGATTGAGTAACTGAGAAGACCAGAACGAATCATCTATCTATCTATCTATCTATCTATCTATCTATATATATATATATATATCTATCTATCTATCTCATTCTGTTCCCATCTATCTATATCTATATCTATCTATATATATATATATATATATATATATATATATATGTTTTTGCCTATCTCATTCTGTACCCATCTGTCTGTCTATCTATCTATGATTGTTTATATCTATGTATCTATCTAAGCTTTTTTATATCTATCTATCTATTTATCTATCTTTCTAAGCTTGTTCATATCTCTCTCTCTCTTTATCTATCTATTTATCTAAGTTGGTTTTTCTATCTATCTATCTATCTATCTATCTATCTATCTATCTATCTATCTATCTATCTATCTTACCTCATTCTGTTCCCATCTATCTATCTATCTATCTATCTATCTATCTATCTATCTATCTATCTATCTGTTTTTGCCTATCTCATTCTGTACGCATCTGTCTGTCTATCTATCTATGATTGTTTATATCAATGTTTCTATGTATCTATCAAAGCTTTTTTTTATATCTATTTATCTATCTATCTAAGCTTGTTCATATATCTCTCTCTCTCTTTATCTATCTATTTATCTAAGTTTGTTTTTCTATCTATCTATCTATCTATCTATCTATCTATCTATCTATCTATCTATATCTTTCTGCCTATCTCATTCTGTACCCATCTGTCTATTTATCTATGCTTCTATCTATCTATCTATCTATCTATCTATCTATCTATCTAAGCTTTTTTATATCTATCTATTTATCTATCTCTCTAGACTTGTTCATATATATATATATATATATATATATATCTTTATCTAAGTTTGTTTTTCGTCTATCCATCTATCTATCTATCTGTTTCTGCCTATCTCATTCTGTACCCATCTATCTATCTATCTATCTATCTATCTATGAATGTGATTAATTTTGGTAGGCCAACCTATCTACTCCGATTGAGAAAGAAAATAACAATTAAGAAATAAAATGTCAGTGTATAGGCGGAGAAGTTCGAAGTTTAGAAATGAAGCGATCAGTAAATAAGAAATTAAATTCTTGGATACGAGATGAAGCTGACAACGATATATATATATATATATATATATATATATATATATATATATATATATATATATATATATATGACGTAACAATTAAGAAATGGACAAAGTCCGACAATCATTTTAAGACATTTTATGTTTATACATTCTTTTTATAGATACAAATATTTAAGTAAATGCTCTGTTTATAATAAATTTGTTTACATTTGATACGCCAGGAGCAGATATGAATGTACGTGAGAGATTCATAGAAGATTGAAGTTCAAATACAGCAAAATTCGACCTTGCTAATCGAAGGCGCCTCTGTGGCCAAATCGGTAAAGGCTCATTAAGCTAATTGACGGTTCTGCATAGGATACAGGCTCGAATCCTGTCGGAGGACTGTCTGGCAAAATTTCTCGGATATACAGGCCGGTAAATGTTGTTTAATACTGTTTATTATAAACAGAGCATTTGCTTAAATATTTGCATCTATAAAAAGAATGTATAAACATAAAAAATGTCTTTTATATATATATATATATATATATATATATATATATATATATATATTCTATTCAGCGTATGAATAGATATATTGGAATATTTCTGATATCGGAATCAGTATAAATATAAGAAGACACAATATGCCTATATAATTCAATGAAGTATATATATATTGATATATATATTGAATATATGTATATACATACATACATAAATTGATATATATATATATATATATATATATATGTATATATATTGCAGCATATTTCATTGAATTATACAGGCATATTCTTTGTAATTATTCATACTGTTCTTCATATGAAAACATCAATTTGAAATAATGTATGGTTGCGAATAAAAGGAACAACACGATATGAGTGAATTACAAATTGGCAATGCCAAAATGAAGCAGGAACAAACATTTAAGTACCTGGGAAATATTTTAACAGCAGACATAAAGTGCCACACTGAAATCCGAAGGCGCATTGGCATATCGAAAGGTGCCTTCAAAAGCTAAGCTCCGTATTAAGAAACTGGAAACCTTCTTTATAAACAAAGAAACATTGAGAAACCTAAATAAAAAGATTATATAAACAAAACAATACATCAAATGTAACATTAACGAGCCTGACCAATATATATATATATATATATATATATATATAAATATGTGTGTGTGTGTGTGTCTGTGTGTGTGTGTGTGTGTGTGTGTGTGTGTAGCGCAGTGTTTGTCCGTAATGATTATTGTTCCAAATTATTAGCCATATTCAAGGTCTTTTTTGTGTCCGAATTGTATATATTTTTATATCTATCTATCTATCTCTCTCTCTCTCTCTATATATATATATATATATATATATATATATATATATATATAATATCATATCTTATATATATATATATAGAAGTTAATAATTTAAATGAACGAGAATACATCTTCATGAACAAATTTTATAAAGTACATTAAGTTCGGGGGTTAATGTACTTTATTAAATTTATTTTGCGAAGAATATTTCGCCATTCAAATTATTAACTTCTATATGTGTTTTTTGTATGAATGAATCATGTTATGTAAATTGAACTGCACCACATACCTGATAATATATATATATATATATATATATATATATATATATATATATATATATATATATACAAAAGGTGTAACAACTAAATTGTCCAAATCGTGTAATAGCAAAATTGTCCAATTCTTAGATTAAATTTGATCCGTTATATTTTTAAAATGATTGATTATATCTTCGGAGTTTTTATAAAACTATTGGACTCTACTTTGAACCATAAGAATATGTTTAACTCTAAGTTAAAATGATGATCCCTCTTGCTGCTGTGACCTCCTTTTCCAGTTTTTCTCTCTACTGTTCCCTCTTTTTTAAATTTATTCACCGTTCTCTTGATGGTTCTTGAATTGACTTTGAAGATGGAAGCCCCGGTATGAATGTTGATACTGTGGTGAACACGAAATAAAAATAACTTTTCTCTTCTGTTTTCAAATTCGCGAGCATATGTGAACATTTATTTTGTGACCACTAGAAACAGGGATTTGCTTCGGGCTAAGAAAT
>CAHIKZ030001593.1:377500-380000 GCA_903632075.3 Acanthosepion pharaonis
CTCAAGAAAATATGTCTTTTGTCCGGGATTGAATATGCACTCCATCTTTATTGGGTGGGAGAAGCATTTTTTAACCAAGCGTGTTTTTACCACGTTCACTACGCAGTAAGAACTAGATAAAAAAAAAAGCCTGAACAAATCTCTCTCTCTCTCTCTCTCTCTCTATATATATATATATATATATATATATATATATATATATATATATATATATATTATAGTTCATATATAATATGTGCATTATGCAGTTCTCAGATGTATCTATGATGTCCAATTTAATTAACTATTACCACAAAAACGACAAGTTAGTCTACGGGATAATATAGTAACTATGTAACCAATGAATAAGTCATTTAGATTTTTATTGTTTTTCAAAACAAAATCTTCTTCAAACACACCTTTTTCTGACCGTTTCTTTTTTCAGCACCCCTCGTGAGTATGTGTCTGTGTGTCACTGCTTTTTTGACGCTTCCAAGCAGCTGGAGATATGGCCAAAGGCAGAAAAGAAAATTGCTAAATTCTTTTTGATTTCAGTTGTCATTTTTTTCTCTTCGTGTACGCCACCCCCTCCCCAACCCGTTTATTTTTTTCATTGCATTTCTCAACGGGTTTTCTCTTTCAAACTCTTTGGCCGTTCGATTTTTTTTTAAGGTTTTTGTTTTCGTTTTTTTTATTATATATTTGTTTATTATTTTTTTTTATCGCTTTTATCTTCAAGTGCGTATTTCATCGCTTTTTTCTTTCTCTTCCCTTTATGTCTTTCCTTTTTCTCTTTCTTATTCTCTTTCGAATTGTTTCTTTCTTTATTTCTTTTTTTTTCTAATTCTTTTTTTTCTCTCTTTTTTTTCTATTTTCTTTTTTCTTCCATTCTTTTTTCTTTCTTCGTCTCTTAATTTGATTCTTTCTTTTCTTTGTCAATTTTCTTTCTCTTTCTTTCTTTCTTTCTTTCTTTCTTTCTTTCTTTCTTTCTTTCTTTCTTCTCCTAACATATCCTAATCCATCTTTCTTTCTTTATTTATTTCTTTCTTTCTTTCTTTCTTTCCTCTGAGATTCTTTCTTTCTTTTACATGATATTCTTTCTTTCTTTCTTTTTTCTTTCTTTCAAATTCTATCTATCTATCTATCTATCTATCTATCTATCTATCTATCTATCTATCTCGGTCGTTCTTTCTTCCTCTCTTTCTTTCTTTCTTTCTTTCTTTCCTCTGAGATTCTTTCTTTCTTTTACATGATATTCTTCCTTTCTTTTTTCTTTCTTTCAAATTCTTTTCTTTCTTTTTTTCTTTCTTTCTTTCTTTCTAACTATCTCGGTCGTTCTGAGATTCTTTATTTTACATGATAATCTTTCTTTCTTTCTTTCTTTCTTTCTTTCTTTCTTTCTTTCTTTCTACGACTTTTTCCGAGTAGGTTTTGGTTTACTTTTTCTTTCTTTCCTCGTTTAAAACTTTTTTTCATTACATTTTTTTCTTTCTTTTTTCTTTCTTTCTTTTCTTTCTTTCTTTCTTTTCTTTCTTTCCTCTGAGATTCTTTCTTTCTTTTACATGATATTCTTCCTTTCTTTTTTCTTTCTTTCAAATTCTTTTCTTTCTTTTTTTTTCTTTCTTTCTTTTCTAACTAAAGGTCGTTCTGAGATTCTTTATTTTACATGATAATCTTTCTTTCTTTCTTTCTTTCTTTCTTTCTTTCTTTCTTTCTTTCTTTCTTTCTTTCTACGACTTTTTCCGAGTAGGTTTTGGTTTACTTTTTCTTTCTTTCCTCGTTTAAACTTCTTTTTCATTACATTTTTTATTCTTTCTTTCTTTCTTTCTTTCTTTCTTTCTTTCTTTCTTTCTTTCTTTCTCAGTCGTTCTTTCGTTCTTTTTCTTTCTTTCTTTCTTTCTTTCTTTCTTTCTTTCTTTCTTTCTTTCTTTTTTCTTTCTTCTCATTGTTTCTATCTTTACCCGTCTTTCATATTCTTTTTATTTGTTTTTCTTCTTCTCAATTTTTCTTCCTTTTATTTTTTCTTTCTTTCTTTTTCTTTTTTCGTTCTTTCTTTCTTTTTTCGTTCATTCTTTCTTTTTTCTTGTCTTTCTTATTTCATTCTTTCTGTTTTCGTTCTTTCATTCCTTGTTTCTTTCTTTTGCTTTTTCTTCTTTTTCCTTTCTTTCTTTCTTTCTTTCTTTCTTTCTTTCTAATTTTATTCTCTCTCTTTCTTCTTTTTATTGCATTCTTTCTTTCTACCTTCTTTCTTTCTTATTTATTCCTTCTTTTTTCTGTTTATGATCCTTATCTCATTCTTTCTTTCTTTCTGTCTTTCTTCTTTCTTTTATTTTTTCTTTTTTTCTTTCTTAGAAATATACTTTTTGTTTGTTTCGTTCTTTATCGTTTTCATTTTTTTTTATTGTTTTTATTCATTTTTTCCTTGTCTTAACGTCCTTCCGACGTTCCTTCCTTCGAAATTTTCATTCTTTTTTGTCTTTTATATCCTCTTTCTTTCTATCTTTCTTTACCTTTTCTTTCT
>CAHIKZ030001593.1:385000-453659 GCA_903632075.3 Acanthosepion pharaonis
ATCACAGGCACACTACTCATGGTTGTAGCCAAAATACCCAAAAGAATACAAAATCAATTTAGAGCTGACTTGGTTGCAGGAGTTGCCGAAAGTTTATCAGTGATGACACTAAAGTGCCTATGGTGCACCAACCCGTATTTTCAGTCTGGATTTACTTCCATAGCCTTTCCCAGTTTTGGATATGACCAGTACAGGATTAAAATCAGGGTTATCCTTCTCCTAGATGCACTAACTTCCTGGGCTGGTGTGCTCCATCTATTCACTAATTAATAGAAACTTTTATTGATAAATTCTGATATGTATTTTTTCTTTTTGGATCTGTGCCCAAAGAATTAAGCCTCAGCTGTTGATGGCGGTGCGGCATTTGTCAGGGCTACAGAGGCCCACACGTCTCGATTGTAATGATTGCATGTGAAGACGCCCTCCCCATATATCGCTCTGTTGTTTCTTTTCCGTTGGGGTCGCTTCTCGCCGACGGTAACACTCTGTCCTCTCTTCGCTCCAGCGCTCAGTGTAAATCGCGTCTACACTGTGAGCAATCTTTGGCGACGTTTTCCCACCTCCTTACTCATGTCTATCGCCCCTCAAGTCCCTTTTCCTGTCGTCCTTGAAGCGAAGATGAGGTCGGTAATAACAATTCTCTTCTTTAATGAAGAAAATAATTTTTCTAAAATTAGTATCGCCCCTATCATGCAAGAGGTTACTGGGCGTGGAAGAATTAAGAACAAAAACATTAATAATGAGCAGGAAGAGAAAAGAGTAACCAGGAGGACAGTAGATAGCGTTTGACATTGCATTTAAATATTTGAAGATTATTTAATATAATATTTAAATATTTGAAGATTAAATTTCTCTGGACAGCGTGGAGGCGAAGAGAGTTCAATAAGGAAGGCCGTAAAGCCACTAAGACACAAGGGTTTACTGGGTGTGGAAGAATTAGGAACAAAAACATTAATAATGAGCGGGAAGAGGAAAGAGTAATCAGGAGAACTGTAGATAGCGATTGACATTGCATTTAAATATTTGAAGATTATTTAATATAATATTTAAATATTTGAAGATTATTTAATATAATATTTAAATATTTGAAGATTAAATTTCTCTGGACAGCGTGGAGGCGAAGAGAGTTCCATAAGGAAGGCCGTAAAGCCACTAAGACACAAGGGGTTACTTGGTGTGGAAGAATTAGCAACAGAAACATTAATAATAAGCGGGAAGAGGAAAGAGTAATCTGGAGGACATTGGAGAGCGATTGATATTGCATTTAAACATTTGAAGATTAAAGTTAGATAACAAGCATGGAGCCGAAAGGGAGTTCCATAAGCAAGGCAGTAAAGCCACTAAGATACAAGGGGTTACTGGGTGTAGAAGAATTAGGAACAGAAACATTAATAATGAATGGAAAGAGGAAAGAATAATCAGGAGGACAGTAGAGAGCGATTGACATTGCATTTAAATTTTTGAAGATTAAAGTTGTCTGGAAAGTATGGAGCTATAAGGGAGTTCACAAACAAGAAGTGCGACAAGAAAAAAAAAACAAAAGAAAAAAACAGTTTTACAACTGTAAATTGAGATATCGATGCCAGTCTCGAATTATGTTTAAATTTATGCATCCCAAGTACCATAGCGAAGAGCTCACCAGAATAGATACTATGCAAGTAATTATGCAAAATGCGCCGAGAGTCAACCTAATGGTGGTAGGCAAGTGACTGAAGTCAAACTGCCAGTTAAGGACCAATAATATTGCTGATTCTTCTTTGGATCTTATCAAGGAACTCAAGGTAAATAGCAGGGACATCGAACCATATGTGGCAGTAATATTCTAAGTATGGACGAATGGTAAACTTATAGATATGCAAGATAGATTTAAGAGAGAAAAAATGTCTCTTTCGACACAGTGAACTGACATTCTTAGCAGATTTAATAAAAGACAAATAAAAGTTTACTCAAATATCAGTTAATAAAATTTTACTATTTAAATATTAAATTAATTAATTTTATAAATAAAATAATATTAGTTTTTTTTATTATTTAAATATCTATTAAATAACATAAGTATATTAATATCATAAATATATTAATATCATAAATATATTAATATCATAAATTAATATCATAAATATATTAATGTCATAAATGTATTAATATCATAATATATTAATATCATAAATTTATTAATATCATAGTATATTAATATCATAAATATATCTATATCACAAATATATTAATATCATAAATATATTAATATCATAACATATTGATATCATAATTTATTAATATCGTAAATATATTAATATCATAAATATATTAATATCATAATATATTAATATCATAAATATATTAATATTATAATATATTAATATCATAAATATATTAATATCATAAATATATTAATATCATAAATTTATTAATATCATAGTATATTAATATCATAAATATATCTATATCACAAATATATTAATATCATAAATATATTAATATCATAATATATTGATATCATAATTTATTAATATCATAAATATATTAATATCATAAATATATTAATATCATAATATATTAATATCATAAATATATTAATATCATAATATATTAATATCATAATTTATCAATATCATAAATATATTAATATCATAAATATATTAATATCATAAATATAATAATGTCATAAATATATTAATATCATAATATATTAATATCAAAAAATTTATTAATATCATAGTATATTAATATCATAAATATATCTATATCACAAATATATTAATATCATAAATATATTAATATCATAATATATTGATATCATAAATTTATTAATATCATAATATTAATATCATAAATATGTTAATATCATAATATATTAATATCATAAATATATTAATATCATAATATATTAATATCATAATTTATTAATATCATAAATATATTAATAATGTTATACCAACGACGAATATATTAATGTAAATATATGTTATCATAAATTTTTAATATCATAATATATTAATATAATAAAAATTAATATGACAGTTTAATATATTTTTAAAATATATTAATAAATTTGATTTAATAATAAAGATAAATGAATTTAATAAATTTATTAATATCATAAATGCAAATTAATATCATGAAATAACGATATAAAAGTTTTTAAAAAAAAAAAAAGAAAAATATATGATTAATATCATAAATGAATTAATTAAAAATATATTAAAGATCATAGGACGACTTCGATGTCATAAATTTTTAATATGGGTGGCATTTTTTGTTAAATCTAGGAATAAATTATTTTATAAAAAAAATTTAGTTGATCTTCTTTTGTGGTTGAGGTCTTGATTCAAATCTCCAGATATGTAAATGAAAATAAACCGAAAATTTTTATTAAATTATTTAAGTATAAAATCAATTTTAAAATGGAAAATTCATTGATTTGGGATGTTGACCTGTGCGGATATATTTTCTAGGCCGGTAATTTGATCAGGTCTTGCGGTTGAGCCATGGTAACATGGGAGTTGAGATTCAAAAAAAAAATAGTTAAATATTTTCTTTGCTAATATTTTTTTTTTTTAGACTGTTAGTGGAGACTTCTGGGATTATTGGCCCTCGTTCGATGGCGTTCCTTCGGAGGATTGGCGCGATTGCATCTCTCGATTAAGGGACGAGCCTCGCGAAAGGGATTGGTTCTTGCAGCGTGTCTCACTGGCGATGGTAGAGGTAATGCTTTCTCCATCATTGCGACTGGCAGAAAAAATGTTTATAGTTTATTTCAAACTTTTTTTGCAATAAATGAATTTGTTGAATAAAAAATCATATTAAAAAAATTTCATTGAACGAATACTCTTTTTATTTATGATTTGACTATTGTCAATATTATGCTAACGTCAGCAATTTTCCACTGGGTTGTGAATATTTTATAACATTATATATAATTTTATATATAATTATTCATTAAATTTTTATGGAATTTAAATAATTAAATAGGACCATTTGAGACAATAATTATTGGTGTATGCAGATATTGGTGATGGACGAGTTTTTGTGGTGAATGGGCACATTATTAATGGATGTATCATCTTTATAAGATAGTTATTTATCGTTTGACCTTTTTGTATCTGTCTATATGAGATATTTTGCCAATATGTACACTATTTACATTATTCGGACTATTGTCCTCATCTTTGTCGCCATATTTATACACAACATTTCGGCCCTTCAGTATCTGTCTATATTTCTGAGATTAGGTATTATGTACACTATTTACATTATTCGGACTATTGTCCTCATCTTTGTTGCCATATTTATTACAACGTTTCGGCCTTTCAGTATCTGTCTATATTTCTGAGATGAGGTAATATGTAAACTATCAAAACATTATTCGGACTATTGTCCTCATCTTTGTCGCCATATTTATTACAACGTTTCGGCCTTTCAGTATCTGTCTATATTTGAAAGATTTTATTAAATGTACACTATTTACATTATTCGGACTATTGTCCTCATCTTTGTTGCCATATTAAATTTACAAAAAAATTTTTTTTCAGTATCTGTCTATATTTCTGAGATGATATTATGTACACTATTAACATTATTCGGACTATTGTCCTCATCCTCATTGTTGCCATATTTATTACAACGTTTCGGCCCTTCAGTATCTGTCTATATTTCTGAGATGAGGCATTTAAAACATTCCTTTTAAAACTTAAAAATGTACACTATTTAGATGCAATTATTCGGACTATTGTCCTCATCCTTTTTGCCATATTTATTACAACGTTTTAAGCCCTTTCAGTATCTGTCTATATTTCTGAGATGAGGTATTATGTACACTATTTACATTATTCGGACTATTGTCCTCATCCTTGTTGCCATATTTATTACAACGTTTCAGCCCTTTCAGTATCTGTCTATATTTAATTGATAAAAGGTATTATGTACACTATTTACATTATTCGGACTATTGTCCTCATTTTTTTTGCCATATTTATTACAACGTTTTCGGTTTTCAGTATCTGTCTATATTTCTGAGATGAGGTATTATGGAAACACTATTTACATTATTCGGACTATTGTCCTCATCCTTGTTGCCATATTTATTACAATGTTTCGGTCCTTCAGTATCTGTCTATATTTCTGAGATGAGGTATTATGTACACTATTTACATTATTCGGACTATTGTCCTCATCTTTGTTGCCATATTTATTACAACGTTTCGGCCCTTCAGTATCTGTCTATATTTCTGAGATGAGGTATTATGTACACTATTTACATTATTCGGACTATTGTCCTCATCCTTGTTGCCATATTTATTACAACGTTTCGGCCTTTCAGTATCTGTCTATATTTCTGAGATGAGGTATTATGTACACTATTTACATTATTCGGACTATTGTCCTCATCCTTGTTGCCATATTTATTACAACGTTTCGGCCCTTCAGTATCTGTCTATATTTCTGAGATGAGGTATTATGTACACTATTTACATTATTCGGACTATTGTCCTCATCTTTGTTGCCATATTTATTACAACGTTTCAGCCTTTCAGTATCTGTCTATATTTCTGAGATGAGGTATTATGTACACTATTTACATTATTCGGACTATTGTCCTCATCTTTGTTGCCATATTTATTACAACGTTTCGGCCTTTCAGTATCTGTCTATATTTCTGAGATGAGGTATTATGTACACTATTTACATTATTCGGACTATTGTCCTCATCTTTGTTGCCATATTTATTACAACGTTTCAGCCTTTCAGTATCTGTCTATATTTCTGAGATGAGGTATTATGTACACTATTTACATTATTCGGACTATTGTCCTCATCTTTGTTGCCATATTTATTACAACGTTTCAGCCTTTCAGTATCTGTCTATATTTCTGAGATGAGGTATTATGTACACTATTTACATTATTCGGACTATTGTCCTCATCTTTGTTGCCATATTTATTACAACGTTTCGGCCTTTCAGTATCTGTCTATATTTCTGAGATGAGGTATTATGTACACTATTTACATTATTCGGACTATTGTCCTCATCTTTGTTGCCATATTTATTACAACGTTTCAGCCTTTCAGTATCTGTCTATATTTCTGAGATGAGGTATTATGTACACTATTTACATTATTCGGACTATTGTCCTCATCTTTGTTGCCATATTTATTACAACGTTTCGGCCCTTCAGTATCTGTCTATATTTCTGAGATGAAGTATTATGTACACTATTTACATTATTCGGACTATTGTCCTCATCTTTGTTGCCATATTTATTACAATGTTTCTGCCCTTTCAGTATCTGTCTATATTTCTGAGATGAGGTATTATGTACACTATTTACATTATTCGGACTATTGTCCTCATCTTTGTCGCCATATTTATTACAACGTTTCAGCCTTTCAGTATCTGTCTATATTTCTGAGATGAGGTATTGTGTACACTATTTACATTATTCGGACTATTGTCCTCATCTTTGTCGCTATATTTATTACAACGTTTCAGCCTTTTCAGTATCTGTCTATATTTCTGAGATGAGGTATTATGTACACTATTTACATTATTCGGACTATTGTCCTCATCCTTGTTGCCATATTTATTACAACGTTTCGGTCCTTCAGTATCTGTCTATATTTCTGAGATGAGGTATTATGTACACTATTTACATTATTCGGACTATTGTCCTCATCTTTGTCACTATATTTATTACAACGTTTCAGCCCTTCAGAATCTGTCTATATTTCTGAGATGAGGTATTATGTACACTATTTACATTATTCGGACTATTGTCCTCATCCTTGTTGCCATATTTATTACAACGTTTCAGCCCTTCAGTATCTGTCTATATTTCTGAGATGAGGTATTATGTACACTATTTACATTATTCGGACTATTGTCCTCATCTTTGTTGCCATATTTATTACAACGTTTCAGCCTTTCAGTATCTGTCTATATTTCTGAGATGAGGTATTATATACACTATTTACATTATTCGGACTATTGTCCTCATCTTTGTCGCCATATTTATTACAACGTTTCAGGTCCCTTCAGTATCTGTCTATATTTCTGAGATGAGGTATTATGTACACTATTTACATTATTCGGACTATTGTCCTCATCTTTGTTGCCATATTTATTACAACGTTTCGGCCCTTCAGTATCTGTCTATATTTCTGAGATGAGGTATTATGTACACTATTTACATTATTCGGACTATTGTCCTCATCTTTGTTGCCATATTTATTACAACGTTTCAGCCTTTCAGTATCTGTCTATATTTCTGAGATGAGGTATTATGTACACTATTTACATTATTCGGACTATTGTCCTCATCTTTGTTGCCATATTTATTACAACGTTTCAGCCCTTCAGTATCTGTCTATATTTCTGAGATGAGGTATTATGTACACTATTTACATTATTCGGACTATTGTCCTCATCTTTGTTGCCATATTTATTACAACGTTTCAGCCCTTCAGTATCTGTCTATATTTCTGAGATGAGGTATTATGTACACTATTTACATTATTCGGACTATTGTCCTCATCTTTGTTGCCATATTTATTACAACGTTTTTCCTTTCAGTATCTGTCTATATTTCTGAGATGAGGTATTATGTACACTATTTACATTATTCGGACTATTGTCCTCATCTTTGTTGCCATATTTATTACAACGTTTCAGCCTTTCAGAATCTGTCTATATTTCTGAGATGAGGTATTATGTACACTATTTACATTATTCGGACTATTGTCCTCATCCTTGTTGCCATATTTATTACAACGTTTCGGTCCTTCAGTATCTGTCTATATTTCTGAGATGAGGTATTATGTACACTATTTACATTATTCGGACTATTGTCCTCATCCTTTGTTGCCATATTTATTACAACGTTTCGGTTTTTCAGTATCTGTCTATATTTCTGAGATGAGGTATTATGTACACTATTTACATTATTCGGACTATTGTCCTCATCCTTGTTGCCATATTTATTACAACGTTTCAGCCCTTCAGAATCTGTCTATATTTCTGAGATGAGGTATTATGTACACTATTTACATTATTCGGACTATTGTCCTCATCCTTGTTGCCATATTTATTACAACGTTTCGGTCCTTCAGTATCTGTCTATATTTCTGAGATGAGGTATTATGTACACTATTTACATTATTCGGACTATTGTCCTCATCTTTGTTGCCATATTTATTACAACGTTTCAGCCTTTCAGAATCTGTCTATATTTCTGAGATGAGGTATTATGTACACTATTTACATTATTCGGACTATTGTCCTCATCCTTTGTTGCCATATTTATTACAACGTTTGGACCTTCAGTATCTGTCTATATTTCTGAGATGAGGTATTATGTACACTATTTACATTATTCGGACTATTGTCCTCATCTTTGTTGCCATATTTATTACAACGTTTCAGCCTCCTTCAGTATCTGTCTATATTTCTGAGATGAGGTATTATGTACACTATTTACATTATTCGGACTATTGTCCTCATCTTTGTTGCCATATTTATTACAACGTTTCAGCCCCTTCAGAATCTGTCTATATTTCTGAGATGAGGTATTTTGTACACTATTTACATTATTCGGACTATTGTCCTCATCCTTTGTTGCCATATTTATTACAACGTTTCAGCCCTTCAGAATCTGTCTTTATTTCTGAGATGAGAATGTATTATCTACACTATTTCATATTGATTATTCTGTTTACAACGTTTCGGTCAGTGTACGCTCCAGCTTTCTTCCATGGAATATCTCTCTATCTATCTGTCTATCTATCTATCTATCTATCTATCTATCTATCTATCTATCTATCTATTTCAGCCTATTCATAAGTATATTTTAAATTTGCATTGTTTATTGGAGAAAGCCATAAAACTATTGACCTGTATAACATATTACATCATAATTGTTCACTATAATTTCCCTTTGAAGTAAATGAAGGTCTTATTTGATGGCACACTGATTTAATGTCCTTGTGCCATGCAGCTTGTGTCATATACAATTTGTATTGCTTCGGGAAATTATAAATATTGAATTGATCCCTCACTTTATATTCACATTAAAATTTCTTGTTTGTTTGGTTAGGTATGGATCCAGATCGTCTCCCCTAGCTATGGGTTAATTAGTAAATTTTGTATCACTAAATCATCCAAAAAAAAAAACCAAAACAATAATAATTCTTACAATTTAAAAATATTTTCTGCCTTTAAATAACCTGCAATTGGTTGATAAGCTGTAAAAAAACGAACTAACACACAAAATTAGGATCTATTTTTGCGTTTAATGCACGCATTATTATTTAAATTAAATATCAACGGGCATTAATCCGGACACTAAATCAGGGTCTAGTCTTCAATTAAACTCATGTACTAGATTGAACCCCCACTTTATAACCATCCCTCTCGATCGCTCTTGAAAAGAGTGAAGGTCATATTTGGAAGAAAGAAAAAGAAATGTGTTTATTTTTCAGTACGGCAACATCGCCACCGAATGTGACACAAGGCCAAGGGTTAAAGTGGGTTTTAACGGTAATACCGTGAAAAAATGGCTGAAAGGCCTCTCGGACACTTTCCCTTCTGGGGATGCCTAAACCCAGCCTCATCCTGAAGGAGAAGTAATGCAAAAGGACCCCTGGGGCTTAGGCTTAATACTTTTTATACTTCCCCGGGATATGCCAGGGAAGCAAAACCCAAAGCAAAATAGATTTTAAAAATGCATTGTCATAAAAAAAAAATTTTTACTCCTTCCATTAAACAGAATCTTTACCAATTTTTTTTGCGTAATTTGCAGTGTAGGCCTGCGATCAATTCTAACAAAAATTTCCTGAAAATTTCCATTTAGGTGTAAATTTACGTGCTTAATTGGAAAATAACACTAAAAGTTTGCAGGAATCTACCGTTTTGGAATTATCGACAATATATATTCCGGCAGCCATTACTGGCGTTGTATACATACATTTGTCATGGATCAGTCATTTGCGGAAGCTTCACTTGTCTTGATTAATGCGCGAAATTTAAAAAGTGAATAATTATTTACAAAATAAAAAATAAATGCTAGAAAGGAAATAATGAGAAAAAGAAAAAAAAATTAATATTTAATTATTTTTTTATTAAATTTTGGAGTTTTAAAAAGCGTGATTATTAAGTCCTTTAAAATAAGATTTTTTAGTATTGCAATTTGTTTTGTTATTTATTTAATTATTATCTGTTTTATTATTTAATATCTTTCGTTATTTTTTTCATTATTATTTAACCAAGAATTCTTTATTATTAGAGCTTCACTATAAAAAGCTTTACTACAAAAACAAAAAAAAGCTATAAAAAAAAACAACACTTATTGCTTTTGTAAATAGCTTAAACAAATTTACCAAAAAAATAATTCAATATAAGCTTCAATTTCAAAAGTGTCTAAAGAGTTTTTGTGGTTCTGCGCAGTAAATGAGACGAGTAAGAGCAGCAAAAAGGCCGTTAATTAATTAAGCTTCTGCACATGATTTTTCGAGGCAAACGTATTTAGACAACGTCAGTAATGGCGGACGGACCCGACGGGAATGGATGCAAATGAATCCGAAATTTTATTGTCGATAATTCGAAAAAAGTAGATTTCCGCAAAATCTTAATGTTATTTTCGAATTAAGCATGTAAATTTTCACGTAAATAGAATATTTTCAGGAAATTTGCATTAGAAATAAGCGTGGGGATTAAAATGCAAATTTCCCAATATTTTTGAGTCTATTTTGACTAAATTCGAACGTCGAGAGACGACTTCATGAATCTTTTGGTAAATTTGCAGACCAATCCCCGGAATCATACGCGGAAGCTTACTTAGTGAATGGCCTTTTTACTCATCCTCCTGCCTTCTTACTCGTCTCAATTATTTCGCAAAATCTAAAGGAGTCTTTAAACACGCTTGAAAGTGAAGCTTTTATTGAATTTTTTTAAGTTATTTAGAAAAGCAATGACAAGTGATTTTTTTAATAGTGAAGCTGTAATAATAATTAATTTTTGTTTAAATAATAAAACAAATTTTAAAAGGTAACCTTTCCAAAATTGTCATTGCTGCTTTGTAATTAATCATGCTTAAATAATATTACTTAAAATTATTTAAATTATTATTACGTCCTTTGGCAGGTTTACAATTATTATTATTTTTTATTTTGTAAATAATCATTGAAAGCTGTAATAATAATTAATTAAAATAATCATTGAAACCTGTAAATATAATTAAAATTTAATTAAAAAAATTTTGAACCATAAAATTGTTGATGTTTTTATTAAGTCCTTTTTCACACTTGTTTTTTTTTTAAATATTTTGCAAATAATCATGATTTTTAAAACCCCAAATTTAATAACCCAAAACTTGGTTTACATTTTAAATTTTGTGCATTCATTTTTAATTAAAGTTTGCGCTTTGCATGTGTAATAATCAAGACAAGTGAAGCTTCCACGCTGCATATCGACTCAAGGGAAACATATGTAAATAACACCAGTAATAGCTGCCGGGCTGTAGCCGTGACGCGAATAAGGCCGAACATACATTGTCAATAACTTCTAAACAGTAGATTTTCGCAAACGTTTACTGTTTTGTTTTTTGTTTTTCCGAAATAAGCGTGCAAATTTACACCAAAATGGAAATTTTCTGGAAATTTTAATTATAATTTCGGGGATTTATCTGCAAATTTACCAATCTTTTCTTGTTTTTTGTTTTTTAAAATAAAACATTCATTTTTTTTAAAATTTCTAATTATAATTTGCAGTCTTATAATTAAAACAGAAAATGCCAATAAATTTTCGCTTCTTGCTTGAATTTTTTATTATTCAAGGGAAATAATAAAAGAAAATTTGGTAAAATTTTCCTTTAGACGAAATAAAATCAATTTATGAAATTTCTTGTTTATAAAAATGCTGAAAAAAATTGGAATTTTATTTAGTTTTTGAAAAAAAAAAGGCATCAATAATTTAAATATAAACCATAAAAAATTTACAGAAATATCTCGCAAACGAAATTTAATAATTTTAATTTTATTTTTAATTACTTCAGATTTCTTCTTTAACGATATTTTATTATCAATTTTAATTAATAATTAAAAAAAGAAAAAGAAAATTTAAAATTTCATGAAGATGTTTCCAACAAAAATATATATATATATATATATATATATATATATATATATACATATTTTCCTGAAAATATATGCCAAAATTAAAAAAAAAAAAAATTGCTGTAAAAAAACCCTGACTTATGCAAATGGTTTTTAATTTTAAAAATTAAATTTTAGTTAGAAATAAATAGATATATATTTTAAAATCCGGATATTTTAAAAAATAAATTAATAAATAAACGAATGAAAATTACATATTTTTTTAAAAGGTTAGATTTAATTTCTGATTTTAATTTTCTCCAAATAAAAAAAAAACAAACTTTTTTTTTTACCTTTACGTGAAGAAGACCCTTAAGAAATTTATTTATTTGTTCGTTACACTGGGTCGAAGGGATGTAAATATTGTTTATTTATCTTTCGAGTCTGAAAGACTTTGTCACAATTTTTTTTATTTTTTTTAAATCATCGAATCTGATTAAGAAAGAAAAACCGATTTCTTGTTTGGAAACTGAACCCCTTCGAAATCGGTCGGGATAAAAACAAAATATCAACAGAGTTACCTCCCTTTAATTTCCCCGTAAAAAAAATTTTGAAGGTTTTGTAATCAGTTGGGTTCAAACGGGATACATGCAGGGAGAACCGGTGCAATCGACTTTTTCTATCCCGCCCCCGAATTTAGGATACCCCCGAATCTATGATACGTCCCCTCACACTCTAATACATCTCAATTCTCATAAGATTCTATTCATATCAAATTAAAATTAACCTTATTACGTCCTATAATGGATCATATCCAATATAGGTGAACAATTCAACTAGAAAAATTCAAAATAAATCCAATGTATCTAAATATCAATTAGAGACCTGTCAAAAAACATCATTCCATCTTAAATAAATCAAATGTTTGCGGCAGTTTTTAAGATCAACGGGAAATTTTTCTTTTTAAAAAGTTGAATAATTTGAACAGATTCGACATTATGAATTCAAAAATAGCGAATTTTATATCGTTTTTTTTTTTAACAGACCGCGACAGCTATTAAGAAGCTGTGTTTAAGTTTAGGTAATAAGCATTATAACATAGCACAAATAGCTATATTATGGAAAAAGGAATTTTCGACAATATACGCATTTTTTACGTATTTATCAATATTTTTTAACTTTTAATATTTATTATCATCTCATGGAAATGTCCTGATATAAAAGGAATAATGTCACATGATACAATATTTGAAATACGATCTTTTCTTAAAGACAGAAGATTATCAAAAACAATGACTGTCAGAAGGTGGAACTTTCCGTTCATTGAAAGAACAAATATAGCCATTCTGAATTTTAATGCTTTCAATAAACGATCTTTGCAGAAGAGTACATTCACCATCTTAAGATTTCTCAAATACTCATATGGATAGATGTATTACACACAAATTAACAGATCTCAACAGCTATTAGCGAGATGTGATTGAATATACTTTAAATGTTTAAAAACTATTTATTCAGTATTATTATTTTTTAGGTAATAAGCATTATAAAATAACACAAATATCTATATTTTAGAAAAAGAAATTTTCGACACTAAACGCATTTTTTACTTATTTATGGTGATGTTTTTAAACTTTTATCTAAAACGACAGTAATATTTTATAGGACTTTATGTCGACTTTAGTATATTTATCAGTGTAAACCTGAGGAATTTTAAGTCACGCGGATACAATAAACGGTACCTACCGATGTTTATTGTAGTGTCTTTGCTATAGAACACATATAGAAAGTTAGGTTTAGTGTCTCAATGTATAGGTAAATGGTGTGACCTTACTCAGCTTTGGAAAGGGTCACCGTATACTGTAGCTTATCTTCCTTTACCGGTAGGCTTAGGTTTTTGGGCAATATCCTTCCTTATGTTTGGGGGTATTTTTATACGCTAGGTACAGGCCTAACTCAGAATCTTGAGTTAAAAATCTATGAGGTTGACTTTTACGCAAGGTCGACTTCTACGTCAGGTCGACTTGTCCGTCAGGTCGACTTGTCCGTCAGGTCGACTTGTACATCGCAATTTACAGGTTTTTTTTTCATTTTTACAGATCGCGACAGCTATTTTTTACTTATTTAGGGTTATTTTTTTTAACCTTTATCAAAAACGACATTCTTGTACATGTAGTTATGGATAATATTTTACATTAATTACTAATATTTTAACATTAATAACTATTATCTGCTGATGGGTGAAAATTTTCTAAGATTTAAACATTCTGAAATAATATTAAAGATGTTACCTAGCTGAAATAAAATGACACAAATTAAAACTTGCTTTTCCTTGCTTTGCTTTCTGCAAATTCAAATAAATATGGATTTGTTTTATTGATATCATTTTAATCTATGAAACTATTTAGAAGTTGTATCTAGAAAATTAAAATCAATGCTTTATAAAAGCTTGATGGGCCCTAGCTGTCAAATGGATAACCCGGCCTGAATATATGGCTATTATCACTACTCCTAGCAATAATAATAATAATAATTAGAAAGACCCGTGAAAATTTCACAGTTTTCCTATTTAAATTTTCTTATGAATCTTAATTTTTAAGTTAATGATTAAATAAGCTCTTGGCGAGTTCTACGATAATAAAATGTCCGTAGAAATTCCCCTATCGCATTGTTAAGTATTTCAGCTTAACAACCTTAACAAAAGACCCGTTGATAATTTCCCGGTTTTCCTATTTGAATTCTTAAGTTAATGATTGAATAAGCTCATGGCGAGTTCTACGACAATAAAATATCCGTAGAAATATCCCCTATCGCATTGTTAAATATTTCAAGCTTAAAAAGATTTAACCAAAGTAGAAAGACCCGTTGATAATTTCACGGTTTTCCTATTTGAATTCTTAAGTTAATGATTGAATAAGCTCATGGCGAGTTCTACGACAATAAAATATCCGTAGAAATTCCCCTATCGCATTGTTAAATATTTGATCTTCACAACTTTAACAAAATATTACTATAACAATAATAAGTAGGAATAATGGTCGTTATTTTAAGAAGTAAGGGATTACAAATGAAAAGATTTCAAATTGACAACTTTTTCCATTTCAATGGAAAAAGCCGTTAAACAATATAATCTTTCTTTTTTTCTTTCTTTCTTTCTTTCTTTCTTAATGAAACCAAGTAGCGTCTCTGATATGTCTTTTTTGTGTTTTCACGCGATCAAAATGGAGTAGTCCATTATTCACGAGACAAACTAATGACAGGAGTGTCAAGCAGAACTATTAGATGATAATGAATAATAATAATAATAATAATAATAATAATAATGATAATGATAATAATAATGATAATATCTAACACCTCTACCAGACGTATGAGTTGATAACTGGACTCCTTTCAAGCTTAGAAAGGCAGAAAAAGAATCAAGATCAACTAACAACAGAGGCCCATGAAGTACCAGAGCAGTGGCCAACACTTCTACTAGACAGATGAGTTGACAACTGGATTCATTTCAAGCTTAGAATGGCATAAAATGAATCAAGATCGATGTATAAACACGTCTGTAGCTGGGTTTTGACTATGTTCTGGACGTGTTTATTCGTCCGTGTCTGAAAAGAACACTTTCTGTAAAAATGTCTTCTCTCTTTTTCTTTTCTTCAATCGGGCTCTTCTCTAAGATTTGTAATAATAATAGTAATAAACTTTAAAAATTCAGGTTTTTCATTAGACAATTGCTGGCCCTAAGACATGTCTATACGTAAAAAGATGCTTTTCTAAAGTGAGAAATAGGCAGATCACAAAAATAAGTGTCATATAGAAAGAAAATGTGTTACTACAGACACCGAGGTTCGAACGTGATACACTGGACTTACGAATATGTTTTACGTCAGGTGTATAAATAGCGATGTCAGGCTACTGACTGTAGTGATTATTGAGTGGAACTATCCAGTCGAATTAGTGTGAATTATTGTGCGTCGATGATTTGGGTTTTGATTTAAGATTTACCGGATGTTAAGCCGAGCCGCGCTACTAACAAGTTATTCATTGAAATGGTTAATTATCTTTGGTTGACTTTTACTTCTTTGTTCTTGTCTAGTATTTATTCGTGGTTGTAATTAAATATTGTTTCATCTTAACATTGAAGACTTGAGTTATACTTAATTATTAATGACCACCGTACGTCACAAAACAAATAAAAGTAATTTATTAAGGATTAAAACCTTAATTAGTGAATATTTTTCTTCAAATGAGGCTTTTGAAAAGGCAATATGTAAGATATGAATCAATTAGAAACAGAGATATTACTAATGAGCGGGAAAATGTAAGAGCAATCAGGAAGACATTCCTGTAAGAGGATAAAATATGGAATAATTATAGGATTCTATTCAAGAGCAAATAATCTGCAACCTGGATTCTGAGCCAAAGACGAAATATACATAGAAAATAATTCCAAAAACATCCAAAATAATTTCATATTATTTTATCGACAATGGGAAGAGAAAGGCATACAGAATACAAAAACAAAAAAAAACTATTTTAACAACAATAAACTAAATAAAATCAGCCACATATCATTAACATTCACTATTCAAAAGAATCTATGGAATCTGAACTACATGAAAATAATTACAACCATATCCAAAACTATCTTGGATAGAATTCGAACCCCAAAATATCCACGACAATAATTTGTTTGAATTATTGGGCGTCCATTATTTGGGTTTTGATTTAGGATTTACCAGACGTTAAACCGAGACGCGCTGGTAACAAGGTTTTCAGTGAAATGGCTAATTATCTTTGATTGAGTTTTAATTCTTGGTTCTTGTTAAGTATTTGCGATTTTAATTAAATTTTGTTTTATTTAAACGTTGAAGTCTGCAGTTATATTTAATTAGTAACGGCCACCAAACGCCGCAAAATTAACTGAAAAGGGTTTTCATTGATTCTTACGACAAATGTTGTCAAGATGGCTAAACGTGTGACGTCGTCCCCTGGTCGCAGCGCCAACTGTGATGTCCTATCCTGGTCTACCACGGCACCAACTGTGACGTCATCGCCGCGGCGCCAGCTGTTCGCTCCTCACTGCTCCGTTCGGGTGTCGCCGCTCCAAACGTGACGTCCGCCTGTCGCGTCAGTCGTGTTGTCTCGTCCTGTGACGACCAACTGGCTTGGTATCGGTCGCGGCACCCAAATGTGACGTTCTAACCTTTTGGTGATTCGGGTGGGAATCTGGTTAGATTTGATATCAGCCTCGTCGTTCCCAACTCACTTCCAACGCCTGGTTACCAAAGTAACTGCATTGATCTCCAGTCTGCCTACCCACGTTGTGAATTGATCTTAGGCAGACGAGATCAATCAGTAGTTGGGGCCGTAATGCAAATCGGGTTCAACGGGGGTGACACCGCACAAATATGCATAAAAGAAAATAAAATGAAAACTCAAAAAGTTCAAGGTATCAAAAAAAAGGATAACAAACTTTATGTCTAGTTGTTGGATACATAGGACTGCGTCTATCTCCCGACCCGTTCTATGGATTGTGACACGTTGTTTTCCGTTAGGCGAGTTTTAACACTTCAAGTTTTTTGTTCTTTAAGAAATTGGTTTTTCGGTGTGTCTTCGGACGAAAGTCGAAAAAAAACTTATTTTGGTGGTCTGGATCTAAGTCGCTCTTCAAAATAATTGTTCTTGGATTGAAGATGAGTCCGGAATTTGCGCGAATCTTGGTCAGCTATCTGCGATGCTTGCTTCAACTGGAGACTGACTCTGGGAACTGTCTCGAACTCAACTCGAAGTGTTCTCGAACTCAACTGATTTCTGCTCGCTGCGGCTTCGCTTATATGGACGCCGACCAAAACCAGGGTGGGTTTGTCGGCGTCGGGGGTTCCTCGATAATTCTAAATACATATCCACCTCTTTTTTTTTGGTTAGGAATTTTCCACTTCTTTCCATTTTGGGAGCCTTTTCTTACTCCCACCTTCTCACCATACTTCAGAGGGGCGTGAACTGCCCTCCCCACTTCTTCGTAGCAACCTCTCATACCTATCCTCTGGATGGGCGGCGACAGCCTCCTCCGTGCGTCACGTGATCACCACTCGACCAATGATGTCTTAGTCGGGCGTGGACGATCCAGCTGGCTTTGTTTCAGGAAAAAAAAATATCTTGTTTAACAAAAAAAAAATTATCTTTTTTCTTTTCCTTTTCTTCCTTTTAATCGCAGTTATCATTTTCTCTAGTCCGCAAACAGGACAAGACGGTGGTGGTCATAACTCTTGTTCTCACCTGGACTTCGTCAGTCATCTTATCGCTAATTATCAGAATGGGTGGTCTCGAAAAAAAAAAACACGACCATCGACGTCGCCCCGAAAAAAAAAAAATTTCTATGGTTCCCATTCATTTCCCTTCGGTACATATTTCTGATAACATAATTTTATTATCGCAGGCCAAAAGATGTTCCGTCGAAAGAAATCGGTCAGTGGACACATCGTGTGCGGCCTTTGACACAATTAATTTTTCATATCTATCCAAAGCCCTTTAGTTCACCTGTTTTTTGTCAATTATCAAAATAATTTTCAATTTTTCATTTGGCTAGTCGGTCTTTGGTTTGCTTAATCAGATGTTTTCCCGCATTAGCGGTTTGTTTATGTATCCCAGATAACACAGCCGTCGCCAGAACACACCCGATTCCTTTATCCACTCAGAATTTCCCTGTCATTGTAATGACACTTTTTCGCCATTTGTTACTTATCAAAATATCCTTTAACCATTGTCTCTTAGCCGTGGTGTTCTGCTTATCATCTGCGTTTTGGAACTCGCCTCTTTTTTTCTTCTTTTCTTTCTTTTCTTTTTCTGCCTCGGTAAATGGTGCCACAAACGTCTTATCTGAAAAACTGGAAAAAAGAAACCCTAATTGTTTTTTTTTATTTTTAATTGGCCATTTAGTGTTTTTTTCTCGATATTATTGTAACAACAACAACAAAGATGAAGATATTAGTCAAAATGTAAATAATGCATATTATACTAATTTGTCATTTAGGAAGAAAATGGGTAACTACTGACACCGAAGTTCGAGCGTGAAACTCTGGCTTTATGAATATATGTTTTTGCTAGGTGAAACGCATGTGGGTAAGAAGGCGTTGACTATTTTGATTTTGTTTTGGAACTATCCAGTTGAATTAATGAATTCTGAATGCGTCGATGATTTGGGGTTTGATTTGGGATTTACCGGACGTTAAGACGAGCCACGCTAAATGGAAGTTATTCACTGAAATGATTAATTATCTGCAACATTGATTTTTTTTGGTTTTGATCTGACGTCTGGTCTGCATTTATTTGGTTGTAATTAAATAATGTTTTATTTAACATTGAAGTCTTCCCAACTTGGTTTATGTATTTAGCGGCATCCATAAAAAATAATTGAACCCTGGTTTTCCTTATTCCATCAGTGACAAGTGTTGAGGAAGATGGCTAAACGTCTTATCTGAAAACCTGGGGCGCTGAAACCCAATTTGTTTAGTTTTTTTGATAGAATAAAGACAAAAACAACTGGAAGGATAAAAGATATTAGATAAAATGTAAATAATAATTGAAATTATAATAATTTGTCATCTAAGAAGAAAATGTCAATAAATACCGACATCGAGGTTCGAAGCGTGAAACTTTTCTTGATTTATGAATACTATGTTTTCTTCCCAATCATAAATATCAATATTAGGCGCTTTGACTCATGATTAAAGTGGCTATTGTTAGAAGGTACTATCCTTCGAATTATCGTGTTTTATTGTGCGTGGATAATTTGGGTTTTGATTTAGGATTTACCGGATGTTAAAAGCCGAGCTGCTAACAATGTTTTCAATGAAATGGGTTTATTATTTTGTATTTGAGTTAAAGGAGGACCAAATTCATGTTAAATAAATTTTCATCTTTGAATTTAAATATTTTTTTATGTTATTTTGTCCTTGAGTTATCATATATATATATATATATATATATATATATATAAAGCAAATGGAAGGATGTGAGGATTTACATTGTTCGGACAGTTGTCACATCATCTTTATTGTCCTGTAGCCAAATTTCAAACTGAAGGAGTTTATTTTGTCTAGAATGATGAGATTGTTTTTAGTTCCACATTTTAATGCCTTTTGAGATGTCTCAGTATGGATAGAACTCTATCTCACATATCGATATATATATATACCATATATATATATATATATATATATATATATAAATATATTTATTGATAACATGAATCCATTAGAATTATTCCAAGAAAATTTGAACAAAGTAAAATTGACTAAAATTAAGAACAACATTGCGGAGTTAAAAAGGTCAAACTGCCATCATTTACAATAAATGTATTTAAAAAAGGTCTTGAGCTGGGGAAAAATACTCTTAAAGAACATTGTAAACAAATATTGGCAATGGAAAATAAAGAAAACGCTATTGAATGGAATGAAATCTCCCTAAATTGGATATGAACATTTCGATGATATCGACCGAGACAAGATGCCTTCTTAATAGTTTTAAGATATTATATAATATATAAACTTTTTGTTAAACAATTAAAGCTAACAAACCCAGACAAATTTATAAAGGTCCATCTGAAAAAAAATTTTATCACATGCATAGATTAAATATAGCAGTGGAATTAAAGATGCAATTTATCTAAAAGCAACGAGTCGAAAATCAAGGATTAATCAAATTAGTAAAATGTCGTTAAAATTTTTTTTAATAATCCAGAAAAAAAAAATAGTTTGACCAATTGCGTGTTGGTTGGAAATTTCAGTTCAATGTTAGATTTAATTGAAGGGTTTCCTGGAAGCCCATGCATTAATGGAATACAAAAAATTGTTTTTACAATTGAAACATTAATCCCTGCCAGAACGTAAGGGCTTTATCTACTATAATTTTTGATGTTTTTTTAATTATTAACCAAAATGTCATGATGCCAAGAGAAAATAATCCTGTCTTATCTTTCGGAAAGAAATGAGAAAAACAGAAATCAAAGGAAAGGGAAATAAAAATTTTAATAATAATAATAATATTCCAAATATTATAAGGAATAAAAGTGCCGTCAAAAACTCATGGAATATTTGTCTAGTGATATTCGTCAGAGACGGTTATATCCTGGCGAAGTGTGTTTCAATTATTCTAACAGAACAATTATTTAAGCCCCAGACATTGTCGGTTAAAGACCATTTCTTAGACGTAATCCCCTTCGATTATGGCAGTTTTTCAGTAATTGTAATGAATCTTTGAAGATCTTAATGCCTTTTATCAAAATACAAGGATCTTGTGTCGGATTTGACCAATTTAAAAAAAATAAATAAATGAAATAAAATAATTAAAATAAATAAAATGCATCCATTTCGATTGAAAAAACATTTTCGATAGACTAAAAAAAAGGGATAATATTTCCATGTCTTAAAGAAATAAAAAAAATTTTTTTCAACGTGCAGCTGTATATTACGAAAGTTTCAAATCTATGCAAAATGGTTATTGATCTTTTGTATTCCTTTTTTTTTTAAACAAAAAATAGAGGGTGTTCAAAAAAATTTGATATCCTTTGAGATTAAATATCACAGAAAGTACATGATTAAGGCAAATGAAATTAAAAGTATTAATGTTGAAGATCATAAGATTTATTCTTCCAAATCTGAATGAGAAATTCAAAAGCATGTGGATTATGTGAACGATTCCACACAAATGCGTGAACCGCCTGAGACACGGCATACAGTTTAGTCGGGTAATCCAGCTCCTGTCAAACACGCTGAGCAAGCATATCTGGGGTAACAGTTCCAGTGCTGTATTGATTCTCTAAAGAGTTCTTTCAGTTTGCAGAGAAGAGAGGAACATGCACCATTCCCTTCACGTAGTCCCATTAAAATTTTAATATTTAAGGTTCAAGTGAATGGGGCAAGCCATTTTTAAACACACTGCACTTTTACATTTCAGCACGCAGATCCATAAAGATTTAAAAGGAAAGATAAAACAAACATTAAATAATAAAGATGCTATTAAAATTTGAATATATTTAATCTGATAGATCTTTTTAAAGTAATATTAGATTAATAAAAATGATAAAAATTTATGAAACACCCTGTAATTTATTCTGACTTTTGTTGGGACGCGGAAGGAAATCTTTATATAAATAACAGAAATCAAATCAAATAATTGACATAGGATCTGAAGAAATATAATTAAAAAGATTACATATTTCTCAGTATTGTCCAAAACAAGGACCTGGAGATCGATTTAACAAGATAATGACAATGAAGTGGATGAGATATAAAACTGGAGTTCTAGGCCCAAAAGAGAAAAGAATGAACAGCTACTCAAAATAACTATGTAACTGTCTTCTGACAGGGAAATTAAAAAACCAACAGACCTGATATTATCATAAAAGACACGAAATTCAAGAAATATATGCTTAATGATATAACAGTAATATCTGAGAGAAACAAATCCATAAACATTACCGAGAAATTGTCCAAAAACAAGGACCTGGGTTTGAGATTAACAGGATGTGGGGAATGAAGTCATACTAGGAACATCACATACTAAGAAAAATGTTATTAATTAAATGACAATTCTTCTATAGGGCCTAAGGACCGTAGTTTGGACCCGGCTCTACACGATACAAAGCAAGGATTTCCCTTTGATATAAATTAAATTTAAATTTGAATAACGGAATAGGTATATTTTATTTTGTTCAAAGGCTGTCCCCCGGGGGCACCCCCAGTGAATATTTTCACTTTGATTTAAATTAGATTTAAATTTGAACAAGGGAATGACTCCTATCCAAAATACAGAAGGCGAAAGAGAGAAAATGGAGTTCACATCGGCAAAATCATTTCGATCAAAGGGTGTCTCGGGAGGACAAAATTGTTGTAGGTACGTCGGGGGTCATCAATTGTTGTAGTGCTGTAAGAGTTGTTGGCTAGGGTCACCGTGAATATAATCAAGAAGGAAGGCTGTGTTCTTGTAAAACAACACCCCACATGAATTATGTACAACATACACGAGAGAAAATAAATCAAGCTCAGTGAACATTAATAAAATATTGTATTAACAATGATATACAAATATCAACAATAGTATAAAGAAAGTTGCTTCCCTTTTTCCGTAATAAAAAAGGGTAAGTTTAGCTAATTAATGTTGAGTACAATATTGAATGTTATTTAACTACAAAGTTCAATTGAAGTCTTAGCTAAATAAAAAATAGTTCCACAGTGTTTTATCAGTGTAGAAAAATGTAATGTTCATGAGTGATATCAATAGGAATTAGTATGATTACTCGATTGAGTAATAATTAAGAATTATAATGTCAATATAGCGCGGTGCCTTATTTTCCAAGAATTGAATTGCTAATTAAACCCCCACCGAACTTTTTTCATTTTTATTTAATTTAGATTTAAATTTGAACAAGGGAATGACTCCTATCCAAAACATAAAGCAAGAAAATGGAGGTGACATCGGCAAGATCAAAATGAGACAATATGGACGTCAAGTTGAGCAAGAAATCATCAGTGGATTTCGTTACAAGAACATATTTGTTGCAACAAATCAACTGTCATATCAATATTGAAATCTACTCATCAATTCATTTAATCAAATATTGCATCAAATACATATCAAAGGGGTCAGATCAAGATGTTTTTGCATACCCACCCACCTAGTGAATTTTTTTCTCTTTGATTCAAATTAAATTTAAATTTGAAGAAGGTAATGAATCCTATCCAAATTATAGAAGGAGAAAACCAGAAGATGGAGGTCACATCAGAAGATCATTAATTAATATGGAATGCATTGTTCTCTTTGTCTGTCTCTTTGTTATAAAATCAATTATTTACAAAAGGGTTTTGAGATACCCAAGGTGGGTAATTATAATTATAGATATTCTGAAATCATTTATAAAGGGAACTTGGATAATAGATATTTCATTTTGATCAAAGCTCGAAATTTTCCCCCATGCGGCACAAAATTAACTTCAAAAAAATTTTCCTTTTGATTTAAATTTGAACATGGTTACTCTGATTTAAATTTGAACTAGGTTACTTGGATAAGTATATTTCATTTTGATCAAAGGGCGTCTCCATGGTAGCCCCACGCTTAATTTTTTTCCCCTTTGATTTAAATTAAATTTAAATTTGAACAAGGGACTAACTCCTGGGATACTTGAATAAATATATTTCATTTTGATCAAAGCGTGTCTCCGGCTGCACTGAAATTTTTTCCCTTTGATTTAGAAGGAGAAAGTCAGAAGATGGAGGTCGCATCGTTAAGATTATTGAGTAATATTGAAATGCATTATTTTTCTCCACAAATTATAACACTGATTTAAAGTCAATCATCATTTTGTTACAAAAAATTGATGACAATAGAAAAAAGGTTAAAATAATTCCAAATAATAAAATAATAATAATAGTACTAATAATGAGTTTCAAGTGGGTGAAGAAATACAAGTAAAGCATATTACACCGATTAAAGATGCAAAATACTTAAAAAAGAAAGCAAAGGCAAATGCAACGGACCAGATACAGAAACGTTTGAAAGATAAACCGCTTCAAGGTCAATATTCTGTCTGTACCAAACAAGTGGATTTAGGCAAGCCCGTACCCATCAGTGGCTACGTAGTGCAGGGTTAAAAGCTGAAACTAAAGGTTTTATTCTTGCTGCACAGGCCCAATGCTTAGTAACTAGAAATTACCAAGCTCAGATACTGAAAAATTGTGTTAGCCCAAAATGCAGAATCTTTGATAAATATCCAGAAAGAATTGACCATCTTGTATCAGGTTGCAAGGTATTGGCACCCACTGAGTATAAAACAGAATGACAGGAGTGAGCCAATATCAGCACTGGAATAATAAAAATTTGTTTGGAAGGAAACTGCAAGAAATTGGTATGAACATTCACCCAGACCCGGTTATAGAGATCATATTGAAAAAAACAACTGGCAACCCCAACAAAAACAGACAAAAAAATCAAAAAAAATTTGCAGACGGTAATGTATCTTTTTGATACACGGTGTTTTGTCATAAATTAGCCCCCCCCCCCGAAATGCAAAAATTTGCCCTCAGATGAAAAAAAAAGCCCCTGTCGGGTCTATCGTTAGACAAAGACAGATGTTCGAAAGAGGTAGAGTCTTTTGTTCCACCAGCTCAGAACTTCATAATCAGAACACGCCCTGTCGTGTTCACAGCGGCAAACCATCGCCATTACTTTTGATAATGCTATTTCTGACCTTAGGTCTCTTGTCGAGACCCGGAAAGAAATTAGTATACATTAGAATCCAAATGTCTTTAAATAAGCTCCAAAGGGTAGATAAGCCGTAAAAAACAAATGAATCAGTCAATCAAAAATGCCTTCCAGAACAAAGTGGAAAAAATGGATTAATATTTTAGAAAAATAACCATTTTTTTAATAATATTTTTTTGTTTGTTTTTACAGATATTAAATTCAGCGTCAGACAGCAGAGGCGTTATTAAGAAGTACTTTTACAAGAGAAGCAGGTGAAGACTTCGAGTAAACTGCCTATGATAATCTGCTAGATCCGGTGACAGAATCGGAACAAAGACGGATGGCAAAGGGTTAAAAGTTAATTAGAATTACAAAAGACAGGAAGTTGTGGAGAACGTCACCATCCCGAGAGGACATAACATATAAAAGATAAATAATTGCCCGTGAAACCAAGACATCAAAAAAGAATAATTGTCAATCTGTTTGTTTAAAGAAAAAAAAATGGCCGGTATTTATGGCTTGGCCATTCCAATTTATCATTTGAATCTCTGATTATCATTCAATCAGTGATTCGGTTTACCGTTTCCCAAGAGTCTAGTCAACTAAAGATGATCTGTGAACGCTTCCAATCCGTGCATAGCATTCTGGGAATTCTCCAGATGAAATACCACTGTGATGGTTACTCGATAGTCGAGCTATATGTGTACTGAAATGAAACAGATAAACTAATATCTTTTCTTCAATGACTGGCTTATCGGGTCTTGTAATTTATTTTAAAAGAGACCCGTGGGAAATGGCCGTCTGCCGGCGAGTTTGGGTGGCTTGCATTATCTTTTCCTTCGTTTTCCAACGCACAGATCCACTTGTGCCACCCTCACCAAGATTGTTGGCCAGTCTGGGAAGTTCAGAGAACCCGGAGAAATGAGGCGTGTCTGAGAGGGTGTCAGGCATTCTAAAGAAATCCACACAAAAGATCAACAAATATAAAAACATTTACTCCAAACAGCTTGGGAAATGATTACAATCAGAAATGGCACAATTTTCAAAGCATGAATAAGCTCGTAGAATATAACAGCCGAAACGCAAATAATGAGAATTTTTTTTGGAATGCCGATACTAATTCAGCCTCTGACGTATTCAGAAATATCTAAACTGTCCATTATATTTTACTTTTCAAATAATTTCAGCTCATGGAAGGCGTCGAAGACACTAAGCACAAGAGGTTACCGAGAGTGAAAATAAAAATAAGGAAAAGTTAGGGAGGCCAAATAGTAACGTCAAAGGTAATATTAGCCGTTTCCCTATAAGGAAACATTTGGAATTTATTGTTGCGCTTTTCTTCATTCCTTGTTCATCTAGCAATGATCAAATATCTATTCTCTTCATCTCTAATGGCAATGGTAATATTGGCTATTTCCCTATAAGGAAACCTTTGGTATTCAATAACCAAACAACCAGTTTTACTGGTGTTACACTTTTCTTCTATACTTGATCATACAGCATTGATCAAAGTGTCGTATCTGTTTTCCTCGTCTCTAATGGTAATGCTAATATTATCCGTTTCCCTACAAGGAAACATTTGGTATTTATTGACCAAGCAGCCACTGTTATCAGAGTTACGCTTTTCTTCACTGGATCTATATAACACCTTTATTCACCATGTGTCCTTGAGGACACAAAGTTTGTGAGTTCAATACCCCAGTTAAGGCTAACTTGGAGAATTTGGAGAGAGGAATTAACGGGAGATAACTGATAACTGACATCCATTAAGCATGGCACGTGGAACTTTCTTTCTCACCCCAGTGAGCTTTCTTAAAGGGTTCAGTTCGACATTCCAACCACCAGAAAGAAGGCCGGAGCTTACAACGGTCGAAAGGTTGTAATAAATATGGCGACAAAGATAAGGACAATCAAGTCGGAATAATGTAAATAGGTAATTATTACTGATCCTTCCTTAAGTAATATCTTCCTTTCTTTCTATCTTTAAATGATCTATCCAAGTATCATCTCTATCATCTCTATGTCTGTTCATATCTATTTTATCTATCAATCATTATCTATCTATCTATATTATCTGTTGTATACCGTACCTATGAACACTAATAAAAACATCCCAATCCCTAATAAACACGTTGGACACAATTAAAGTGGGGGAAATATGTTGCTTAATAGTGCAATCTTTAGCAGTGGTTTATTTACTCAGGCCGCTGGCGAGTATTGTATTTTGTTGATGATTACCATTTCATTTCCAACCTCCGTTTTGGTTATTCCTCGTTCAATAACCTTTTCTAGGTTACAACAATGTGCAATTCATTTTAGTTGTTGCTGTTGTTGGTAGTCCTCAAGTGATATGGTTTCTGTTATTTGGTACAGTACAGATTTTAATTTACAGGAAAGCAGAAATGAAGGTTCCACAGACGAGATAGTCGAAAGACAAAAAAAAAAATTTTGAAAAAAAAAAATTATTAATTCAACATTTAAATGACTAAAGACCTAACTATTTATTTAAAATCTTTATATTTTTTCAAAAAAGGAAAAAATTAACAAAAATGACGGAATACAACTAAAGGAAACACCAAATGAGATCCTAGTTTCCATGGGGTTGAATTCTTTCATAGATATAATCTCAGATAAATTTAAAAATATTCAAATGAAATTTTAGATCTTTAGAACAAATATATAACTAAAATACCGTAATGTATAAAAAAAATTTACCAAATTAAAAAAAAAAAATTTATCATTTGAAAAGATTTTACCAAAAAAAAACAAGAACAGAAAATTGGTTTTAAGATTTTTTTTTTAAGCATTAGGATTCGAAAGGCGTGAAGCCACTAGGATGCAGGGGGTTGCAGAAGATTTGGAGCGAGAGAAGAAAGTGATAGAAGAAAGGATGAGGAGAGGGATAGTGGATAGATCAAGGTAACTGGAGATGTCGATTGACATTACATTTTGAATAGTTGAAGATTATAGCTCTCAGGGAAACAGTAATTGGGAAGGGTATTCCACAGGCGAGAGAAAAAAGATATTGAAGAAGAGTTTTAGAAAAGATTTCTACAGTGAAAGGGTGAGAGCGGGGATGCCAGCCTCGTAGGGCGCTTGAATTCATGGAGTCTGGGAACCAGTGAAAGCAGCTCATCGGAGCAATTACCATGGAAATATTTTAAAAAAGACAGAGAGAGGCGACAGCGCTGTAAGAGTGACTGGAAAAGATGCCAGATCAGGGCCAATTATATTACATATCCGTTCCTCTGGATCTTGTAAAGAACTCCTATAAAACAGAACACCAGACCATATATGGCAGCAATACTCCAGGCAAGGACGAATGGTTGATTTGTAGATTTGGAGGATCGAATGGGAGAAAAATTTCCTGGCGCGGCACAGAGACAAAAATTCGCGGTGGAAGAATTGACTAAAAATTAAAGGTCAGCAAAATTGGAGACCATCAGACGAAAGCGAGTTGCTCTTCAATTTCTGACTATCAACAAATGGGGGTAAAGGATCTCTATGGTGAAAATTGAGAATTTAGTTTTTGAGGCGTTAAAACCAGTAATTCTTTTTTTAACAAACCGATTGAGGTCCATTTCAAGACGAACCGAGCAAAAAAGAAATAGAAGAGAAAATAATTTATAATTGATTTTTCCAAACTACAAAAACAATTTCTTTGAAGGAAATTCCCATAGATACAACAAATTGAAAAAAAAGAAAAAATATGATATGATAAAAAGAAATTTAGAAATGATATAAAATAATTTTTTAGAGTATATGAATGATCAAAAAATTAACAAACCATATATATATATTATTTTAACCATTTAAAGGGATGGGAATTTTAAATAAAGGTGATTGTTCTCTTAGAAAAAGAATATGGAACAAAAACAAAAATGATTCTTAAAAAGAAATCTCAATAAAAAGGGGTAACTCTTTTTTGTTTTAACGCTCCGTTAGTTCGGAGTTCCGAAAATAGACAAAACCCTGGGTGTTCTGGCATTCTTTTGACAACTAAACTTGATTTTTTATTTTTTTATTTAAACCCTCACGGAACAGAGAACATCTTTAGAATGCCACACACACACAAACACACACGCAGAGAGAGACACACACACACACACAAACACAAACACATACATACACACACAAACACACACACACACAAACATACACACATACACACAAACAAAAAAACACACACCCAAACAAACACACACAAAACACACACACAAACACACACAAAACACACACACACAAACACACACACAACAAACAAACACAAAGTTTTGAACACAAACACACACAAACATACACACAATAAAATAAATACCCACACACAAATATATGACACAACACACACAAACACACACACACATACACATATAATACTGGTTTCACACACACACACACAAATTAATACAAAACACACACAACACAAACAACACAAAACAAAAAAAAAAAAAAATTTTATTTTATTGTATAACGAAAAAAAAATAACTAACATATAAAAAAAAATATCTATATATTTTACTATATGAATGAAGTAAAAAAAAATTATCTAACATAAATTTTTTAACCATTAATGTTCCAGGATGTCGCAGTTATCAAATTTCCAACGCGAGGGCATTGTTCTCTTTAAGAAATAACATCTAACTTGGGCAATGAAAAAATGCGAAAATATTTTGCCAGAGTTCTTTAGTTTGGATACCACATCCAACATTTGTGTTTTTTACTCTGTTTTAAGCTACGAAATTTCTATTTTTTTTTTTTAAAAAAAAAAAAAAATTAAAATAAACAATTAAATTTCTGTAAGAACACCCTGTAGAAAGAGTTATAACAGTTAGTGGATTGAGAAGGCTATTTCCCTAAAATCTGTTTTAAGAGAAATAATTTGTAAACTTCAGATCACAGTGACACTAACAGTGCTGCAAATGAATGACAAGTGTTTCTTGTATCGAAAAGTTTGATGTCACCATTAACATGTAACGGGGGCGAAGGTTGAGTTATTAATGTAAGTTACCCCGTGAAAATGAAATGAATACAACGTACAACAATATCAATCAACAATAAGATTATGAGACACGTGTTGAAATTAATGACAAGAATGTGTATTTTATTTCGTGATGTTAATTACAATATTGATTTTACATGTGTTAAAGATGTTCTAGTGTTATTTTCTCATTTTATTTCTTTAAAATGTGGGCTGATAATTGTTCCAAGAATTTCGTGGTTAAGGGAAGTCTATTAAACCGTCAACTTTGGATTTTCACGGAGCGAAGAACATACGTCTTGTCTGTGTAGTTCTTTTTACTACACTTATTAATTTTAAGTGTGGTGAAAGCGTTGTTTTTATAATGATGGAATTTGAGAATATTGAAGAGCAATGTTTCATAATATCTCATACCCAAGAAACTCTGATGAGGTCGTGCTATAATTTGAGTAAAGAGGTGGTGAAGAAGTCATACAACACAATTCAGAAGTTATTAAGGACTATGGTGAAATCATTGAAACTACTACGGACTGTAATATAGAATTGATCCCCCACTTTATAATCATATTATAATTTGTTGTTTGTTTAATCAATGCTGATTTGGTATGAATCCACCTCTTTTCCCCAGCTATGGATTAATTAGTAACATAAGTATCACTAGGTCATTATTATCTTAAAAATTCTTACAATCCAAAAATATTTTGTGGCTTTAAATAACCTGCAAAATGTTGATAAGCTGTAGAAAACGAATCAGTGAATACTGATTAGCTACACAGGCATGTCTTTCAGATTTATTTAGAGTCTCTGTACTATAAATGTATAAAAACTCCATGGCCACAAAGTGAGGGATCATTTTATATATTGATTGTAATGTATAATTGATCCCCCACTTTATAACCGCATTGCAATTTCTTGTTTGTTGGTAAGCGGTAGAAAACAAACCAATCAATCAATGAAATACTGATTAGCTACACAGGCATGTCTTTTAGATTTATTCAAATTCTCTAGAATAGAAATGTATAGAAGCTACAAAGTGAGGGACCAGTTTATATATTGATTGTAATGTAGAATTGATCCCCCACTTTATATCCACATTATAAATTCTTGTTTTTGATAAGCCGTAGAAAACAAACCAATCAATCAATGAAATACTGATTAGCTACACAGGCATGTCTTTTAGATTTATTTACAATCTCTGGTATATGAATGTATAGAAACTAGCGTGGCCACAAAGTGAAGGATTAGTTTATATATTGATTGTAATGTAGAATTGATCCCCACTTTATATACAACATAATTTCTTGTTGATATGCCATAGAAAACGAATAAATCAATCAATGAAATACTGATTAGCTACACAAACATGTCTTTTAGATTTATTTGCAATCTCTGGAATATGAATGTATAAGAACTGTGTTGGCCACAAAGTGAGGGATCAGTTTATATACTGATTTTAATATAAAATTGATTTCCCACTTTATATCCGCATTATAGTTTCTTGTTTGTTTATCAAATTATTCTCCCACTAGCTATGGGTTAATTAGTAAGACTCGTATCACAAATTTATTATTATCTAAAAAAAAAAATCAACTTATTTGTTATGCTCTCTTTTTTGTAGAGTCCTGATAAAAACAAATAAAAATAAAATATATATAAAGAAAAATAAAAAGAATTAAAATCAAAATTAAGACCCCTCTCTCTTTATTTCGCTTTCTTCTCCTCTCTCTATCTGTCTGAAGTTCTCTTTCTGTACTTCCAACTAACAGGAATGCAAGCCCCAAGGAGGAGGAGGAGGAGGAGGAGAAGGAGGAGGAGGAGGAAGAAGAAGAAGAAGAAGACTGAACCCGGACGAAAAATGGCGGAAGTTTTCAGGAGGAGCGCCTACTAATTTATGACTAAAGACTACCAAAATTCACAGAGGCTCCACGCCGGCATAAAAATATGAAATAAGAAAGGCCAGAAAATGAAATAATTTTGGCCAATCAAAAAAATGAACACAAAGAGACTTTTGATGTTAGCCGAAACCGACGTTCTCGCCAGAATCTCAGAGCCTGGTCAAAGCTGACATCTCTGAGCTAGAAGCGGGAGGACGACAAGAGAAATTAGGCATGAATTTCGTGTGAAGAAATAATTTAGATATAACTAGTGATATTTCTGCTCAGCTTAGAGCGGAGAAAAACTCGGGCCTGTTTTTAATATTACTACTAACCTTAGCAGTGTCTTACTTCAAAACTACCACCTCCGGACTTTCTACAAGCTTCTAACCAAGTTCCGCATTATAAACGAATATTTTGCTGCACCGAATTCCAAACGGCTCGCTTTAAAGCAAATAAATATAAATATATTATTTTTTATGCTCTTGAGTCAGTTCGTTTTTCCCAAAGAATCCAGTAAAGATATCCCACCATCCATATACACTGGTGACATCCCGACATAAAACCACTACACGACATTCTTATATCTAATAACATTTTAAACATGAAGTCTTCGAGTGCTTGTCCAAAAGTGCCAAATTTTTCATTTACGGGTTCATTTCTCACCAAATTTTCAACTGTCGATGTATTTAAGATTTGAAATTGTCTTTAAATATCCTTTTAGTTTTTATCTAATGAATCTTGTTTTTACCGGAAGTATGGGTCTCTTCTGAAAAGGAAAACATAGCCACCATTTTCTTCCTCTAACTCTTAAATACATTAGACCATTTCTCCAAACCTAAACCTAACCAAAATTAACCCTAATTCCTACCAACGTTAATGTAATCTTATAAAAAGTAACGGGAATTTAAATAAATATATATATTGGTTTATTTACGACAAAACGCGAATCTTAAAAAATATGTTGAAGCGTGGAATTAAAGATGGCGTCTTTTTGGAGGCAATATTACTGAAAGGGATTAGGAGAAGACAGATTAAATCGCAAAGATTTAAACTGGTTGTTTGTTGTAAGGTCAAATCTATTTACGTGAGTGGGTAAATACAAATAAGGATTTTGGGAAGTTTGAAGTCGTTGGAAAAAGAGAACAATTAAATTTTCTGCTGGAATGATCAGCTTATGGTAGCGATAAAATCATGGAGTAGAATACAGAAGAAGAAGAAGAAGAAGAAGAAGAAGAAGAAGAAAGGGGCAAAATAAATAAAAAAAGAAAATGAAGAAAAATAAGAAAATGAAAAAAAAATATGGAAGTAGCAGTAGTAATCGTAGTAGTAGTAGTAGTATTAGAAGAAAAAAGGAGAAGAATTTTAAATTGAATTAAGAAAAGAATAAAAGAAAAGGTGTAGGAAGAAGAAAAGGAAAGAAGTTGTAGAAAAAGAAGAAAATGAAGAAAAAGACGAAGAAGAAGTTTAAATTTATGTAAAAGAAGAAGAAAAGGAAGAAGAAGGAGAAGAAGAAAAAAGAAGTTTAAATGAGGAAGAAAAAAGAAAAACACTGTATATAACTGAAGTGGACGGAAAAACCAAGAGAGAAGAAAAAGAAGAAGAAAAGTTAAAAGGAAGAAAAAGAAGAAAAATAAAGAAAAAAAGATGGCGGAGGCAGAGAAGATGGAAGAAGAAAAAGGCTTAAAAAGAATAAAATGGAGACGGCGATGAAGATGATGACAAAAGAAGAAAAAAATGAAATTCGTGAAGAAGACGAATAATAAAAAAAAAGTTTTGAATGAAGTTGAAGATAAAATCTGAAAAAAACAAAACAAAACATGCAAATTGTAGAAGTACAAGTTTAAATAGAAGTAAAAGAAGAAAAGAAAGGCGAAAAGTTAGTTTAAAAGGAGGAAGAGAAAGAAGAAACTGAAGACACTTGAAGAAAAGAAGAAAGAGAAGAAAGAAATATATAGGTAAATAAATAAAGAAAAAAAGAAAGAAAGAAAAAGAGAAAGCTGGAGAGAGAGAGAGTGAAGATAGAAGAAGTATAAGGAGTTAAGGCATAAAAGAAAAAAGATGGGGATATGTTGAAAGAAGAAGAAGAAGAAGAAGAAGAAGAAGAAGAAGAAAGGGTGGGTGTAGGAGAAAGAAATAGTGGAGGAAGGAAGGAAGGAAAGAAGAAGAAGAAGAAGAATAAGAAGAAGAAGAAAGGGTGGGTGTAGGAGAATGAATAGTGGAGGAAGGAAGAAAGGAAGGAAGGAAAGAAGAAGAAGAAGAAGAAGAAGAAGAAGGAGAAGAAGAAGGAGAAGAAAAATTTTTAAAGAAGAAAGAAGAAGTGGAGGAAGGAAGGAAAGAAGGAAGGAAGGAAGGAAAGAAGAAGAAGAAGAAAGGCTTGAAAAGAAGAAGAAACGCTTAAGAAGAAGAAGAAGAAGAAGGAGAAGAAGAAGGAGAAGAAAGGGTGGGTGTAGGAGAAAGAAATAGTGGAGGAAGGAAGGAAGGAAGGAAAGAAGAAGAAGAAGAAGAAGAAAGGCTTGAAAAGAAGAAGAAACGCTTAAGAAGAAGAAGAAGAAGAAGAAGAAGGAGAAGAAGAAGGAGAAAATGATGAAGAAGAAGAAACATTTAAATAGAAGAAGAATATGAAACGCTTAAATAGAAGGAAATCTTAAATAGAAAAAGACGCGAATACATAAAAGAAGAAAAGCTTTAGTAGAAGAATTAGTATCGCTAAAATAGAAAAAGAAAAAGAAGAAGAGGAAACATTTAATTAGAAGAAGAAGAAGAAGAAGGAAAGAAAGAAAGAAAGAAAGAAAGAAAGAAAGAAAGCCGATCGTAGGCAACAATCGATCAAAGATTCTTGGTCTCCATTGCTATGGCATTTATTCTGGGATAATGCGCTGCTGAGTTACCGGTTTACATGACAGCCGATTAACATCTACCATAGACAAATCTACGCGTATTATAGAAAGAAAAAAGAGATTACTTATAAAAATTAAAAAGCGATATTAGAAATCTATATTTCCAGTGGCAATAGAATTCCCTCAGGATCGATAGAGTTTGCTGAGGACTTACAATGCAGACCGCTTGGAAAAAAAATCGACATTATGATGAATGAAATGTAGGAAAAAATGAAAAAAAAAGCAGGAAAAGAAGAAGAAATAGAAGAAAATAATTACTTCTGAGAGTATGGCACTTTCACACCGATGAGAGTGTCTTCCCTCAGCCTTTTCTAAAAATACTTTCAAGTCAATTGTTCTGATAAGCTTTCCTTATTGGTGCCTCGACAGTATTGAAGCATTATACTAGACAGGAAATTAAGTCCCATCGCTTTATTATTAACTAGCTACATGCAACCGTATGTCCTATTCTAAAACTTTTTTTTTTTCTCGCTTGTGAAAAACACTTTGGAATTCTTGCTTTCTTTCCGCCTAAAATATTGAAAGATATAAATTCAACACCAATCGCCATCTTGTGACTTTCTGAAACCTGTTCTTTTATTGTCTATTCTCCTCACTGAAGTCTTCTCATTCTCTTTCACTCCCAGTAACCCCTTGTATCTTAGTGGCATTATCGCCATCTTCTGTCTTCCTGAAACCTTTTCTTTTATTGTCCTTTCTTATCAAAAAGTCTTCTCATATTATTCACCCTTAAATGAATGCGTCTTAGTGGCATTATCGCCATCTTCTGTCTTCCTGAAAACCTGTTCTTTGAAATTTTCTCCACATTTAAAGTCTTCTCATTGTCTTTCACTCCCAGTAATTTTTGCGTCTTAGTGGCATTATCGCCATCTTCTGTCTTCCTGAAACCTGTTCTTTAATTGTCCTTTTTCCTCACTAAAGTCTTCTCATTAATGTTTTCAGGAAAAGTAACCCCTGGTCTTAGTGGCATTATCGCCATCTTCTGTCTTCCTGAAACCTTTTCTTCTATTGTCCTTTTCCTCATAATTTTCTTCTCATTCACTTTCTTCCCAGTTATTTGCATCTTAGTGGCATTATCGCCATCTTCTGTCTTCCTGAAACATCTTCTTTTATTGTCCTTTCTCATCTTTGGTCTTCTAATTCTCTTTCACTCCCAAAACCACTTGCGTCTTAGTGGCATTATCGCCATCTTCTGTATTCCTGAAACCTTGTCTTTTATTGTTCTCTCCTCACTAAAGTATTCTGAATTCTCTTTCATGGAAAAGTAACCCCTTTGCGACTTAGTGGCATTATCACCATCTTCTGTCTTCCTGAAACCTCTTCTTTATTGTCCTTTCTCCTCACTAAAGTCTTCTCATTCTTTTTCACTCTCAGTATCCCCTTGTTTCATAGTGATTTTACCACTTTTATTTTGATGTGAATTGATTTAAAAAATCAATATAAAAAAAGCGCGTATTAATTTGAGTTAATTAATTTCTGTTTGTGTTTCTCAATTTTATTCTTTTAAACATAAAACACATGACGCAAACACAAACACCCACCCACCAACGCACACACACACACACACACACACACACACATATATATATATATATATATATATATATATATATGTACACTCCATATCTACATACACTGGAAATAAGGAAGACTCCTTATACCTCCACGGAACAATCTTCACCTGCCATGCTCTATCTTTACAAGAGTATCTAAGTGGGTACTACCCAACCCTAACATTTCAATCTTGACGGAGTTCAAAAGCTATTACCCGGCCTTGTGGATGATTTATTTTCCAACCTAATATCTATTTTCCGCCATCTGAAAACGTTCTAATCATCTATATTCCTAAGATTCACCAGTCTAGAGCTCTACATTTAAGAAGCATCTTTGGGAAGAAGGTCGTTCCACTGATACGAATTCTTCCAAGTTCCATTGATTTGTGGAACATACTCCTGAGGGGATGCTCCTCATCCACTTAAATTCTTCAAGTCTTGTCTTCTCTTATGATCACTGATGTTAAGCAACGTGGATTATTGTCAGTACATCGATGAGTGACCTTTTAGGAATACCAGGTGATGTAAGCTTTGATATGTGGGTTGGATTTCTTTTATTCATTTACGTGAAAATATCCTTTGGAAAGCTACGATTTCACCTCTTCTGCCCCTAGATATGGGTTAATTATTGAGTCTTCTCTTACTAAAACGTTATAATCTCACAAAAACATTCTTATAATATGCTGTTTCCGTTCTGATGATCTACATTTCTAAGTTCCATTAGTTTTGACCTTTACAGATAAAATCCACCAAAAGATCTACACAGAGACAAAATGGTCTGACAGAATACAAATCAGTGGTACTACTGCAAACCAAGGTTAGATTAAAAGATTATAGTAGATAGACAGATTTTAATATAGATAGATAGGTATGACCACACACACACACACACACACACACAAACACGCGCACACATGCACACACAAACACATCTATATAATAAATGTGAATGTCAGTGTGTCACACATTTTCCACTTTACTCCTAGATGCTATAGCCCAACATATGATACCATTTTGGAATAAGGCCAACTCTGTGAGTCAATTAAAAAACATTCCTGTTCGAATCCAGACCCGCAATCGTGAAATTTTGGATTCCCAAATTTTCATTACTGCGATTGTTTTCGGGTCCATCTTGGCTTCTGTTGATAAAACAATTTAAGGGAGACAACTCTCTAACTTTCAATAGCTCATGTTCAAATGAAAAGATTCCTGCTCTCATATTACAGTAAGTGTCCGTGTTTTCAACTTTACTTCTGTAGACGGTATCCCAACATATCACACCATTTTTAAATCAGACCAACTCTCTGGGCAAATTAAAAACATTCCGAGCTTGATCCGGACCAGCAAACCTGAAATTTGGGATTCTCAAGTTTTCATTACTGCGATTTTCTTCGACGATGTTTTTTTTTTTTAAATAAACATATTTTGTCATCTGCCGTCACTTGAAAATCGTTATTCTTATAAGATTTGTCATAAATTGTTATTGTTATCAGAACTGTCATAAAATTGTTACTGTCATAAGATTTGTCATAAAATCGTTATTGTTATAAGATTTGTCATAAATTGTTATTGTCATCAGAACTGTCATAAAATTGTTACTGTCACAAGATTTGTCATAAAATTGTCATTGTCATAAGATTTGTCATAAAATAGTTATTGTCATAAGATTTGTCATAAAATAGTTATTGTCATAAGATTTGTCATAACATTGTTATTGTCATAAGATTTGTCATAAAATTGTTATTGTCATAATATTTGTCATAAAATAGTTATTGTCATAAGATTTGTCATAAAATCGTTATTGTCATACGATATGTGTGTGTGTGTTTAACTACGTTATCTTTCCAGAAGTTCTGTTCGTGCCAAGCATTTCAAAATAATTCGCACCAGATATCATTTTGCCTAGCAGCACTTGCTGACCTTTTTTCCCCTGTGTCATCTGAAGACCTTACCCGACCCGTTCCGAAGCGACCGCTTCCAAAACCGAAAAATTCTTTGAAAGGCAGCTCATAGGCTATTAGCAATGAAGATTTTTCTTCTTCTGTTGGCAGCAGACACGTATAATTCGATCTATCCTTCTCAGTTTTCCATTTTTTTTCTTGATCCTTTTCCTCCCGACATGTTTTTCTTTTATATACCTTGCCACTTCAAGATATGGCTGTCCACAACTTCCCATCATTCAAAGTTCGAAGTCTGTCTCATTACTATGTCACCACGTCCAAATTAGTTTGCTGTATGCTTTACTATGTCCAGTATATTATTTTGAATCAACTCACCACAAGAAAGGCGATAATGCCACCAAGACGCAAGGGGTTAATGTTAGTGAAAGAGAATGAGAAGTCTTTAGTAAGGAGAAAGAAAAATAAAAGAATAGGTTTCAGGAAGACAGAAGATGGCGATAATGCCACTAAGACGCAAGGGGTTACTGGGAGTGAAAGAGAATAAGAAGACATTAGTGAGGGGAAAGGACAATAAAAGAAGAGGTTTCAGGAAGACAGAAGATGGCGATAATGCCACTAAGACACAAGGGGTTACTGGGAGTGAAAGAGAATGAGAAGACTTTAGTGAGGAGAAAGGACAATAAAAGAACAGATTTCAGGAGGACAGAAGATGGTTATAATGCCAATAAGACACAAGGGGTTACTGGAAGTGAAAGAGAATGAGAAGACGTTAGTGAGGAGAAATGACAATAAAAGAATAGGTTTCAGGAAGATAAACGATGGCGATAATTCCACGAAGTCACAAGGGGTTACTGGGATTGAAAGAGAATGAGAAGACTTTAGTGAGGAGAGATGACAATAAAAGAACATGTTTTAGGAAGACACAAGATGACGATAATGACACTAAGATGCAAGGGGTTATTGGTACATAGAAGAAGAAGAGAACATGTATAAAACAGAACATTCCTGTAAGCCAGGGTTTCCTATCATTGGTAATGTTGCCCACCGGTGGGCGATTTCACCTGTTGGGTGAGCGATTTCACCTGTTGGGTGGGCGATCAGCAACTAAACAAAAAATTTGGATTGCGATATAGGATTTTTCTGATCATTAAAACTCATTCTATAGTCAAGTCTATACAGTAATAAAAAAAAGCATAAAACTTATTAAAAGCTACAAAGGATAAGCAGTTGTGGAGAGCCATGATCACACATATCCCTTCAGCTCAAGGTGCATAGAAGAAGAAGAGAATATGTATAAAGCAGATCATTCCTGTAAGCCAGGGTTTAACAAACTTGGCGATATCGCCTACCGGGGGCGATTTCAAATGTTGGGTGGTTGATGAGCAATTGAACAAAAAAAAAAAAATGGTGTGCGATTAGAAATTATGGTGGGGGGGGGTATAGGATTTTAAGTATTAAAAAGGTATTTCAAAATATGCTATCCTAAAAAATATTCAAAGGCGATATGCAAAGAAGATGTATTCAAAAACAAAAAAAAACTAAAAGACACGGGTTTAAGTGGGAATAATTTGGTCACAATCCTAGATAAGATATAAATATCCCTGAAGACAAGGAATATTTTGGTATTTTTTTTTATAGTTTTGCGAAGAGCCATTCATATTCAAATAGTTCTTCAGATAAAATAATTCTTTTGGATAATCTGTGTATAGTTCAACCCCCTATTTTTTGCTGATCATAAAATCTCATACTATACTAAATTATATACGATAAGGAAAAAAGAAAAAAAAAAAGAAAACTTATCAATAGTCGCTGAATATTTATGAGATGCTAGGAGTGTATCCTCTTTTTAATTTTATAATTATAAAAAAATTGTTTAATTATTCTCCAAACACTAGTAACACTAATACGAATGATAATACTAACATTGGTTATAGAGTTAAATTTTATATATACTATTCAAAGATCAAGTTTACTTGCTTCCGTAATTTAATACGGCAGGAGTAACCGCCGTCGCACAAGGCAGCATTAATTGCCACCTTCTTTTGGCATTTTTCCAACAGCCTAAAATCAGTCTAAGAACCAGTAACAAACATTTACCAAACAATATTCGTATGCTTTTGATTATTTACTATAAGAGTGGTCCGTTGAAATTTTTTCCATGTTAAATTTGGCGATGACGCAAAAAAAAAGTTTGGAAACCTCTGATCAATATCGTTCGACAATGTAAAAAAAAAAAATGCTGTTTATCTAAAGAGAGTTGTTTTTGCCTTCTTTGCTTCTATGGCTGATGCTAACCTCCAGAAGAATTCCTTCTCGGAGTAACGTTTTCCGATGACATGAAGTGAAAAGATTATATTGAATCAACTGTTAGGTCTGCTGCTAGGAAGGGTGGTTCACTGTGTTGTGCTAGAATATTTTGATAGAAATTACCGTATTTATACGACTCGCGGGTGTATAAGACGCAACCCAATTTCAGCTGGCGAAATCAAGAAAAAAATAGAAATTAGTAACATTAGTAAAATTATTAGTAAATGGTACCGCCTAGGCTATATTTATGAGGTATTATTTTGTTTAATCAAGCCATGATTACAATTAAACGAAAAATAATAGGAAATAAAGAAATCGAGCCTATAAAAACTTTATTATATCGAAAGGTAAGAAAGCAAAATAAAAGTCAAGCAATTATATAAATGAGCAAAATGGTACCATTAAAAATTTATTCATCTTCAAATCCATAAGAATAGTCATTTTCAATACTACTATTATCGTTGTTAAATAATTCGTCAGCTTCAATTCCATTGAGAGCATTGCTAATGCCAACCTTTTTAAGATTTCACAAGAATTTCTGGTCTAATATTATTCCAAGCTTGCTTCATCCATTTGCAGACTCATGCAATGCTGGGTCTTTTTATCCTTCCTGTAAATCTAAGGCCTTGATCAGGCATTGCCGTCCATCGCTCCTTCATGTTTATATCTAAACTAATAGGAATTGCTAGATAGCTAATTTCGGCCGACTATCGCAAATTTTAAACCTACATATCTTATAAAACCCAGGTTGTGTGTGTGTGTATGTGTGTGTACGTTTATATATTGGATCGGATTTCCTACATTTTTCAACCGATTTCAACAAAACTTCACAGGACTACGTAAAATTACTTTGTGGTGATTCAGACACTGCCAAAATTTGGAAAAACACAATTGTTTTTGCACAAAATCAATTTGAAAACACGATAAAACACGATTCTGTCACCAGAATGAAAGGGGGACAACTCATCTTGAGTTATACTTATTATAAAACCCAGGTTGTTTGTGTGTGTGTCTGTTCGTTTATATATAGGATCGGATTTCCTACATTTTTCAACCGATTTCAACAAAACTTCACTTTTTTTTTGGTAGGTGTTTTTATTGTCTTGCACACTTTTTTTCTTTATTTTTTACATTCAGAATGCTTTAAAAAATTCCATTTAAAAGACAATTGTTTATAATAAAATTCTATTCATCAATCGGTAGACTCATAACGATTGAAAACAATGTTTTTGTTTGGGTTTGACCAATTCGTAAAAAAAACAAAAAAACTAATTAAGACATGCGTGTCCGTCAACCTTAAACGATAATCTTTGTCAATTTTATTCTTCAGTCTTTATGATGGTCGATACTTGATCTATCTCTTTCTGTTACATCCCCGGGCAACGCCGGGCTCTACTGCTAGTGACATATAAGACGCAGGGGAATTAAAAAATATATATTTTTAGTGAAAAAAAAGTGCGCCTTATATGCCGTGAAATACGATATTTTACATATTTATAAGTCTACCATTCGTTTTTATTTGAATACTGCTGCTACATCTGGTCTTGTGCGCCTATATTTGGAGATTATTAATAAAATCCAAAGAAGAATCATATAAGTTCTGCCATGTCATCTCGGCTTCAGTCACTTTCCCACTGCTGTAACGTGATTTACTGGAGCCATTTCTACAAATATTTTTGGTAAGTTTTTTTTTCTGATGGATTTTCCTCTAAGGTACTGAGATATTGTAAATTTAAGCATAGTACTCGATTGGCGGCTAGGTCTCACATTTATATTCTTTTGTATTTCGTAAAATTTATATTTTACTTTTTTGTTCATTCAGTCATTCATTTATTTATTTAATTTAATTTTTTTATTGCATTCTTTGGCTCAAAAATTATTTCGGAGAATTTTCCATTCTGTTTACTTATTTTTTTCTTTTTTGCTTCATTGACTCATTCGTTCTTTCATTCACAATTCTTTTAGTCTTTAATTTATCTGGACACCTCATCGCCTTACACCAGCACCCGCCTTATCTATTTTCTGTTGACTCAGTCTCGCCTTACACCATCCCCAGATTTCTTCGACAGATTCTATTATTATTACTATTATTAGACTCACATCCTTTTGCAGTTGAAATGGCTAGATATAACCGCAAGTTCTATGTTAAGATGATCTTCTCTCGCACTTCTCGCTTGTGGAATTGTCTGTGTTCAAAAGCGCCTAAATGATCCCTTCATCACAAACGAAAGATCGTACTTGTTATTCTGTTGGTATCTCTATGAAAGACATACTAACAGATCAAATTCTTTAGTTCAAACGTCTCAGACATTTGCAGCTAAGACCAATCATTCCATGAACCTAGTGAGGAATATCGTACCTTCATATTCAATCAATAAGAAGGAAGTTCTTCAGAAAAAGAATAATTCTTCACTGATCTCAACAATCTTAACCTCTTCGAGTCAAAGATCTACACTTCTTACGTATTCCTCTTACGTTCATACAACAACCACATTCAGACTCCCGAGGGAGTGCTTCCCTGATCGCAAGTCTAGAGTCAACCGTTATTTATCCTTCATATCATCATAATATACATTTCTTACCTCTTTTCGTTACGTACATACAGACTCCTGAGAGTGCTTTCATGATCGCTACAATCTTAGCTCAAGTCTAGGGTCAACTGTTATCTCTCCTAAATATCCTCACAATATCACTTCTTACCTCAACCTCTTACGTTCATACAACAAGCACATTCAGACTCCCCAGAGAGTGCTTCCCTGATCGGGACAATCTTAAACACTTCGAGTCTAGGATTTACACTTCTTTCACTTCTATCCTACATATCTTCATATCACTTCTTACCTTAAACTCTTACGTTCATGCAACAACCTCATACAGACTCCCGAGGGAGTGCTTCCCTGATCTCTACAATCTTAAACTCTTCAAGTCAAGGTTCAACCGTTATCTATATTTCATATCATCCTTATATACTTTTTAACTCCTCTTCTTACGTTCATACAACAACCACATCCAGACTCCCAAGGGTGTGCTTCCCTGATCACTACAATCTTGCCCTCTTCAAGTCTAGGGTCAGCTGTTATCTATCCTACATATCCTCATATCACTTCTTACCTCAACTTCTCACGTTCATGCAACGAACTCATACAGGCTCCCGAGGGAGTGCTTCCCTGATTACTACAATCTTAGCCACTTCAAGTCAACCGTTATCTAACGTACATATCCTCATGTCACTTCTTACCTCCTCCTGTTACGTTCATACAAGAACCACATTCAGACTCCCGAGGGAGTGCTTCCTGATCGCTACAATCTTAACTTATTCAAGTCTAGTGTCAACTGTAATCTATCCTCCATATACTAATAATATACACTTCTTAGCTCCTCTCGTTATGTTCATACAGCAACCTCATTCCGACTCCCGAGGGAGTGCTTCCGTGATCGCTACAATCTTAGCATCTTCAAGTCTAGGGTCGACTCTTAACTATCCTGCACATACTCATAATGTCACTTTTTACCTCCCCCTCTTACCTTCATGCAAGAACAACATTCAGACTCCCGAGTGAGTTCTTCCCTGATCGCGACAATCTTAGTATCTTTAAATCTAGGGTCAACTTTTATATATACTACATATCCTTATAATATCTTACCTCAATCTTTGACGTTAATGCAACAACCTCATACAGGCTCCCGAGGGAGTGCTTCACTGATCGCTACAATCTTAACCTCTTCAAGTCTAGGGTCAAACGTTATCTATACTACATATCCTCATACGACTATACAACTACCTCATTGAGACTCCCGCGATAATGCTTCCCCGATCGCAACAAACTTAATCAGCTTCAAGTCAAGGGTAAACCGTTATCTATCCCATATATCCTCATAATATACACTTCTTACATTCTCGTCTTACGTTCATACAACATCCTCTTTCAGACTCCCGAGGGAGTGTTTCCATCATCGCTTCAATGTTAACCTCTTCAAGTCTAGGTCAATCGTTACGTCTCTTACATATCCTGATAGATTGCACTTATTACCTCCCCCATTAAAACTCTACTTTGAGTGGCTCTAGAGGATTGTACTGAGTGAACGATAAACAATAATGCAAATAAATAAATAAATAAATAAAGTGAATTTGTTTATTTATTAAATCAATGTCGAATCAGTTCGCCGGCAGCCATTTACTGCGGCACAGTCTTTTTGAAGGAGGTTTGGTTCGTTCATCGGTAATAGCAACTCTGCCATTTCCTGGCTGCAATTCCATCACCAACTGCAGGAGACATGGACACAGCGTCCGAAATGCAAATCTTGCCAGGTTTGTTAGGCAGAAGGGGGGGGGGTAGAACACAATATCCTCTGGATACGGAATATTAAACAGGGAATTCTTTTACGGGATGAAATAAGGATCAGCAAAAGAAAATAAAAAGACGAAAGAAAGAAAGAAAGAAAGAAAGAAAGAAAGAAAGAAAGAAAGAAAGAAAGAATGTTTAGAGAAACAAGAAGAAAGAGAAAAAGAAAGATTGGATAAAAAAAAAAAACGAAAGAAAGAAAGAAAGAAAGAGAGAAAGAAAGAAAGATAGTTTAGAGTATCAAAAAGAAAGAAGGAAAGAACGAAAAATTGGATTAAGAAAAAGAAAGAAAGAAAGAAGAATGAGCAAAATAAATTTTAAAAAAATGAAAGAAAGAAAGAACAAGACAAAAAAACGAAGGAAAGAAAGTTTAAAGTAACAAAAAGAAAGATAAAGGAAAGAAAAAAGAAAGTGAGAAAGAAAGAAAAAAAGAAAGAAAGAAAGATTGGATTAACAAAAAGAAAGAAAGAAAGAACGAAAGAAAGAAGGAATGGATTAACAAAAAGAAAGAAAGAAAGATTGGATTAACAAAAAGAAAGAAAGAAACGAAGGTTGGATTAACAAAAAGTAAGAAAGAAAGAAAGAAAGAAAGAAAGAAAGAAAGAAAGAAAGAAAGAATGGATTAACAAAAAGAAGGAAAGAAGGATTGGATTAACAAAAAGAAAGAAAGAAGGATTGGATTCACAAAAAGAAAGAAAGAAAGAAAGAAGAAAAGAAAGAAAGAAAAAATCGATTAACAATAAAAAAGAAAGATGGGTTTAACAAAAAGAAAGAAAGAAAGATTGGATTAACAAAAAGAAAGAAAGAAAGAATGGATTAACAAAAAGAAAGAAAGAAAGAATGGATTAACAAAAAGAAAGAAAGAAAGATTGGACTAACAAAAAGAAAGAAAGAAAGAAAGAAAGAAAGAAAGAAAGAATGGATTAACAAAAAGAAAGAAAGAAAGAATGGATTAACAAAAAGAAAGAAAGAAAGATTGGATTAACAAAAAGAAAGAAAGAAAGAATGGATTAACAAAAAGAAAGAAAGAAAGATTGGACTAACAAAAACAAAGAAAGAAAAAGAAAGAAAAGAAAGAAAGAAAGAATGGATTAACAAAAACGAAAGAAAGAAAGATTGGATTAACAAAAGAAAGAAAAGAAAAGAATGGATTAAAAAAAAGAAACAAAAGAAAGAATGGATTAACAAAAACAAAGAAAGAAAGAAAGATTGGATTAACAAAAAGAAAGAAAGAAAGAATGGATTAACAAAAAGAAAGAAAGAAAGATTGGACTAACAAAAAGAAAGAAAGAAAGAAAGAAAGAAAGAAAGAAAGAAAGAAAGAAAGAAAGAAAGAATGGATTAACAAAAAGAAGGAAAGAAAGATTGGACTAACAGAAAGAAAGAAAGAAAGAAAGAAAGAAAGAAAGAAAGAAAGAAAGAAAGAAAGAAAGAAAGAAGCAAGGAAGGAAGGCCTGGGATATGTTAGAAGAAAGAAAGAAGGATTGGATTAACAAAAAGAAAGAAATAAAGAAGAAAAGAAAGAAAGAAAAAATCGATTAACAATAAAAAAGAAAGATGGGATTAACAAAAAGAAAGAAAGAAAGATTGGATTAACAAAAAAAAGAAAGAAAGAAAATTAAAAATGGAAAAAAAAAAGAAAGAAATTAAAGAATGGATTAAAAAAAAAGAAAGAAAAAAAGAAAGAAACTAACAAAAAAAAGAAAGAAAAAAAAGAAAGAAAGAAAGAAAGAAAGAATGGATTAACAAAAAAGAAAAAAGAAAGATTGGATTAACAAAAAAAGAAAAAAAAGAAAGAATGGATTAACAAAAGAAAGAAAGAAAAGAATGGATTAGAAAAAACAATAAAAAAGAAAGAAAGATTGGATTATAAAAAAAAAAGAAAGAAAGAAATGGATTAACAAAAGAAAAGAAAGAAAGATTGGACTAACAAAAGAAAAGAAAGAAAAAAAAAGAAAAAAGAAAGAAAAAAAGAAAGAAATGGATTATTAAAAAAGAAAGGAAAGAAAGATTGTTAACAGAAAGAAGAAAAGAAGAAAGAAAGAAAAGAAAAAAGAAAGAAAGAAAGAAAGAAAAAAGAAAGAAAGAAGAAAGGAAGGAAGGCCTGATTTTTATAAGAAGAAAAGAAAAGAAGGATTGGATTAACAAAAAAAAAAGAAATAAAGAAGAAAAAAAAGAAAGAAAAAAATCGATTAACAATAAAAAAAAGAAAGATGGGATTAACAAAAAGAAAAAAAAGAAAGAAGATAATTAACAAAAGAAAGAAAGAAAGAATGGATTAACAAAAAAGAAAGAAAGAAAGAATGGATTAACAAAAAAGAAAAGAAAAAAAAAAAATGGATTAAAAAAAATTTTAAAAGAAAAGATTGGACTAGAAAAAAGAAAAAAAGAAAAAAAGCAAGGAAGGAAGGCCTGGGGATATTTTAAAAGAAGAAAGAAAGAAAAAAAAAAAAGAAAGAAAAAGCAAGGAAGGATGGCCTGGGATAAAATTAAAGAAAGAAAGAAAAAAAGAAAGAAAAAAAAAGAAAAAAAGAATGGATTACAAAACAAAGAAGAAAAAAAAAAAAAAATGCATGAGCAAAAAAGAAAAACGAGAATTAAAACAAAAGAAGGAAAATTTATTTAAGAATAAAAAAAGAAAGAAAGAATAACTGAGAAAAAAGAAAATAAAATTTGAAAAAAAAAAACTAAAAAAAAGAAAAAATAGAATGAATGAAAAGAAAGAAAAAAAGAAAAAAAAGAAAAAAAAAAAGTTACGATTGAAGAAAAAAAAAAAAAAAAAGAAAGAAAAATGTCAATTAAAAAAAAAAGAGAAAGAAAAAAAAAAGAAAAAAGGAATCAAAAGAGTTGAAAAAAAAGAACAACAAAAAAATAAGTAAAGTTCTAGGAATTTGAAAGAAAAAAAAAAAAAATGATAGAATGAACGGAAGAAAGAAAGAAAGAAAAAAAAAGAAAAAGAAAGAAAAAAAAAAGAATATCTGAATGAAAAGATGAAAGAAAGAATATACGAAAGAAAAACAAGAAAACAGAAATAAATCGGAACGAACGAACGAACGACACGAAGGGAGAAAGGAATTATAAAAGGAAAAAAGAAAAAGAAAGAAAAAAATGAAATGAAAAAAAAAGAGAGAAATAAGAAAAAAAACTATTAAAAAAAAAAAAGGAAGAAAAAAGACGATAAGAAAAAAAAAATAAACAATCTAGAAAGAACTAAGGAAAAAAAAAAAAAAAAAAAAAAAAAAAAATAAACGACAGATAGAAACTAAAAAAAGAAAGAAAAAAAAAGAAAAAAAAAAAAGAAAGAGACAGAAAAAGAAAAAAAAGAAAGAAAGAATGAATGATTCTTAAATTTATATTAAAAAACGAATTTCCTTAAATAAAATAGAATGATATTGTTTGAATTTTGAAACGTGAAAATATTCAACAATTTTTCGTTAATTTTTGAATATTTTGAATTATTAGAAAATTTTATTATGTTGTTTCTGAAAAAACAAATGACCGTTTTATTGCTGATGAATTGAAATATGACACAATCACACAAAACAATAAACACACACATACAAACACACACAAACACACAACAGATAAAATTAAGAAAACAAATAATAATGCGTGTAAATATCCAAAGATCATTAAAAGCAAACATCTACACAAAAACAAAACACACACAAACAACACTTTTTTTAAAAACTTCAAAATATAGCGAACAAAAATAAACAGACACTCAAAAAACACACAAATACACACACAGAGAGACAAAATCAAAAAACACAAACAGGCAAATAGAAACAAAATATATTTCATGAAATATGAACACGCACATGCAAAATAGAATTAACAAAAAAAATTCTTAAAAAATTTTCAAAATAAAATTCCGATAATAAAATAAAATTTATTTGGGAAAAATATGTTGTTTTTTAGTTTGTTTTTTTTTTAAAGATTTTCATATATATATATATATATATATATATATATAATAATATATAAATAAAAAATAATTTTTCGAGATATCCAAATCAATGAAAAATTTCGAAGGATCCCATTTCATTTTTTTTTTCAAATTGTTGTAAAGAATGTTTAATCATAAATGATCAAGAAGTAAATTTCTATCTAAATTTTAAGTTTTTTATTGAAATAAAAATCCGATATATAATATATTTGAAGATTTCGAAATTAAAATTCCGAATGGTACTTTTTTTTATTTTAAAAAATTAATTATAATCAAAGCTATTTCTGTATAAAGCACTGTTTTTAAAAAAAAAAAAATACTAAAAATTTTAGCATATCATTAATCTAACTTGAAATTTTTAATTGATTCAGAACCACAAAAACAAATTATCACACCAACACACATAAATTTACACAATTACTATATATATATATATATATATATATATATATATAGATAGTTTGTTTAAACATACAAGTAAGCATATTTCATTTTGTTAATTTGTTTAAAGTTCTTTTGAATTTATAACAAAACGAAAGAAAAATAAACTACATTACACAAAAAAAAAATTTTTAACATAAACCCAAATTTTTAATTCATTAAAGTTTGTCTGACGAATTTTAAAAAAAAAAAAAAAGGGTCAAAAAAAAATATATGACATCTATCCAACCAAATTTTTATATATATATATTTTATATATATATATATATATATTTTTTTCAACTCAACAAATTTTCTATTTTGAAAAATTTGAAAAAATAACAACTTATTTTCTTATCTATAAATGAGAAAAATTTTAGAAAAGAAAAACAAACAAAAAAATAAACATGAAAAAAATGATGCTTTCTGATCCTGTAAAACAACCGAATAAATGCAATAAATTCGAGCGATAGGCGAATTTATTTTTTTCATTCTGTTTTGTTCTGGTGAAAATTCTTTTGCAGAATAAAAAAAAATGGCGGAATGTTAATTTATTTAAGATTTACTATCTGACTTTTAGTTTTATATTTTCAAAAAAATTCCAAAATAAAAGACATTTTCATTCTTTTTCAATATTCATCAGAATTAATGCCAGGAGAAAATGCGGGTTGATATTGAAAATTAGAATTTCCAAACAGAATCTTTGATTAAAAAAAAATAAAATCTAAAAAAAATATAAACAGTTTTACATTAAAATTACATCCCAGGAATGGAGAAAAATAAAGATATAAGCAAAACCTAGAAGGACGATGATTCAAAAACATTCATTAAAACATGCCTGCTAAAAATAAAATTATTTTAATATATTTATTGTTTATACATTAATTTTTTAAATTTTATATATTTATAAATGCTCTTTCTGTTGATAATAAAAATATTAACAACATTTAGCAGCTGTATTTTGTACAAAATATTTTTTTTATATATTCAATTTTAAAAAAAAATATTTTGCCAATATAAATTCTGAGGATGTAAAATTTAGAAAACCATTTTTTGATATATAATCTTGATCATTTAAAAAGGAAGAAAAAAATACCATTATCAAAAATATAAGATTGTTTATAAAATTCCATATTTAAAGAAAAATTATCAAAACAAACACCCACAGTAACATCAAAGCTCAGAGGTGAATAACATTTAATCTCGTGTTTCAATATGCAATAATAAATATATAATCATATAACGCGTGATTTTTTATATTGTGAAAAAAAAAAATTTTGAAATTATAAAAATATTTTATTACAAATCTTTTGTATCATAGAGGTCCTTTTTTTTTTTTTGATAGATTCAATTCAGGACATGGATTAATATTTTCCTCAAATCTTTTTATCCCAAAAATGTCATTGTTCCTGAAATGGAAAATTTAAACGTGGATCTCTAGACAATGGAAAAATAAAAACGCCATTTATATAAATATAAATATCATGAATTATAAGAAATTGTTAAAATTACTTTTTGATTATCAATAAGTTAACCCGGACGTTAAATAGATATAAAAAAAAATGTTCATCTTTTTAAAAGTTGATTACTTTTCTTAGTAAATCTACGCAGTCGATTATTTTTTAATAAAGTTCAATAAAAAATTTTTTTTAAACATTTAAAATTTTGTTAATGTTGTATTCAAACTGCGTTCGATATTTAAATTTATAATTTTCATTTGTTTGATTAAAACTAATTGTCCTATATTTCTGAGATGAGGTATTATGTACATTATTTACATTATTCGGACTATTGTCCTCATCTTTGTCGCCATGCACTGGACAACGTTTCGGCCGTTGTACGCTCCGGCCTTCTTCAGGTGGTTGGAATGTCGAACTGAACCCTTTATTTCGCTCACTGGGGTAGACTGTTCTAGTTCCACGTGCCATGTTTGATGGATGTCAGTTATCAGTTATCTCCTGCTAATTTTCCCTCTGAAAGTTCTCCACTGCCTTAACCGGGTATTGAACTCACACCTTTGGGTCCTGTCACTGGATCTAACCAACGCCTTTATCCACTGTGCCATGTGTCCTTGAGGACATCTGGGTATGAATTTCTGGGTATTATAAACCTAATGGTTTCAACATTTTTTACCAGTGCTCATATTGCAATTTTTGCTGTTATCATTGCATGTTTTTTTACCAGAGTTCATATTGCAATTTTTTGTTATTATTGCTTTTCTCTGGCACTCCTTATTACTGGTTTCCCATATTGTATTAATTTCTATGCTTGGTCGGCTCAGGAGATTTTTGTGGCCTAGCATATGTGCTGATTCCTTAAGTTTACGAATTTTCCAATGGTGTTCTTTGTCTATGATCTCAACATGATCCCACAGAGGGCGGTGATCTCCCTTTTCTCTCCATATGTGGTCAGCCACGCCTGATTTTTTCTACTTCCCCTCGTGTTACAGCTTTCTGGTGTTCTTGAAGCCTTACCTTGAGGGGGCGGCCTGTCTCTCCTTTATATTCCTTTCCGCAGCTGCACGGGATAGCGTACACACAGTCTTTAGTCATGTTCTCCTCTATGGGGGTCTTACTCGGGAGAGATATCTGCGAAGTGTCGTCAAGCTTTTGAAGGTTGTCCTGATGTTATATGGACCGCAGATCCTTTGTATTTTCTCTGATAACCCCTTCACATAAGGCAGGCAGACTGTTTTTCTGTGTTGTTGTTGTCCTCCTCCTCCTCTTGTACCCGCCTATCCCAGTTTTTTGGGGGCTGCTGCTATGTACCCAGGGTAATTGTTACGTTGTAGGGTACTACTTATACTGACCAATTCCTTATCTAACGTCTCTGGGTCGCCACTTATGACTTTTGCTCGGTGTTGTAAGCAACGGACGATCCCTTTCTTTACGCCTTATGGATTATTATTTTACATTGAAGTCTTTCTGTTATTACTTGTATTATGTACATGGAATGGATTACAAAAGTATCGTTAGTAACGCTATACTCGTTGCTTAAACGCGTACAGCCGTAAACAACCGAACGAGAAACAGCTAAACATCTTATAAACGTATTGTTTGTTGAAGGGTATTATTAACTTTATGGATGCATATAATTTTTTCTTGTTCATGAATAATGAAAGATACTGTAGCATAGGAAGACATAGAAAAGAAAAATGATTAACAAAAAGAAAAGAAAAATATTTACTGTATATAGTTTGTGTAACACGTGACCCCCGAATTCTCATTTATAAAAAGATTTTATCATGTATCTCGTGTATAATGCAAGTTCTTTTTTGGAGAGACCCAATTACAATAGACTAACCTCTTTTCCTCTATCTCTTTATACCATCTTCTAGTTAAATAAGTTCAAAAAGTTAAAGAGAAGGTTAAAAGTATCGTTAATAACGCTATATTCGTTGCGTAAACGCGTACGGCTATAAACAACCGAACGAGAATTAAATAATCTTCTTATAAACGTATTGATTGTTGAAGAGCATTATTAACTTTATAGTTGCATATAACTTTTTTTCTGTGTGAATAATGAAAGATGCTGTAACAGAGGAAAACATAGAAAAGAAAAATGATTAACAAAGAGAAAACAAAAATATTTAACCTATATACTCATGTGACCCCCAGATTTTCACTTATAAAAATAAAATAATGTCGTTTTTTTGACGTTCAACTTCAAAAGATCATAAATCCTTTCATAATAAACTTTATTAATCGAAATAAGAACCATTAGAATCGACACATTTTTGCCAACGAGAAACAAGTTTATTTATCCCATTAGCATAGAAATCCGGAGTTCTGGAAGCGATGAAGTCATTGAAGGCCGATTCGGCATCATCATCTCGGCTTTTGATTTTTCGCGCAGGAAGTTGTCGAGATGCTTGAAAAAGTGATAATCGGTGGGCGAGAGGTCCGGTGAATATGGCGGATGAGGCAGAGTCTCGTAGCCCAATTCGTTCAGCTTCTGCAGGGTCAGTTGAGCAACATGCGGGCGAGCGTTGTCATGGAGGAGAATTGGTCCCTTCATATTGACCAATCTCAGGCACATACGTTGGAGCTTCTGGTGCATTTCGTCAATTTGTCGGCAGTACTTCTCCGCCGTAATCGTTTCGCCCGGATTCAAGAAGCTGTGATGGATGAGACCGGCCGCAGACCACCAAACAGTCACCATAACCTTTTTTTGGTGCAATTTCGGCTTCGGGAAGTGTTGTGGAGCTTCTCCGGCATCCAACCACTGTGCCGAACGTCGCCGGTTGTCGTAGAGGATCCACTTCTCATCACACGTCACAATCCGCTCGAGAAATGGGTCGTTTTTGTTGCGCAGAAGGAGCGTAGAAGACACCTCAAAACGACGATTTTTTTTTGATTATCGTTCAATTCATGCGGCACCCATTTATCCAACTTTTTTGACTTCCCTATTTGCTTTAAATGGCGAACGACTGTTGAGTGGTCGACCTCGAGTTCAACAGCAACTTCTCGTGTGGTTTTGCGAGGATCGGCTTCAATTAAGGCTTTCAAATGTTCGTTATCAACCGCAGTCGGCCGGCCGCGACCGTCTTCATCTTCGAGGCTCTCGTCACCATTGCGAAAAATTTCTTGAACCACCGTTGTGCCACACGTTCGTTAGTGGTTCCTGGGCCAAACGCGTCATTAATATCACGAGCTGTCTCGGCAGCTTTTCGGCCTAGTTTGAACTGGAACAAGAAAATCGTGCGGATTTGAATTTTGTCCATGCTGTCGAAAAGCCTGCAAAAAAAATGAATGAAGAGATTGAGAACGGTAACGAATAACACGATTCGATAGAGCGAAAAAACGCGCTTCAAAATGATATATAACATATATATATATATATCAATGAATTAATTCAGAAATCATATATAAAAGTAACATATGTGAGAAAACGACATTATTTTGCACCAATTCGAACAATTTCCAATCGTTAATTTAATTCAAATTTAATAAAATCATCATTTTTATGCATTCTTAATAAGAAACGCTACCAAATTAAAAAAAAATTAACAAGAAATATGAAAAAAAAAATAGACATTGAATTTTTTGAACAAAACAAATGAATTATGGAAAAGAATGATTTTCAGAAAATTTAGTTTTATAAACTTTGTGCAACATAAATATTTTGTATATAATTAGGAAACGGAAGAATTTGGATATTATTAAGAGGTTTTTTCCAAGATATGATATTGAAAATCCACAAATTTCGAACATATATAATTTTCCATTAATCTAAAAATGTATCATTTCTAAAAAAATGAATTCCAGAATATTTTTTTCTGATATTTGAATGTCTTTTTTCAAATTTATGTTTGTTTGTAGGTTGAATAATTTTTTATTTTTCCTTTTTAAATTTCAAATTTTCTTTTTTTTTTTATTTTAATATATTCTTTCAAGGATGGATTAAATTTTTTCTAAAAATTAGTTTTTTCCTTCAGAATTTTTTTTTTTTTAAATTTCCAATTTTTAAAATTTTTTTTTTATACTTGAAAATGATATAATATTTTGTTTTTTTTGGGGCAAGATGAGGCTTTTTTTTTTTTTTTTAAAGGTGCCTCTAACATTTTTGAATTTTCTTAAACTTTAGATTACTTTTTTGTTAAAACCTAAAGAACAATGTTTTAATTTTTTTTTTTATTTAACTATAAATTTTTCTTTTATTTCTTTTTTTCTATAAACATGATTCAATAATTTAATTAATTAATTTTTTTAAAAAATCAATAAAAATTTTAATGATTTTGAACCATATATAGAATATTATTTATCAATGTAAAAGGGTCCCAATAACAAAAAATGGTTTCCTTGAGTTCGTTGCCGAGATCATGAAATACTGGGGGAGGCATGGTGGAGAAATGAATAGCGGCTAAAAATTTGAGGAATTGAGATCCGAGTTCGAATTCAGTTCGAAATCCATTACATTGTTTACATGCTAATACCCTTGGGAAAGGTATGATTTCTCTTCTATACCTTTTGATGGCTATTGGTCATACCGCAGATAAAATGTCAATCTACTGCGTCAGTCATGTATCGAAAAATATATGATCACCTAAGCGTGTATTTTTATGGCACATAACCGACAATGCCCAAGTATTACTCACATAGACGGTCATTATTAGAATTGTTGTCTGAGCGAAAAAAAGAGAAATTAATTTATTCATAGAATTATAAAGAAAATATATTGGTTAACTCTAAGCGATTGTTTATATTTTGTGACATTGTAACTATTTACACTATTTACATTGTTCGAATGTTATCCTCATGTTTTGTTGCCACATTCATGACGTTTTCGGCCGTTGTATGTCATACCGCCTTCATCAATGATTGGAATTTCGAACTGAATTTTTATTTCGTAGATTGTTCTAGTTCCATGTGCCATGCCACTTCCGGATGTTTCAGTTTCCGTTATTTTTCCTTTAGTAACTTAACTAATTTTGGGTCAAGTCACTGGATTATTTCAAGTTATCAGCAGAGGTGAACAAAACTTGGAGAATTAAATATTAATCGTCAGTATACAAATTCCAACAAACAAACACTGTCAATAATGTAAATAACTTTAGGTTTGTTGCGATCGGGAAAACAAGTGAATGAACAAACTATACAAGGAATCAAAAATAAATTTAATCAAGAAACAAGGAGAGAATTTTGCCTTTGGTTTTGGACAGTAGTAGTTTTCACAGAGTCTCAAGTTGGTTATCTCCTTTTTCGATTTTTTTTTTTTTTTTTTTTTTTTTTTTTTTTTTTTTTTTTTTTCCCCTAATAAAAAGCTTGTTGACAGTAAAACTAACAAAATTCCATTACAGTAAATACTTTTTTTTTTTTTTACCTGTAGTTTTCTATGACAGCGTCGTTTTAGCCAATTGATCTTTTAGGATGTTAAACTAAATTCCAATAATTGACATAAGGGCTATGTCTTTATTGTTGTCACAAAATTTTATTTATCTGGGATGAGGATTTTCATTATTTACAGACTAATATCCTCATCTTTGTTATCACAACGTTTCGACTTTCTGGGATGAGGAATTATCATTATTTCCATTATTTACAATCAGACTAATATCCTCGTCTTTATAATGTTTTAGCTTTAGGGGATGAGAAATTGTCAGATTAATATCCTCATCTATGTTGTTGTTAAGTTTCCGCTGGCCTAGAGGATAGAACTGTTGCTTCATGAATTTGGTGGCAGTCACTTTGAACGTGGGTTATGAGAGATAGTACTGATTCAAGCTTTAGCTAGCAATAATCAAACATTACTAAAATAGAACAAGATGACTTATTACTGAAAAGGGTCATCAGGGCGTGAACAATCTATCCCCGGAGATTAAATAAAGGGTTCAATTTGAAATTCCTGCAGGTGATTTGGATCAACAGATGACGAAAAAGAAAGGCAGACACACTGATATTAAGATATTCGTTCAAATGTAATTTTGACAGTAAAAGAATGGTACCTAGCTATCGATCTACCCAGCCAAGTAAAGCTTGTCCTGGGTGTGACGATAAACTACATCCGGCAGCAAAGCCTCTGATCGGGGAGAGTAGAGGTTTTGAGGAGCATGTTGAATTGTTGTTGTTCCCAGATCCACCCAGACCTGAAGTGGTAGCACCTGTTAGGGTCCCAGCTATGGGCAAATAAGGAACACACAACAAAACCATTTGAAAGTATAAAATATATATTTTTATATGTAAAATGACGAACAATACATTTTATCTGTAGTTGAAGGCATGCAATCACGTTCAAAATGTATTTAGTTGAAGTCATAAAATTATGTCGAAAATATTTAGATTTCGGCATTAAGTAACTGATAGAGCTTGATATGCCGCTAAATAAAGTCATCCAACTAAACAAGGAAGGCAATAAATCCACTAAGACCAACGGGTTTACAGAGAAGAAAATAACCTGAGAAAACGTTACTGAGGATTAATATCCTCTATCAAGATGTTAGGGTCCCAGCTATGGGTAAATATAGTCCTGGGTATGTTTTTGTATCGGATTCAAACATATGAGATATCAAGCAATCTGAGACGAAAATGTAATTGTGGTCATTGCATGCAAAGAAATCTACCCAAGATGAGAAGTATCAATAAGTATTAGGCAGGGGTTGATTTTGAAGCATGCTATTGCACTCAATTTGAATGTTGGGGTTTGACATGATAAATAATGACACAAAATATTTTTTTTCCAAAATTGTTACCGTTTTTCCAGGAAACCAGTTTAAAGATTAAGTTTAGGATAAAATCGTAGCATTGCAATTTCATTCCAGTGATCAGTGAAAGCCTTATAAAATTTATAATTTTCATATGCAGTTAACAAATTGTATATAGACAAGATGTGTAGAGGACTGTGTGTGTTTGTTTGCGTGTTGTTGTATTAGAAACACGTGTAAAATACCCTGGTAGAATATTAAATTTACAAGGTCCAACTATAAGAAAATTGCTGGCTTCAGAAAATTAAGTCCAACTGAAGATGTAAAGAAAAACAAACAAAATCGAGATATATATATAAACAAATATATGTATTAAATAAAAAACAATTTTTTACAATGGACATAGATGACCATTTGTGTGTGTGTGAAAATTTGTGTCTGTTCTTTTGGTGAATGTTCGTATAAAAAACGAATATTTTTATGTTTCACGACGTCTTCCACAAATGGGAAGACGCAGATTTTCTAGGAAGCTTACATTGTCAAATTTGAAATGAAGAACTGAAAAAGGATTTACCTCACTTCACACGAGGTTTTCAGAACGAGGCCTGAAGGTTCTAAAGAAGGACGACATGAGAAGTTGCCTAGTATTTATAGTATTGGGAGAATGACTCCTAGTGACAATTAGGGAATTAAGGAGGAGCTAAATCCTACAGATACATGGCACAATCTAACATTATTACTAAATCATTTTTCCATCAAACAAGACCTTCATTTACTTCAAAGGGAAATTACACTGAACAATTTAACTATATTAGGATGTAATATTTTATACATTGTAGTAGTTTTAGTGTCATTATCAATAAACAATGCAAATTTAAAACATTTTGTCTTATAATTTGTGTCAGCAGTATTATGGTATTATATACTTTTTATCTATTTTTTGTTTTATTATGATCTAATAAATCTTATTCTTTTGATTATTTTTATGATTAATCTTTTTTTTTTTTTTTTTTTTTTTTTTTTTTAGTGTTTACTTATCAGATATAAAAAAACAACTTGCTTATTTTGCTGGTTTGAATATATTTTCCATTTAATGTATGAAATCTGGATTGAATAATTGGAAATATAAAGTTATGAGTCTAATTTCTGATGTTAATACCCAATTTTTTGCACACACACAAACATATGCATACCATGGCATGCTCAGGATTGGATGAGTATTTCAAATCTAATCGTTCCACCGAGAGTGAAGAAGCTTCTGTTTGTAGTTCCTCTTTAACTTGATATGTTTTTTCATTACTAAGCTGTTATTACAAAACATATAATTTGGTACAGCTTCAGATCCATCACTTTTCAGCCTGTGTATAAAGGTGTATAAAATGTTATCTGCATTTTGATCATTGAATTAATTATCCATGTCAAAACAATTTTAATGAAACAAAACCATATCAGAATCATCAATTCTGGAACAAAATTATGATATGAAACAAAATAAACATGATTTTAATTATTGTTATTTTGACTTATTTTGTTTAAAATAAACTTTATCATGATTACAAAAGTGAAAAAGTTTATTTTGTGTACTATTTAATAATTTGTTTTATTTTTGATTTTGTTTAACCATTTAATATATTTAAATTATTTTTCTTTTTTTTTTTTTTTTTTTTTTTTTTTTTACCTTTTATGAATTTTATATATAATTTTTCATTATATGTAGTTTTATATATGTTCCAAAGTTTGTCCTATTTTGTTTGTTAATGATAGTAGGGACAAAATTCAACTGTTTTAAAAATCTTTTAGAAAGAAAACAAATCTGACAAAAGACCAGTTATATATGGATATATATATATATAAATATATATTCATATATATATGCTTTGTATCAAGAAAAAGTTAAAATTAAACATGAACAGGAAATTAGTCCATCTAGACTTTAAAATTTTTTGAAGAAAACATCCTGTTCCTTGCCATCATATCCAAACATTCCTCCTGGATGAAAGTAAATCTAAATAGATTGGGTCTTGGAAGTTTTGCTTGTTCCCAAATGTAATGCCTTGTATTTTTGTATCTTTGTCTTGTGCAAAATCTGAGATCTGCTCTGGTTTGAGATATTGCATCTTTATGGTTAAAGCTGCAAAAATTTGAGAAAGACAAAACATTAAGCATATCAAGTTAATTCTAGAGATTATTGACAACTCAGAATGTATGTGAAAACAAAACAAATTTTAATCCCTGAATTTAATTAATTTGAAAGTCCTATTTTCTACAGCAGATAAGGCTGAATGTCATTAGGCAAAAATTTTCTTAGGCAATTTAACAATTAAAATCATCTTGAGTTTTACTCTTGTTTTCCAAAACTAGAAAACAGGCAAAAACTACGTTGATATGTACAAACCCCATCAATGGTCTTGGACATCATTTTAAATTAGTTGTATAAGACTAATGGAGGTAATGAATAGCAACAGTCTTAAAGGAATTGTATTTGTGATAGTTCTCTCAAAATAATATATTTTTAATGATTGCCTGTTTTCCAGCTTGGAGAAACCTCCTGAACTGTTAATTGTCTGAAGAACCTTTGGAAAATCTGTTCTAACTACCCAGGAATTTCTTCTACCGATTTTCAAAAATTTCTTTTTTGTTTTAACCAATGCCTATGTATTTATTTTTTATCTCTCATAAAATACTTAGATATGAAAACAAAATGGATCCATTTTTCTTCACATTAAATAAAAAATTGTGGAATAACTGAAAATAATATATACATGGAAACATACATACATACATACACAAATAAATGTATCTATTATAATGAGATGCTCAAAAAGAACCCTGTTGATATCTCAAAGGCATTTTTTGGCATCCTGGTCTTAATTATGGTTTAACAGGATGTTTATCATAATACAATCATTCCTATCTAATATAAACCCATGTCATCTTGAATGGTTTTTCTTAAGTTCATTTCATTAAAGAGAAAAGTCTCTAAAATGGTTTATGATCTTCATCAATAATCTCCCTGATGTCATTGTTTCCAAGTAGGTATCTATGCAGGGACACTACCATTTAAAGTCTCAATTTTGATTTTAAAGATTGAGAATCTTGAACCTGGCAGGTCAAAAAAGGAATCAATGATGAAGACCAAATTGAAACATGGCTTTGAAAAAAATAATGCCTCCAGTAGGATATCTAAACTGTTTTCATATGAATGGTGTAAGGCATTTGAAAAACATGGTATTTGAATTGCCCAATGTTTCAAATGGTTGATGCACATCTCCATTTCCATTTGTTCAAATGCACCCTCTTGACACATTTAAAAGAATGACTGAGAAATGGTTTGTACATTGAATCAAAAGCTGCATCTGGGGAAAATGAAAGTTGGTTCACTGTATCATGCCAGAAGCTATTTCTTGTCAGAATCCATCTTACATATCTACAAATCTACCATTCATTTTTACATTGAATCCATTTGCCAAATCTGGTTTAGGATTTTTAGGTTTTGGAATTATAAAATCTCAACAAAAAAAAAAAAAAAATCTGTGATAATCAGTCCTGTAGATGATCTTCAATTTCAGACACTTTTTTCACAGAAAAAAAAAGTAGCCAAATTAACCTTATTAAAAGCTCTTTTTTTTTCAGCAAGTTATGATTGTTTTAATCAAAAAAACATTCAAAAATTAGAAAAAATATATTATTAAAAAATAGTTATTGATTGAAACTAGATATTTTTTTTTTGTATTTGATGTTAAATTTCCTTGCAACTTTTTTTTTTCAAATTTAACTGGTGTGAATGTTAACATTTATTTATAAATCATCTAAAAAGTAAAAATAATTTATTTTGTGATTATGTACATAATTATTTAAGTTTTAAAAATCGCATCGAGTTGAACGAAACCTTCTTTTTTATTAAAAAAATAAATTGTTTTCCCGAATTTTGTTAAAGCCAAAAATTCATCGCTTGCCATTTTTTTTTTTTTTAAGTTAACATTTTTTGAAATTCAAAAAACAATTAAGATAATTCTTGTGTTTATTTTTTGAACTTATCTGGATGATTATTTTGACAACAAAAGCCCAAGAATGAGTTTTTTTTTAAACTCTAAAATTTTTTTCAACGGTTCATATTGAGCGAAAAAAATTTTTCTCGAAAATAACTTTTTTTTGGTCTTCTTAGGTTTGTTTTATTTAAAATAAAAGAAGACTATGAAACGTCATGATGTATTTTATTAAACATACTAGGGAGAATCCGTTATTGATTGCGAACTCGTATTTATTTTGAAAACAAAAAAAAAAAAAACAAAAAAATTTAAATTGCAATGCAAATAATGAAAAAGTTGTAAATTTGCTTTTCACCTTTTTGTATTTCTTCCTTATTTGCAAATGACAATTTTTAAATTTTTTTTTTTTTAAAAAAAAAAAATTGAACTGTTTTTGACTTTGTTTATTTCTGTGATGAACATCTCTATGGATCACTAAAGTTTAGTAGCACGAGTAAAAATATAGAAACGTTTTGGGTTTTTTTTTTTTTTTGGGGGGTTCCTACAGTTTTTTGGCCATTTTCCTAATCATAAAAGCAACAATAAACAAAACGGAAGAGAGAAAAGTCAAACAAACGGTTTTGGTTTGTTGTTGTTGCTGGGGTTGGCAAATCTACTTTCTTTACTTAAGAACAAGTTTTGAATTCAAACAATCAAGTGAATAATGCTGCAGATTAATTCAATGCTAGAACATTGGGCTGAAGAGCGAGAATGGAAAAAGAAAAAGAAGTGTCACCTCCCCCCAATGTCATAGATTGGTATTTATTGTTTTGCTATAATTTTAGATTTCTCATACTATTCATGCTCATGTTTTTCATTTCGATCTTCAACAATAATAGCAAGTTTGGCTCAGTCATAGAGAAAAGGTATGTGTGTGCCAAGTACAATGCAATGTTAAGTGCTAGACGCTTAAGGATCTACCTAGACGGTTAAAAAAAAAAAAATATAAATAAACCACCAAAAGACCTTTCTTCCTTAAGCTGTTTTTTACATCCTGTAAACTTTTAAACTTGCTTTTCTTTTTAAAATCTTGTAGTCTTATGATAACTAGTCAAAAATCTTAAAATATCTTCACACTATCTGAAATGGTAAAAAAAAATAGATCAAATTTAAAAAATTCAACCTGCGATCAAAATTACGAAGACAACTTTTTAGGGTGACCTGTTGATTTATAAAAATTTAGCTGATTCCTTAAAGTAGTAAAAAGACTATCAAAAGTTGAAATAATTTGTATTCAAGCAAGACGAATTTGTATGAATTGAAATTGGTGCTGCATAATAATGGTGCTTTTTCATTTTATAACAAACTAATTCCCTAATTCTAAAATGAAATAACAAAATTGCCTTCAATAAAGACTCAGTGCATAACGTCGCAAAGATTTAAAACTTTAAAACTAAGTAGTGCCTATGTCAACCACCTTTTTTTCCGCTGGTGAATAGCATTTTTTTTGTTCTTTTGTTTGTATTACTGTGCGTATTGAGTGTTGAGTTATTGATTACTCGTCATAAATTTACAAAAGATAAAAGTATGACACGAAATGGAAGAAGGAAGATTGTATTGCGCCAATTTTCAAAGTGATGAAAGCCTGCCTGCTTTGAAAGTTCACTTCTCTCTAAATCATGATTTTTTTTTTTTTTTTTTTTTTACCTGGGTCCAAACAAATTTTTGCCCATTGGTTTGGGTTGAGTTGGTGACAAATATGAAATTAAGTTTTGACCCACGAAGCATGCCAACAGTCCACACATACATTGCCCGTAGTCTTGACACTTTGACACAAAAATCAGGATGGTGTGCTGTGCAAAAAGTAAAAACTAATACTGCATTTTCATTTTTTCCCTACTCAGGGTAAAAAGAAAAAATGCATATGCAATAATTTAATTTATGTTAATGTTATGATTCTACTTCAATTTTTGTCGGGTTTGGAGATTATCATTTTTTTTACCATATACGGTAATTAATCGCAGGGTTTAACAAAAAAGTTAATTTGAAATTTTATCAGAGCTTCTTTTTAGTCTTTTTTAATTATTTTTTAAATGATTCGTTTAATGTCGGAGGATGCAAAAGTTTCCGTTTATTTTTTTTTATTTTATTTATTTTAAACCGGTTTTTGTACAGTACACGTATGGATGACAAAGAGATATGCGCTGGGAACTTTTGCACACAGTTGAGTAAGTAAGTACCACTAAGTGTAAACATTTTTTTTTAATTTGAAACGAAGAGAAGCAATTTTAACACGAGTTAAAATTAAAAATCAATTTTAAACTTTAAATTTTGATGAACCCTGACCACCGGCTTAGAATCGTTTTTGGACAATTCTTCTGCTTATTCTCGAAATTAACTTCAAGGAATTTGGTTTATCACCTCAGTTTTTGTTAGTTACAAAATTAGAATCGGGAACAATCGGTAAAAAAAATGTTTCGCTGGTTGCGTAACTTATTCATTCTTTACCCCTAGAGAAAGTGCAATTTGTGAGTTCTGTGTCACTGTCAGTATGTTGAACATTGTGTTGTGTTCACCACTGTACAGATTTTTAGTTGCAGTGCCTGTCAAGGCAGAAGAATTGGCTCTTATGACATCAGTCATCGTTTATCACAAACATTAGTAGCGGCATCACAGAGAACATAAGCTTGAAAAACTGACACAGATACAGAGAAAATAATACTAAATAAGAAGGATTCTGTCGAGTGGACAGTTGTTGAAACTGAATCGCTAAGTTAGGTTTTGATAAATTTCCTCAACAGGAATTTGGGATTTTGCTCCACAAAGTTCATGTAGGGTTTCATAAACTCGAAAATAATCATATTATCAAGGGACAATATTTTTATCATCATTGACAACTTTGTGGATTTAACAAGACGAAATTGTTTTTACTGCTAGAAAATAAAATAATTCAACGAATTTTTCGTTATTTTTATGTTCCGGTCGTATTTGACTTACTTTTGTGAGATAATGTATACAAGATTTATGAAAATTGTTTATTTGTAGGGCATATTTTATTCACACAATACAATTCTTATATAGACTAGTTTTTTTTAAAGCTTTTCAAAGTCTTATTTGGAGAGAGATCAACTTTTTCCCGGTGAAAGTGGGACTTTTTTTGTAACTGTTGTAAGTTTTTTATTCGTCCGTGTCATCTTCAACTACTGACTTATAACTAAATTACTAAAATATATAATAAAAACAAACACTCTGTTGTCTTTCTGTAGTTATGATGAACGCGGGAAACAATCATTGTTATTGTTTCTCACGTTCATCATAAATAGAAAGCGAGTGTTTCTTTTTAAATTTTAAATTCTAGCTGCTTGGATTGAATTCCTTCCTGGCATTAGCGAGTCCCTTTCCATTTCTGTTGTTTCTATTTCACTTCGTTGTATTTTTTAAAAATGATACGATTCAAAGATGCTTCACAATGTGATTCAGTGGTAAGCAAATGAAGACTCACAGATCAATATGACAACAACTGAGTCGAGATTTTGATCCACGTTTTTATTTTAGTCCTCTCACTCGGTCAAAACTCACAAGTTAGGCTCAGCCTTATATAGTAGTTTATCTTTTTAACGAACCATAATAATGTAACATTTACATACATGGAAGTAGGTTTTTTTTTTTTAATTTTTTTTATCATTATGAAAGTAAAAAAATTCACTAAAATTTGCTGTTATTTTTTAGTACTTCCGCTGACGCGAAGAGAAAAAAGTTTTTTTCTTTTCTTTTTTTTAATCAAAAGTTAGAGAATGTTCTAAAAAGACGAAAAAAATACTTTGGTAAGATAAACATTTTTTTGACGATGAAATTTTGTTTTCGTCAAGTTTAGGGTTTTTCATCATGCTATGCTTTTTTTTTTTTTTTAGCGAAATTGCGAATTGTCCTAAACCTTTGTTTAAAGTAAAAAAAAAAAAAAATAAATAAATTTTTAATAATACATTTCTTTTTTTTTTTTAATTTTATTTATTTTGTGAAATTTTGTATTGAAGAATGTATAAATACTTTCTTAGGAAAAAGAAAAAGTAATAATGATCTCTTTAGAAATATTTTATTATTTACACTTGATATTTTGAAATAAAATAAATTAAATATTATTACGTGACCGCTGACGTGAAAAAAACAAAATTTTTAACCAAAATTTCAAACGTGCTAGAAAGGATTAAAAAATAAAAAAAATAATTAAATATTTTGGTCTTTCCTCTTAAAAACATTTTAAGTTTTGGGTCCTTTTTTTCATCATGCTATGCTCTTTTGAATTATTGAAGATTAGAAACGTTTATGCGAAATCGTTTTTACCGTTTCTATTGAGATTAAAAATTTTATTTTATATTTTGCAAGTTAGTAATTTAAAATGATTTTTAAACGGCTAATTATTGAATAAGGAATTATCGCAAATTGCACTGCGGAAATGAAATTAATAAAGTTTTTGATTTCATTAAAAAATCTTTTTTGTTAATTAATTTAACTCGCAGCAGACGATTTTTAATTCATTGTGAACAGAAGAAAAAGCCATGCTTTGTTTTTCTTTTCAATTTTTTTTATCACTTTTGAAATGTGTACTGTAAAGAATAAATTTGATATCGAACTTGCAGAAAAGAGGTTTAAGAATGGAAAGTCGTTAATTAAAAATAATAAAATTAAAAGGGAAAAGATAATTGCATAAAAATAGTGAAACAGTTTTTAATGATTTCTGAACGACTCAATATGCAACTTTTTTTTTTTTTTTTTTTTAAACTTTTTGCAACTCGTAATTTTAGTGAAAATTGATCTTAGGTTTCAAGATCAATTTGCAGCAAAAGGTTTTATTTTCAACTTAACATGTTATTGTTCTTATCATTTTTCAGGTTCGGAAAAATAGTAGACAAAATAATGAATGTAATTTAATTATTCATTTGTAATCTTCTTATTAATCCATGTGAGACGAAGTAAAAATATAACTGATTATTTTTCTTTTACTTTTTTAAGCTACAATAATTGCATGAAATCATTTTTCTCCATGACATGTCAATTTTTTTCTCTCTTTCTATATTTCCAAACAAATTGAATCTCAAGTGTTTTTTGTTTTGTTTTTTGTCTCTAATCCATTTATTATTTGGTTCCGATCGCCCCTCCCCCTCTACTGACACGCACGTGCTCACACTGTTCGGTTTGATGTCTTCTTTTTTTTTTCCTTCTTTTATGTGGGTGTTGCTTTACTTCCTCAGTTTACCCAACATGGTACCAGTGTCACATGATACACACACGGAAGAGAGGGTAGATGAAGAAGAAACGTCAGTTATATTTTAGTTGGTGAATTTTTTTTTTTTTTTTACTTCAGTGCTCAGTCACTTGCTGTTGCTTTTTAGTTTTACATAGAGAAAGATAAGTTTGGTTTATTTAGTGTTTCCTTAATGAAAATTCTGACTAGATCATCAGGAATGGGGGGGAGGTTTTAGAATGTCTTCTTCCTTTAACAATCACACCACCACATAGCTATCGTTGGCGTTAAAGCTTAAAAAACATGCAAAGAAGTCACATTTTCTTGTGTCAGTCATTTTTTTAGCACTCATCTAAATAAATTTATCTTGAAATTTTTGATATGTGAATTTTTTTTTTTTTTTTTTACTATGAAAATTTGAATAAAATATAAATGTTAATTAAATAATTAATTAAATAAAAAGAGTTGATTGTTTTTAGTTGAATAAATTATTGAGTCTTTGACTGACAAACAAAACTTGAAATTTTGTATTGAGATGGAACAAATATAAAAAATATTAAACATTTTTTGCTTGTTCAGTCTTACTCTTAGTCTTCTTTTATGCATAGTTTCTCTCGTCTATGAATTTCAAGTAAAGTAAGTTAAGTATTAATGCTAGAAATAACTCCATTTAAAATTATTTATGGAGAAAGCCTAATGAATTTCAAGAATATCATTAAGTTTGTCAAAGAAAATAGCCCTCTTTTATTATTATTTTAAGTTTAATTGACAATTTGCCTTCTACGTTTTAAATTTTATGTAAAATTTGGAGAAGACAGTTTGCAAAAAGAAAGTCTCTTTAATGGTGATAAATATTTTTTGTACTAATGAAAAATAACGCATACACTTGCATATCTTTGTATAATTTCCTCTCTCTTTTCCTAGTTTGTAATTTTATTTTTCTGTTACATTTTAAAAATGTTTTACAGTCATTAACAGAAAACGAAACATCTAAAATAAAATGTCTCTTTTCTCTCTGTTCATTTATAATAGTTCTTTTTTTTCTCTTTACTCTGTCTTTTTTTTTAACTTTTCGACCAGCAACCATTTTCCCATTTTTTCGTTTTCATGGCCTTTATCTTCTTGCTTGTTATTTTCTTTCTCTTCTTCTTTACATTTACAGAAGAAAAAAGATAGGAGAGATAGAGCCAAACAGAAATAACAGAAAGTGTGTATGGACAGAGGGTGAGAAGTTATTTGTAATCATAGCAGTTACAAGGATGGGTGGGAGGGGTGAGGCATGAAACGATGAAGTGACCAGGAAGAAAAAAAGGTAGGTGGGTGGGGAGAACCAGAGCAAAATTAGCCATGGAACAATTTCTTCTGCTTGTTCCGTTTTGATTGCTATTGCTTTTTTCTTGCTTAGGGCTTAAAAAGAAAAGAAAAGGAAAACACAAGAAGCCCTAAAGCATGTTCAGCCAACGTTGCTAAGCTGCCGTTTTAGTAATTTTATTTAGTAACAGAGTTGTTTGATGTTGAGATATATCATTCATTTTACTACACTTTTTTAAATTATTTCGTTTTCTTTTTTATAATTTTGTTTTTCTTTCTTTCTTTCTTTCTTTCTTTCTTTCTTTCTTTCTTTTCTTTCTTTCTTTCTTTTTTTTCTTTCTTTTTTTTCTTTCTTTCTTTCTTTTTTTTTTTGTTTCTTTTCTTTCTTTTTTTTCTTTCTTTCTTTCTTTTTTTTTTCTTTCTTTCTTTTTTTTTTTTCTTTCTTTCTTT
>CAHIKZ030001594.1:0-165000 GCA_903632075.3 Acanthosepion pharaonis
ACAAAATTATAATTTAACAGGATGGTACTCCAGTGCTGTAATTTGTTAGCTGTATGAGTAGGTATTCTTTCTTTGAACCATATATCGCTAATAACAGCTTATGGTCTGTTTGCAAATATGAAATTTCTTTCATGAATAAATTTATGGAATTTTTTCATAGTGAATATGATTGCTAGAGCTTTTCTCTATCTGGCTGTATTTTTTTTTCTGCTGGTGGAAGCGAGTGTGAAGTATGAGTGAAAGCTTTCATTTTACCACCATCAGTATTTGTAAAAAATCACTGCTCTAACACTAATCACTAGCATCTGACGCTACTACAATTTTTGCTTTTGGATCATAGTGCTCTAATGCTAAATCAAACGCAAGACTTATCTCATCATCTTTTGACATTAATGATCCAAATTCCACTTTACTCTTTTTTTTTTTTTTTTTTTTTAGTAGCTGTCAAATTATGTATATAATTCGATAACAATTAGCTATTCCAAAAAAAAAAAGCTTGTAACAGTTACATTTGTTGGTTTAGGCATATTTCTAATTGTATTTGTCTTTGACAGATCTTAATGGTCAATTACTTTGGAATGGGATCAGACATATATCAACAGGATGAAAGGCTTGACAATGGGCTGACCATTATCACCAGACATGACATTAGAATCAACATCACTAAAGCCAACACAAATCACTACCACACAAAAAAATTAATTTTATAATATGTGTAAATATCTACTCTTTGCTTGAAAGTCACAAAACCAGAAACATGTGTATTAGAATTATGTAAATAGAGTATTATATATATATATATATATATATATATATATATGACAGCAATACATAGATGACACCTTTATACTCTGGGCCCAACAGAAAGATCTCCAGCTACTGCTGGACCATATAAACTCAAAGATCATCGATAGAGTTCACAATGGAGAGAGAAAACAACAACAAACTTGCATTCATGGATGTACTAATATCTCAAATAGAATATGGGTTAAAGACATCCATAAAATGCAACCTAATATTCACCAGACAATATCTCAACTTTGGAATCTCATCTCATACAGTGGAAAGAAAGGGATCATCCACTGCCCACAACATCAAAAGTCATAAGTGCTGACTCAGAGACATAGGAACAAGAAATGGTCAGTATAAGCATTACTCTTTGGTACATGAGAGTATTACATATAAATACTTTAACGAATTACATTATACCAAGTATGAGTGTGTTATAACAATAACCTTACAATAGGGAGTTATAATAATTGGTGACAAGGATCTCTAAATCAAGCACAACATTATAAATGAAGTTATAATAATTGACAGCTAAAAACTTGCACTTAAGTGTGATACAACAAGCATCACATTAAAATGAGTTGTAATAATAGGCAACCAGATTTTTGTAACTCATATGTATGCAACACAGGCAGTTGTATTGGAGCCATGTAGTCATTTTGGAGTTGACTATCATACAAACAATACCAACTTTCATGTCAAAGTACTCAAAGCATTACGACGGATTATTTGTCACAACGAAACGTTGCTATAGTTGTAACGATAAAGGATTTGATACTCATATGATTTGTAACCATTGTGTTGATTTCGAAACCCATTTGGAGTAAACAAGTACAAAATATACTGGTTTCACAAACAAATACAAAATGTACTTGTTGCTTTGGGTAATGACAAAAATTTTAACCATGTTGGTTAAAAAAAAAAAAAAAAAAAATTAAAATTTTTCCTGTGTGTAGAAAAATATTCTTGCAAATATGTAGAAAATTTGGACTGGTCCAAGAAAAGACATCTGAATCACTACCACACAAAAAAAATTAATTTTTATAATATGTGTAAATATCTACTCTTTTGCTTGAAAGTCACAAAACCAGAAACATGTGTAGCAGAATTATGTAAAATAGAGTATTTTATTTATATATATATATATATATATATATATATATATATATATATTAAAAAAAAAAAATTTGCATTTCAACCAAAAAACGTTTGTAGTTTATCTTATATGTTTGAGGACATTTTTAAAAAAAATTCAAGCCATCACAATAGATTTTCACATTAAACCAAATGGCTTAATGTGAAAATCTGTTTTGATTTATTCCATTTTGTTGACCAAATGGTCAACAAAATGGTTAAGTCAAAAACAATTTTTCAGTTCACTGATCAAATTAATTTTTGAGAAAAGAGCCTGTAAAAATAAAGTTAAAAGATATATCAAGCCTTCAAACACATGCATTACATTGGGAAACATGAACACCCAGCTGCTACAAAAGTTCTTCATAAAAATTCAATATCCCAAGATATAAATTTTTGGTATTCTTATAGAATTTTGTTTTATAATTTCAAATGAAAAAAAAAAAAAAAAAAAACCCACATGAAGGTTTCACTTAGCTATCTTATAATAAATTAAATTTCTTTAAAAATGACAATTTAAAAAGTATCAAATTACAAATTTAAAAATCAATGCTAAGATGATTAACATATTGAGCTTAAGATATAAGAAGCTTAAATCGCAAAGAAAATTTTTTTAAAGTGCAAAATCATATCACCAACATAGTAAGCACAAGAGGTTAGATACACTGTTTTTCTAAATGTAGTATGACACAAGGTCACAGTGGTGGACATCTACAAAAATCAAATTTACTACAATCACAAATTTATCTCCAAGACAAATGTGCTAGCCATCATCCTTTAGTACCAAAAAATGTATTTTTTATAATACAGATTGCTAAATATGGGAAATAACTAACAAAATTGGAAATTAAGCATTACTGTATAGGCTAACAATTTCAAAATTTTAACATAAATTATTATTAATATCCCTAGATTAAGCCTGGGTATCTAACAAAAGACATCAATTCATAGATCTGTTTAATTCTCTGAAGAGAATACAGGCAAATAAATAAAATGTTAAAACAAGTATTACACGTAAGCTTTTTTACTATTAAGAAATCTTACACAAATTTCTTTTACAAATAGTTGAGAGTGCTTAGGTAACGGATTGTTTATAACAGTGGCAATATAATTTATTTGGCTGATAGATACTTACAAAAAAAATATAAGAGTTGTATTATTTAATTCTAAATTTAGTGTCTCAAAGCAATTAGGAAATTACTGCATTAATTACAAACAATAAAATTCTATTTATTTCAATATTCACATTTAAAAATGGAAACAGAATGTGAAATAATAAAGTAAAAAAGGTATAAAGTGTTATTCTATCCGAAATAAATGACTTATTGGGACAAAGTTTCTGTGAAAAAAATATAAAACTGATTCGCAACATGTAATTCTATTAAGTTTGGAAACTTTCCTATTGACCCAGTTTTTAATACTAAAGTTCACCCAATACAAGTCTCGAGAGCCGCTCAAGGTAGAGGATTACTGTTAAAATAAATGTTTATGATGAATGAAAGGGGTGATAGGAATGAAAGAGAAGTTGGTAGGACGTGAAGATTATAAGGAAGAGAATAGTTAGAAATTGTCCCTTGACTTGAAGTGTTCAGAGAAACCTCCTGAAGTTTGTTTAAGAAAATAGTAATTCTTGGGAAAAGGCTATATCAGTAGAGTTTTCTCCTTACATTTGAATAGAGAGAAAATATGGGTGCTTCAACTGTTGAAGTAACATGACATGTCCTAACTATAAAGGTTTAAACTGGTGGAAGTAAAGAATGTAGTTCATCTAAAACATTTACCATGGAAGTTGCTAACAATAGAGTAGCAACAGGCTTGAAATGTTGCATCTGTGAGAAAGAGATTGTGAGTGAAAACAGGTCTTCTCTTTCCAACAGCACAAAGATTTTGAACTATCAAGGCTGGAAAAAGAGAGAATATGGCAGCATAATCTATTTTTGGTCTAATCTAACTCTTGTAAAGAAAGCATAAACAGGAGTCTGGTACATTTTGGAGCAATAGAAAAGCGAAACATTTTCCAAAAATAGACATTCAAAGACTGGATCCTCATTAAGAGTGCGACTGTACATCATGACTGGAGAAAAATCAGTGTCTGATTGGTGATGAAGTGATACTAACTTTTGTTTTTTGCTTTTTTTGAGGTATTAAAAATTACAAGCTAGTTATTTCCCTATCAAGTTGTTAGAGATAAGCAAGAGGTGAGATCAACTGTTGGTTTACAATCATCCAGATTTTTAGTTTCTGAAGACAATGCTTCACAACTTCAAATTATTTAAAAAAGTAATAAATGATAGCCAGCTGGAGGATCCAGTTAAAAAAAAACCTATATATTGCAATTTTTGCTGTTATCATTGCATTTTTTTTTTTTTTTTTTTTTTAAAAACCAAAGATCATATTGCAATTTTCGTTGTTATTATTGCTTTTCTCTGGCACGCTTTATTCCTGGTTCCCATATTGTAGCATGTGTGCTGATTCCTTAAGTTTATGAATTTTCCAATGATGTTTTTTGTCTGTGGGATCAGGTTCAAATCATAGATAAAGAACATCATTGGAAAATTTGTAAACTTAAGGAATCAGCACATATGCTAGGCCACAAAAATCTCCTGGGCCAACCAAGCATAGAAATGAATATAATATGGGAACCAGTAATAAAGGGTTCAGAGACATTCCAACCACCTGAAGAAGGCGGAGCGTACAATGGCGAAATGTGATAAATATGGCAACAAAGCTGAGGACAATAGTCTGAGTAATGCAAATAATGCAAAGTAATTATTTGCTGCAATTTCTGGACCCTAAAACATGTGGTAGTTTTACTGGTTTACAAGCCTCAGTTTCTTGTTAGATTTTTTTTTTTAGATGTACTTCATCTTCAAACATTGATTTTTACTGAAATTTAAAAGATAATTTGCCACATTAACTTATTGTCAAATGTTTCTATTAAAATTTAATTCTAATGCATAAAAACACAATTCTTCAAATTGAGTGCAAAGTTAAAAAAAAAAACAAAAAAAAAAACACACACACTTCAAATCACATAAATCATGTGTTAAAAATTCTTTAAATAAATGAATTTAGCCAATACCTTAACTGAATAAGTTGGCTATCTTTAACCTACAACTGCCAAATAAAAATTTGGAAACAGTCCTCATTACTAAAAGGATGATAGAAAAATTGCACTTGATTTTCCAGGGCAAAGAGTACTTATATTGTTAAACAAAAAATGAATAAATAAAAAAATAAATAAATCAAGTTTGTATCTAATTTTAATGTGATCATTCAGAAAGAATTTTTAAATACTTATATGATTATCCAAGATTTTACAATGTTGTCAGACTTTTTGTTCAAAGAAATAAAGCAAGATCATAATGAACATGATATAAAGTATGTAAACAAAATGAATTGTTTACTTTCAGGCAATTTAAGTTCCTAGGGATAAAGCATGAGTTACACATGAAGCTTGTGGTAGTTTACTGGTGTACAAGCATCAGTTTCTAGTTATATTTTTTTTTATACAAAACTAGGACGAGGTAGATTCTTTTTGTATTTATTTATCTAAAACCTTTTAGATAAAGAGAAATTTTAATGTGCAATTGTCATCAGCTATTATGCCAGGTGAGTAGATATAAAAAGCAATTATCCTATAATATAGTCTTATGGTACATTAGTAGTAAGATAAGTCAGCAAATATCAATCAAAAGATGAAAAGGAAAACTTCCAACTAGTTGAAGCAACTATCCTTGTTTGTAAACTGCATTTTTAGAGTAGACAGATGGCTGCAATTTCTGGCATCTATTAAATACTTTGGACATTCTCTATATTAATTAAATAAGTGCTACATAATTTTCATGGATTAAAAAATAAACTACTTCAAACTACAATTTTTTTTTTTTTATTTTAATCTCTTTTTATAAAAACTTTCTAATTATACTATTTATACAGACAGTGACTTGTATTTTGTTAATAAAATAAAACGCAGCTAGTATGGTGGTGGTAATTAATAATAATTATAATAATAATAATAATAATACAGTGAAAGAAAATAATGATAATACCAAGAAGGTGGCAAAAGACAATCATGAAGGAAATGTGATTATTAAATTTCACAAAGTTGGTAAAATAGGAAATTTGAAGTTAGATGGTGGAAATAGTATTTTCTCCAGCCTCATATAAGGTGGGAAATGAAAATAGTTTGGAGAAGAGATATGAACAAGGAGGTGGTACATTAGATGGTAAAATCAGGGTGTGTTACATAAGTGTGATAACAGGCAGGAGGAATGTAAACTAGAGACCTCAAGATCACTGTCAAATGGGTTCAGCTATTTAACTTCACTGGCCTAATAAATTACGTAAATAGACAACCCAACATTCTTTTTTCAAATGAAGCTAAAGAAACAAAATAAAACTGAGATGGTCATGACATATATATAGTGACTAGATTAAAAAAAAAAAAAAAAAAAAAAAACAAAAAAAAAAAATGTCTAATGATTGAAATATAACAGATTTTGACATTAAAAAATTTAGGTAAAGAATGAACCCCCAAAACGGTTATTTAAAAAATAAAATAAAAACGGTTGAGTAGTAAAATGATCAATGGTTATTCTTTTTAGGAACTGAGAAATTTCCTTTGAACTATTATTAACTATTTCAAAAATAAAACTTCAAAACCAGCACCCTATTCTCTCAAATACAAAAAAAACAAAAACATGCTAAAAGTTTTTATGCAAAAAAAAATAAAATTTTTAAATCTAAATAATTCACAATATCAGTTCAAAAGGTGAATAATTATTGATTTACTGAAAGAACAATAATAGGAAAGCCAAAATTAGTTACGGAAAGATTTTTACTTTTTTTTTTCTTTGGAATCAATTCAAGTTTTGAATAAAATGAAATTTCTTTTGTTCAAAAAGCCAACATAACTAAACTTACTATTATTTGGAATTTTGCAATAGTCTGAGAATTCAGTTTTTTTTAAATTAATTTATTTTTTTTTTTTTGGAATAGATAAGATTATGATGACAGAGGATCATAAAAAGACCAAGATATACATATATATATATATATATATATGAGACAGTATTCTAAATAATTCCTTAAAACACAGACATCTGTTACTCATGGAACATTGAGGAAATTTTTTCATCACTTACATTTGACATTTGAAATTTTTATATAAGTTTTAGTTAGTGGTTGTTTCTAATTAAGCAAAATCTTAAAAATAATTACAAAATACAAAATTATTTAGAAAAAAACTTTTTCAAGTAAAATATATAGATTTTTTTATTTTTTATTTCATGATGATTTCTTAGTTAACTAAAAGTTTTTTTTTCTTAAAAAACAATTATCATGAACTTACTACCAATACAGCAATAAAATTCACAGGTGTCTTTTTATTTAAAAATAAAATTAATTTAGTGATTTTTTTTTTTGTATGGGAAGCTAATATAATAATAAAATCCAAAATTGAATGATGAAAATTATCAGAATAAAAAGATCAAGACATTTAACATTGATCAAAACAAAAATTTCAGAAAAAAAATATCCAAACTGAATAAAAGTAATTAAAAAAAAAAAAAAAAAAAAAAAAAAAAAAAACAAAAAAAAAAAAAACAATATTTTTAAATTTAAAAAATCTGAGTGCAGAAACTTTTATTTATAGTGACAAACATTACAGATTAGTTTGTCCATCTCATTACCATATGCACATACATGTAGGTCAAGTAAAAAAATGAATTTCACTTTCAGAATAAAACATTTTCACAAAAAAATTTTTAGGAAAAATGATAATCCAGAGCTGGAATCTCCAGTGTCCAGGCAACATTGCATAGACAAAAAAGATACGGCAAGATATAACTCATTTGACTGAGCTAAAAAAAGATTTAAGAATGAAATGAACCATCTACTTGTTTATGTCTTTGAGTTTTGGCCAATAAATTGAATTGTGTTCAAAATAATTTCACTTTGAACTACATTTTGAAAAAAAAAAATATGCACAAAAAAGAGGTCAGAATCATTGTTCAGCTACTATGCAAAGTTGTATATACTATGTTGTTATAACTAGATATTAAATTATAATCTAACTTCCTAAATTTAAAAATTTTTTGTACGAAATCAGGCATAAAAGCAATTAACAAATTTATTATCACAACAAAAAATCTTATAAAAGATTATTCAGATATTTATAAAACAAATTCATTTTTCCATAAATAATAAACAAAATCTCTGAAAATAGGAGACAATATTTTTCATATGCTTAGCTTAACTACTTGAAAAGCTTTAAAAACATAGAAGCTTTGAAAATTGCCTATTAACAAATTATTTCCTTGATATAAGTAAAAGAGAAAAAATACGCAAGTTAATCTCTAAAGTAAAAATGATGTCAAACATTAAATGGAGTCTATCTGAAGCTGATAGAATATTCCAGAAATTATAGAAAAAGTAATAGAAAAATGCCAATTCTACCTGAAAATGAAATTACCTTCTGTATTAACAAGACAGATTTTTTTTAAAATCTTTATACCAAAATGAAATAAAAAGTTAAATTATTTTCCAATGCAAACAATTTGTTTTTTAAAAATTTTTTTAAATTTATTTTTATCATTAGTGAACGCACAAAGCATTGACAAAAATAATGAGACAAAATAATATTATCATTATCAAATAGGTATTAAGCTTAATACCTGTTGATTACACTTCATGGATAAATCTGAATGGAATGCTTTTTGTAAATACATCTACAACACATGGTAAAAAAAAAAAAAACCCAAAAAACGTTAAATCATATTTTTCTGATCCAAAAATTAATGAAAAATCTTTCAAAGAAGACTTCTATATCAAGCAATTCAAATGCACAATCACTTGCTCATTCTCTCTATATGATTAAGATAAAAGGAAAAATAACAGATTTGTAATTTTATAAAAAGAATGATCTTTTAATAATTAATTCAAATGACAATGTTAAATCTGTCTTTACTGCATTCAATATCAAGGTTTCAACCCTATTTAAGCTGACGCTACACAAAGATTTTAATTTCTGTAGAAAGCTGCTTTGAAGTGTTGGAAAGGACATGAATTGTTTATTTCTCCAGAAATGACAATAGCAATTATTTAGCACAAATATGTATAGCTCAGAGCCCAAACTAAAAGCAATATTAATGTGAATAGATCCGATTTGAATTGTCAGCACAGTCAGGTGTTAATTACCATAAGTAAAACAAGATTAAACTAATAGGAAAAGGTCATTTCATGTATAATGGGAAATAAATTATAAATTGGATATTGGCTTTTCATCCTAGTGAAGATTATGTCAGTGAATTTCATTGACACATGAAGGGTCAAACATTGTTGCTACTATTTGAGCAGCTGGGTTGATAGATATTGATTTTGTTTATGACAGAACTGACAAGCTGTGCAATGCTCATTGCCAGTTGTATGCCTAAAATAAATGCAAAGAACTGGAATGAACTAACCAAATCAAGCCCAACCAAAAGCAGGCCACAGCATATCAAGCCTAGAGGCCAGGCTTTAGAAAAAAATTTGGAACCTTCAGTAGAGGAATACCAGTGGAATTTAATACCAGTGTATTAGTATTATCTATTTTACATAAACTCTGAAGCCAGCTGCAGATAGAAATCTGACCCAACAGAGGATAAGCAGACAAAAATAAACAGAAGAAAAGACTAAATAGAAATCAAGTTAGTATCACTCTCAAACTGATATCAAGAGGGCAGAGTGCTGACACTTCAAATAGCAATTTTTTTTTTTATTTTTCCTGGTAAACCAAAAATGAATATAATCTTTTATATGAATGGTTTAGTCAAGAACAGGAGATAGCATTATTTTGAAATTCTTTGATCAAAAGGAAATTACTGGACAATGAATGTGATCCATAAAATATATTGAAATACTGTACATATAAAATTATTTAACAAAAAGCGAAAGTATATAGAAGTTAGTATTTACAAGTGTTGAAAACAACAAACCTAAAATGTTATAAATACTTTTCTGAATAAATGTTTTCAAACTAGGTTCAATTCAAATTTAGAAAAAAAAAAGTAAAAGCAAAAAGTTAATGCTAATCAGGCTGAATGAAACAAATATTTTCATATTTAGGAAAACTATTTAGATTCTTACAGAAAAATAAAAAGAAAGAATTTAGTAAAATAGAAAATTAAAGTTAAAAATAAAGAAATGACAACAGTTGAAAGAAAGTTAAGCCAAGATTATGCCTGACAAACTGAAATTTTCCTTCGATATATAAAGTCTCAGTAGAATTTATGATCTTTCAAATATTTTGATTTCCTAAATTATAACATTTTTACTTAAATAGTAATGATTGTTCCTGCACAAAGACAATATCTCAAATGAACTTCTCAGCTTCAAACATTGATTTTACTGAAATTTAAAGATAATTTGCCACATTAACTTATTGTCAAATGTTTCTATTAAAATTTAATTCTAAGCATAAAAACACAATTCTCCAATTATTTACATTATTCGGACTATTGTCCTCATCTTTGTCACCATATTTATTACAACATTTCGGCTGTTGTACGCTCCGGCCTTCTTCAGGTGGTTGGAATGTCGAACTGAACCCTTTATTTCGCTCACTGGGGTAGACTGTTCTAGTTCCACATGCCATGTTTAATGGATGTCAGTTTTCTCCTGTTAATTCCCCTCTCCAAATTCTCCACTGCCTTCACTGGGTATTGAACTCATAGTCTTTGGGTCCTGTCACTGGATCTAACTAACGCCTTTATCCACTGTGCCATGTGTCCTTGAGGACATCTGTGTATGAATTTCTGGGTATTATAAACCTAATGTCTTCAGCAACCATCATTTTTTTACCAGTGCTCATATTGCAATTTTTTTGCTGTTATCATTCCATTTTTTTTACCAGAGCTCATATTGCAATTTTTTTGTTATTATTGCTTTTCTCTGGCACTCTTTATTACTGGTTCCCATATTGTATTCATTTCTATGCTTGGTCGGCTCAGGAGATTTTTTTGTGGCCTAGCATATGTGCTGATTCCTTAAGTTTATGAATTTTCCAATGGTGTTCTTTGTCTATGATTTCAACCTGATCCCACAGAGGGTGGTGATCTCCCTTCTCTCTCCATATGTGGTCAGCCACGCCTGATTTTTCCACTTCCCCTAGTGTTACAGCTTTCTGGAGTTCTTGAAGCATTACCTTAAGGGGGCGGCCTGACTCTCCTTGATATTTTTTTCCGCAGCTGCACGGGATAGCGTACACACAGTCTTTAGTCATGTTCTCCTCTATGGGGGGGGGTCTTACTCGGGAGAGATATCTGCGAAGTGTCGTCAAGCTTTTGAAGGTTGTCCTGATGTTATATGGACCGCAGATCCTTTGTATTTTCTCTGATAACCCCTTCACATAAGGCAGGCAGACTGTTTTCTGGGTGTTGTTGTCCTCCTCTTGTACCCGCCTATCCCAGTTTTTTGGGGCTGCTGCCATGTACCCAGGGTAGTTGTTACATTGTAGGGTACTACTTATACTGACCAATTCTTTATCTAATGTCTCTGGGTCGCCACTTATGAATTTCTGTGTTGTAAGCAGTGGACAATTCCTTTTTTTATGCTGTTGAAATTGAGGTACTGTCCGGTGAATGTTGGTTTACAGTATACAGATGTCTTGAACCCATGCTCTGTTCGAGATATTAGCACATCCAGGAATGGGAGTGTGTTGTTACTCTCTCTCTCCATTGTGAACTGTATCGAAGGTCTTATTGAGTTCACATGGTCCAGTTGAGCCTGAACATCTTCCTGGTGTTGCCAGAGTATGAAGGTGTCATCTACATACCTTAACCATATAGTTGGCTTTAGAGACAGATTCTAATGCCATATGAGCACTGGTAAAATATGGTTGCTGAAGACATTAGGCTTATAATACCCAGAAATTCATACACAGAGGTCCCCGAGGACACATGGCACAGTGGTTAAAGGCACCAGGTTAGATCCAGTGACAGGACCCAGTTCAATACCTGGTTAAGGCAGTGGAGAACTTTCAGAGGGAAATTAACAGGAGATAACTGATAAGTGACATCCATTAAGCATTAAAAGAGTCTGCCCCAGTGAGTGAAATAAAAGGGGTTCAGTTCGACATTCCAACCACCTTAAGAAGGCCGTTGTAATAAATATGACAATAGTCCGAATAATGTACATAATACCTCATCTCAGAAATTTATACTTCAAACTGAGTGCAAAGTTTAAAAAAAAAAAAAAAAAACAAAAAAAACAAAAACAACACACACACTTCAAATCACATAAATCAAATGTTAAAAATTTATTAAATAAATGATTTTAGCCAATCACTTAACTAAATAAGTTGGCTATCTTTAACCTACAACTGCCAAATAAAAATTTGGAAACAGTCCTGATAGAAAAATTGCACTTGTTTTTCCAGAGCAAAGAGTACTTATATTGTTAAACAAAAATAAAAAAAAAATAAACTAAAGTTTCTATCTAATTTTAATTTGATCATTCAGTAAGAATTTTTAAATACTTATGATTATTCAAGATTTTATAATGTTGTCAAACTTTTTGTTCAAAGAAATAAAGCAAGATCATAATAAACATGATATAAAGTATGTAAACAAAGTGAATTCTTTACTTTCAGGCAATTTAAGTTCCTAGGGAGTTAAAACAATCTTACTGATAAAGCATGTGTTACACATGAAGCTTGTTATTGACAAATTATAGACACTAGGACTGTCTACAGTTCATTTTCATCTCCATCTTTAGAACAAGCAGCTAAGACAGTAATCTTTGATTACTTTCTTTTTAATGCTATGTCTCTTCAAGATGTTAAGTAGGCAATCATGGCTCTATACAGCTTCCCTTTTCTTCATTACAACTTCTTTGTGTAGTTTTCTCCTCTATGGTTTTGAATTCAAAGTTGTCCTTTTCAAATGGCTGCCACCCAAAGCTAGAGAACTAAGTTTATCCATAGCAGGGAGTTGGAAAAATGAATTAATGCCTTTTGGAAGGGCATTAGTGTGAAGTGAACAAAAGACTTTACCAATTCCACGTCAATAACAAATATAGTACCTGCACATCCATAGACTATATCAGTCATTAAATTTAATATATTTTAAAGTTGCATTTAATAACAGTATCAACATTAATGATGTATTACTGATGACCTTTTGTAACTAATGGCACAAGAAGCATGTATTAGATAAACAAGCACAAAAGTTCAGAAATGATGTATAGATGAGCTGATTTTAGAAGATTTGGTGCCAATTTAATATAGATGAAAATGAGTATTTCTAAATTACACATCAGCTAGTACACTTTAGATATAACATTGAATAAATAAACAAAATGAAGTCATAGTTGGTTTATATTGAATAATATTCTGGTTATTTTGCTGAGAAAGTATTGTATGATGACAAGTAGAAAACTTATTTTCTAGATAGACAAGTGTACTTAATACAGTTTAAAAAAATGATATAATAATGATTATAACTATAATGATTAAGAATATATCAGATTGTTATTTAGAAAATAAAAAAAAATACATTTCATTTACAAATGAAAACAGGTACAAAGAAAAAAAGAAAAGAAAAAAAAAAGGCCAATTTTAACCATCATTTTATTTAATATCAAATAAAAGAAAACTAGCAGAAATGTATAATTAAAACAAAATTCATAGTATGCACACAAGATTTTAGAGTTTGAAACTTAGAGCAACCATTGGTTAAAATCTTACAAAATGTTGAACAAAATTCTTTTGAGAGTTTATAAGAATGAGAACAAATATAAATCTATTTTAATTAGAACTGAAATTATTTAAAGATGCATTTTCATCTTTAATTACAACAGTTATCTATTAAGAAATAAAAGCTATGTTAAAACTGAATAAATATATCTAAAATACAATTAATGACCTTGTAAGATGTGGTATGTATGAAGATGACGATATCCAATATGACTGCTGAATGGAGAGAAATATATAGACTGCAGTAAGAAAGAAAAACATTTGATTAAAGTACTGCACCATAATTAAAGCAACATTAGAACATTTGTGAATTTCTATTATTAAGATCAATATCCAATTGGTTTTGTCAAACTTGCAAGACAGTCATCCTATTATGATGATTGGAAGTTGTGTAATGAATACCCAAAACCTATTGCAATTCTGATTCCAGTTAATAAATATAAATAGTAAATATACATCCAATATAACCTACTAGAAGAGTAATTGATAAGACATTTCAGTATTACTACCAAATGAATTATCAAGCTACTTTTCAGACTCAATGCCAACATAATTGTTATATGATGATATGTTGCAACTTAGTATATTGCTGGCTTAAAAGGGAGGCAAACCCCAATAAAATTCATCATAGCATTTGGGGATGATGGTATTCTACTTTACTCAAGTAAGGCTGTGAAACGGAAAGAGTTAAATAAAATCAGTTTTGTGGAGATTTCATAATGTACATTTTGTCAACTTACAAACGTACTTTCTGACTTTTGCAGAAACAAGATGAAACCTAGAAAACTATTACGGTCATGTAATCTCTTAGAAAAGGCCATTTATGGCCGGACCAGAATAAGTAAAACTGATTGCACGGAATTTTAGCACACATTTTTAATACTGGGAGAGCAACAAGTATAATGAGAATTGTTATTCAACTGATAGAAACAGTTCTCATCAGCCATAACATTCATTTGCTCACTCCACTTCTTTCTTTTTTTTTTTTTTTGCTTGCTCTAACCATTTTGAGTACAGCTTGGGAACTTTTAAAACCAGTTGAGTAATGATAGATAAAATGGTTTCAAAAATCAAGAATATTTCCAGTAGTACATATATAGCAGATGATATTTTAAGTATATAATTAAGCAGTAGAATATATTTTAAATTAAAATTTATTCTGGTGACATACATAAGACAAAAAGCATTTTTAAAAACCATGTTTCAATGATACTCCTAGTCCTAAACTCACATAATCTATTTTTATTTAAATGTTTTCATTTTCCACACAAATCAAGCTTTACTGTGGCAAGAATTTGAGCTAGGGGTTGAATTGATTAAAAATATAAAAAAACATTAAAAACAAATTTTTGAAGATAGGGGTAATAATGGGTACATTTAGTTTTAATATTTTGTACGAGACTATGAATTTTACCTGAGAGCAATACCTGAGTAGATATTTTAATAAATTCTGTTTACTTAGTATTTTCCTCTCTTAAGGTGGTTTTGTGTAATTGCTTAAGTGAAAATCTTGACAGGATCATGTCAAAGGAAAGGGCAATAAACAAATCATGCTAGAGAGTCAATTATTTAAAAAAAATTAAAAACTTATAGAAGTAAAAAACAGAGGTTTGAATTTCCAAATTTCTATGCAATGTTTTTTTCAAAAGTACAAATGTCAGCATTTTATATGCAAAATACATGTACGTATATAAACACGCACACACACCGAGTGGTTTTGTTAGTATTTCAATGAAACAAGGTATTAACAGTAAACTATTTAAAAAAAAAAAAATTGTAATAAAAATTTTAAATAATTTTTAAAGTTTTCCTAATTTGCAAGAAAAACACCATGACAAACTTAAAATTAGTAATTTCTATGAAAAATCCAAAAATATTTTTAAAAGAAAATACCAGAAATATGAAATTCTTCATCTTAAAATTCAAATTACAATCAGCAAAAACTTTAAATTTATGTATATTGCTAAAATTTTAAAATGAGACATTGCAGAAATTCATTTGTACTATAGAAGTAAAACCACACACTACAATATAATCGTTAATTTAAATCAGATTTCATGCCAAACAACAGTCTAAAATAAATTGGTATCAAGAAAGGCATCCAGTAGTAAAACATTAGCAAGTTGGAAATGAAGACAATATTATACATTGATTCAAGAATAAACTATATTCAAATCTGATAGTAATAAGTTAACAAGTACATTAGATAAGTAACTTTCAGGAATTGTACATTTTAAAACTGCAAACACATGAAGTGTCTGGGTTTAGGATTTATTTTTAGAATTTATAATCCACAAAGAAACATGTACAAAAAGTTCAAATAAGATCAAATTTAAAATGATTTTTCACTAAATCACTAAAAGCAAATGCCCACACTGCAATTCTAAAAATATGAAACTAAATTTGATTTATGAAATATGATCATTATTTTAATAGCACTAAAAAATATCATAATTCTGAAAACAAAGTTATGTAGAACAATTAAAAAACAATTTTAAGCTCGAAATCAAAATAAAAGTAATTTTGAAAAAAATTAATTCAAAGTTACATCTAGAAAATGTAAGTTGCTGACCAACAAGGAAGTGAATAAAGAGTAGAATAGGTAGATTCTGTGTGCGCACGACTAAAAAATATAAGTAACAAAAATCAAAATTAGTACCAAAGACCATTTTTATTTTTTTATTACATTTTCAAGAGCATGTTTTTGAGTAATCAATCATCTCAATGTTCTGAAAACAGGCAGTTTATGGAAGCAGCCATGTCTATTTGAAGAGGGAAAGGAAAGAAGGTATATTTTAAAGATTTTTGTTGGATAAGATCAAAAAATTAAATTGAAAAATTGGAATAAATTCACTTTTTTTAAAAACTAAACTTCGAAGGAATGGACTGCTAAATCTCAGCAATAAATAAGTCATTAAATCACAATGAACCAAAATTTTCCATAAAGCAATAGATTTTTTCTTGGATAAATCTTTTACACGGCAATGGCAACGGTGGCGGTGTTTGCTATCTTGAACGGACTTGGTTTTGCTAAAACTAAAAGTGGGCTTATCATGACAGGTGTTAGATTACAAAACTAGGTAATCAATTACCAAAATTAAATTCAGGAACAGCCTTCATCTTTATTTTTTTCATTTTATTTTATATAATTATTGGCCCAATAAGTGTTACGTTTAAAAAAAAAAAAAAAAAAAAAAAAAAAAAAATAAAAATTTAATAAATTTCGTGTAGAAAAAAAAAAAATTAAAATAAGATTTTAAAATCCAATAAGTTATTTTTTTTTTAATACATAGTTCTCTCGTTTTTGTGGGCGGTAAAGGTGAAAAGATAAAAAAATAAAATTATAAATTAACATCGGAAAGGATTTCATAATTAATCCGCGATTTAGAAAACTGAATTTGACAAATTGAAATGAAGTAACTGTTTCAGGCAAAGAACAACAGAAATAGATCAACATGTTAGATTGCTGAAGCTTTTCAAAAGAATAGCAGTTGTGGTTATCACAAAAAAATTTTAAAAAATCAATTCTTTACATATCCCAATTTCAAACCAAAGGAGCAGTTTTCTAAAACTTGAGCAGGTATTTTTAAAATTTTCATCTGCATCAGTCGGCTCATTGATGCTACTTAAAAACGAAACCCCAAGGCAAGGGGATATATGACAAAAAATGTAAATCAGGAGCTAAAAGTCAAATATTTCTTCACACAACCTATAGCATTGATCGAGAGGGAAACTAAGACTACATTGTTAATGTTACATATTTATCAAGAAGGTTAGCTAAATTATTATAAAGAGGAAAACTGGAAGAGTTATGGCGGAGGAGAACCACAGACAGAAAGACCGGGAAGAAGAGAAGTAACAATGGTATTTTTAAGAGTCGAAGTTTAGTAGAGAAAGGGATAATTAAATAAATGGTATCAAAAACACATGTGTAAAGTAAACATTCTAAGTGAATAAGAAGGGGAAATCTGCGAGAAGCAAACACTAGAATTTGGGAAGATTAGACAAAAATGGAAAGTAAATCTGTAAAAAAATAAAAGCTGCGATTATGTGTGTATAGAGAAAAAGGTTGCTGCAACAAGATAGTAGTAGTAATAGTAGAAGTGCTAGTAGTAACCTCCATATTGAATATATAAACAGCTAGAGAGCCAATAAGTATAATTTATGAAAATCGAGATAAGCAAGCAAACAAACAATGCGAATGTGATTATAAAATTATGATTCTGCCATAGATAAAGGGACAGCTTGAAGGCAAAATGGATAAGAGGGGGAGCTGCGAAGCAAAAGAGACCCATTCATAAAATTATGGATGAAAGGTGGGAGTAGTGAATCATCATCATCACAATCTTTAATATATGTGATGTTAGGGATAAAGTTGATCTTAGCTAAGGGAGGCAAACCAAAGAATGGAGAGATGAAGAAAAGGAGTGAAAGAGGAAGACTACGAATAAGAGGAAATGGGTTGAACAGACGAAGGCACGCGCCAGCACGATCACCCACCAGCGCTAAGGGATGAGAAAGAAATCCTACCCCCAAGTGGTAGGGTTAGAGATGGGAGGTACACTTCAGAGAGAATAAGCAGTGCAAGAAAAAACAATACGAATCAAAGTGATGATTGCTGCAGTGAGATAGACAAATCAAACGAGGTGTGACTAAAAAAGCAATAAAGAAAAATGAACTCAGCACTTTGTCGTGAAAATGCACAAAAAGCCTGAAACAAGTTACAAGTAGGAAAAATAAGGTAAAACACCAAAAACAGTTACACAACTATGCATATTATTAATATTACAATATTGTCGCCAAACATACGGTGGGCTTCAAGAAGAAATTGGTAACAATGGGAGATCGTTTATTTATGTTAAGAGTTTAAGAGTTCATCCACCAAAAAGTTCAGAAAGGAAAGACGTTTTAATTTTTGTCAAATGAAATGCCAATAATCCAATATTTTATCATAAACTAAACATGATTCCCCTTAAAAAAAATAGTCATATGGAGGCGCGATATGTATCTAAAAAGTAAAACAGACAACGAGGATTATTTTTGAAGGAAGGGGAGTCATGTAGAAAAATGTGAGAAGTAATTTTAGTCGTCACATTCTTTGAAGATAAACATCAGAAAAACGATTTTCAAACGATACAGAAATTAACATTTTCATCGATAAAATTAAAATAACACAGCAATGCACATGTCATTATTACACACGCAAATCTATACTACAAATAGAAATAAGACGAATCATTTGATTAAAAAAACAAAAAAAGAAATCAAAAGAAATTCAACAAGTGGTGATGCTTGATTTTACTTGCCCAGCTAGAAACAGAAATATATTTTTGTTGAAATTCGGAAAAAAATTGAAAAGGCAAGTAAAAATATAAATATAAATCAAATGAGATACTAGAAAAAAAAAAATCAAGCAATAAAAACAATTCTTTTTTTAGCCTTTACAAATAAATATGCAAAAAACCCCAAAAACATTGTTTGTTTTTTTTAAAAATAAATGTTTATCGAACAATTTTAAAGCTAACAGAAATAATTTAGATTTTCAAAATTTAAATTCTTTCACACAAATGTTGAAATCAGTATTTATCGAAAAGGTTTTGATTGTTGTAGTGTACTTAATCCTATTCCTCTTGATTATCATACTAAAAAAAGCATAAATCCTTTTAATCCCCATAATTAGTCGGTGGATTAGCATTTCATTTTTTATTGCTTGCAACTAAATTTGTTATTTTGACGTTAATAATCAGGTTTTAAGTAGGGCTTATGCCATGGACTAAATCCAAAAAAACAAAAAAAAAAAAAACAAGATATTCTATTTATTCTCGCTTTAATAATATTTGCTAACGTTAAGTAACCATAGTGAAGCTAATCTACAAGTAAGCAGTAGCAATACTATCGAGTTTTCATAGTAAAAGCAATAACAGAAGGAAGCAGAGTGATCTACTAACTACAAGTAGTAGTCGCTACAGAGGTGAAGAAGAATGGTTTTAGACTTTTTAGCATTTTATAAGAAAAAAAAAAAAAAAACATTGGTTCCGGTTGGTATGCTTTAATAACATTTTTTTCTTTTAATACTATTAACAGTGTGGATAAAAAATAGGGTCATAAGGTACTGTTGCTCACGTTAAAAAGGTTTTTGAAACCAGACATGACAGCCCGAGATTTTTTTAATAATTTATTCTGCATTCCTTCTTTAGTACTTTTGGAAGATATTTTTTTAAGTAAATGTTACAGAAAAATATACTACTTTTTAAATTTAATAGTATAATTTATTTAATGAACAGAACACCAATACAATAATTTAACAAAAAATGTTACTACATAACTTCCTGGAAAACAGTCTCCGTTTTTTGTTTTTTTAACATCTGGTAAAAACTAGTTGGGTTGATTTTTAAATCATACATTTCATAATACCAATCAGCTCTAAGAAATAAGACCTTTATAATTTACGTGAATGATCAATTAATGAATTGGAGGTTGAATTTTTCTTTAATCTTCATCAAAAAAATGATGCAGATATGGAAAAGAAAAGGGAAAAAGATCTTACTTCATTTGTTTAACTATAGTGCTTTTGCCTGATTCTCCTGCACCTGTATAGAAAAGAAAAAAATCATTAAGTTTAAAAATATGGGGTAAATTATTATATTTTTAAAATTAATTTACTACATTTTCAGAGAGAAGGAAAAGAAACCGAAAGAAGCATTGATAAAAATTTTCAAGTTATTTAGTAAAAGAATTTTGAAGGTAGAGAAATGTACCGATAATGAAAGAAAAATATAAAGAAATAGTTGTAGGAAAATGAAAACGGTGGTTAATCACAGAACCACTTTTCAGCAAAAAAAAAAAAAAAAAAAAAAAAAACCATTCTCATTCTACATCTACAACACAAAAAAACTAAAACATCATTATAGTGACAAACATTATATATATATATATATATATACACACACGAGAGAGATCCTTGTGTATGTCTATGTATGAATGAACGTACATTTTTGTAAAAAATATAAATGGATATGTGATGATAGGGAAGAGGTAGAAAAAATAGAATCTAAAATTAAAAATGTGATGGCGGATGTAAGAAAGTGACAAAAAATGTGAAGAAATCTTTAAATAATAAAGCGGTTAAGAAGAGTAATGGAATAAGAATAGAAGAGAAAATATTGAATATTTAAAGCTGATTTTATTATCAATTATCAACATTCATTTGCTGCTGATGATGATGAAATGTCGAGGGTTAAGGATGGGAAGTAAGTATCCGATCAAATATGGCTGACTGGAACAATCACTTCACTAATATTACAAAATTTATGCTTCATATACAAATAAATAACTAAATAACTCGGTCAGGTTTAAAAAGTTAAAGGCTAAAGAGCTGAATGAAAAGAGAACACGGGGTTGCACGAAAATGAAACTACGGCACTCACCCAATAGCAACAATTTAATATCCTTAGCGGCTTGTATGCCATCTTCTTTCAAATTTTTCTCAATCGCCTTACTCCTCTCCAGAGCAAGTCTTTCTTCGGCACTCATTGTACAACCCATTTTGGCTAGCCAGATCGGTTCGACGTAAATCCAACGACGTGCAAACTGCTAATAAATACAATCCAGGAGGGTTTAAAATTAAAAAAAAAAAGTACTACTTTGGCGTAAGAAGCGCTGTATTTCGTTCTACTGAAATCCTTTAGGTATGTAATGTTCCGTCCGACGGCGGTCAGAACTCTTGCTACTACAGGAAACGGTGCCGGGAAGGGGAGATACTCACTCACTACAATGCAAGTACCTCTCTACTGGTGCCCCTCGCTCACTTGCTATCATTCTATCGACTTTCTGCTCCTCTTTCTTTGACTCTGCTTATCAACCACTACTCTCTGCACACCTCACACCCACCATCACTCTGGTTATATCTCTTTCCCTATCACCATCGTCTTCTACTCCCTTTGCAACTATATCCCTGTTTAGTTCCTACCCTTCATTCTTTGTGCTTTTTCTTACCTCTCCACTCTCAATTTCTCTCTTCCTTCGCTAGGTTGTAACTAATGGCTCACTGCAATTTTTCAATACATCCAATCATGCAGGATTCCTCATTTTCTCCACTCTTCACATCAAGGCGACCTCCTTTTTTTAACAAACAACTCCACACACACACACACACACACACACACATATATATATATATATATATATATGCACACACACACACACTTGTATATTGCAAAAACAAGGGATAAATCATAAAAATAATTATCTTGGAACATAGTTCGTAAGACTAAAGAAAAAAAGTGTTGCGAATAACGAGGACAGGGTGATAGAATGGTTTCTTTTTCTCTTATTTCACTTTCTCTTTCTCTCATTCTTTCCCCATTAGAGTACTCTGTACTGATAAGCTTCATTTTAATTTTTAATCATATCTTAGTCTATGACTACTTCGACCATTGATTTCAGAAAGTATTTGCTTGCTGCAATGAACCTGTTTATCTGGCCATTCATTCATTCGATCGACTTAAAAAAAAGACCCATCGCGTTCTCTTTCTTTTTTGCGATTGTTTTTACTTTTTATTTTCTGAATCACACTTTAATTTACTGTCAAATTTCTATCTATCTATCTATCTATCTATCTATCTATCTATCTATCTATCTATCTATCTATCTATCTATCTGCATGTGTGCATAGATGGTATCATGTTGGTTTGTGCTTTTTTAATCTGTCAATTTATTCGGAATATTACTATTTTCTCCTTTAAGGAGACTTCTTAGCTTAATTTGGCACAAACTCTGTCTATGCATATATATATATATATATATATATATATATATATAGAGAGAGAGAGAGAGAGATGTTTGGTACAATTCTGGAGTCTGCCGTCAAACTCGCCGTTCATTAGGCTACCTATTTTTCACTTTCTGTTAATCTCCCTCTCGCTCTCCCCCTCTCTTTCACTCATAAATAATCCGTTAAATCAAGTATCCATTATGTACCTATCTGTAAGTCTTACTCTGCTTATTTTTAAAAATAAAGTCTGTGTCACTGAGAGATGATAACACTATCTGTTTCTTCCTAGTGTTAGTGAGTGTTACTGTTTTTACTTTTTTTTTTAAATGTCTTGAAGTGTAACTTGAACTGCTAGAGATGAAGGTGTTTCTTTAAATTTAAAAAGTATATTTTTTTACGTAGAAACTGTTTTTTACCTAGTTTTAGGATTAAGAAGAGATATGCATTTTTATTTGAAATATAAAAAAAAGTCTCTACACAGTACGTACAGTCAACCAACAGTGTGCACTCAGCAAATTCATGTGTACGGTACACTACACCAGTTCTGTACACATGAATCTGTGAATGCACATTATGTACTTAGTGAGAGACAATTCGGTGACACACCCTACATGTGACTGACTAGTAGTGGTAGTGGTACGTACGTACATCTGCATATGTACGTGCTGAAAAATACACATACTACTTTCCTATAACACGCAGAAATTACAAGCTGAGAGTTGAATCGTGAACTGACGACAGACAGTTGTTAACAAACACAAGTATTTCGAATTTATGGAGTAGGCAATTGGTAAACTACTGCGTCTTCTGTGGTAGCTGACACTACCTCACATTTAAGTCTGCTACTCGTATGTTCATTAACATTTAAAATAAATTGTGTAACAGCATTATTTAACAGATCACGACAGCCGTGGAAAAGAAAATGTTGATCACAACCACTGACAAGAAGAGGTTGTCTCTCTGGAAGCTTACAACAACACTTTGTGCTCAAGTGTGCACGTGTTTTGATTAGTGTGTGTGTGTGTGTGTGTACGAAAAAGAAGACACGTCCATTTTTTATGTAAAGTGAAGCAATTGTATGTATCTTCGAGGAAATCATGCTCGTCTATAAAACCAAAGGGAAGACATCTATTTCACATTTCAGTCTGTTTTTTTATGAATAGTTACTGTGACACTAAAAACTAAAATACAAAGAAATCGACTGATCTGATTGCAGTGAATATGAAAAGTTTTCCTAAAGCCAAGAAGATTATTAACAAACAGATTACCAATAATAAAGATAACTAATTAATTCTAGTTCAAGAACCCATTTCAAAACTAAAAAGCAATCTGTAGAATGTGTTAGGGGACAAACGATCTGGGCTTTTTTTCACCACTTGCTTCCATTGACACACACAAAAAAGAATAGCTGCTTGTAATTTTTCAGTGTGAATTTAAAATTCAGTTGCATCGTTAACTTAAACTGAAGTTGAAATATGTTGCTTTCATCTCCATTGTTTCCTTTCTTTAACCTCTTTCTCTATTCTTTCTTATTGCTGATTGTTGTTCAGCATAAACTCAGGAGAACGTAGTAATGAATGTGAGAGATGTGTTGCATATGAATCATATGAAGAAGAAGAGTGAAATGATTATGTCCGTGAGAAAAGAAGAAGGAAAGAGAAATTCGAGAGATATAGATAGTTATATTATTTGAGGCATGAAACTACCAGTTACTATTTTTTTTTTACTTTTTTTGTCTTATATTTTACAAAAATACCACGTGTGAGCTAAAAAACTAAATGTACAAGAAGATTGTTATGCGTCAAAAATCTTGTTCAGTACAAGGCAAGGGGAAAGAAAGAGTGAGTCTCTTAAAAAAAAGAATAATTCTCTTTCTTTGTGGCTTGAAGAAACATTTATTTGGCATTTTTATGTGAACGTGAATAGTATACAATTTACAAATTAAAGGCTAAAAAATGAATTTCCAGAATAAATTAGTGCGCAGATTCTGAATATTCATGATAACCCCCCCCAAAAAAAACGCATGACAAAATTAATCACCTTACGTTTTACCTGAACTTAATCATGTCTGTGTCAGTATGCATGCATATGTACTTTTTTAATGTAGGTACGTTTGATAGAGAGAAAGAAAAAGACACGCTTGATGTCCATAAGTACCATCATCAGTGTGTGCGTAAGAGGCACCTGATGCATGGACGCTTTACCTGGAAATGACACTTATGCATGTGTAACTATTTTTCTTGTAAACTCTCATATGTGTGGGCAAAATATACACAGGTACAAAAATTAAATACAAACACAGTATACTAACAATCTTTTGAATGTGTGCACTTCACACCTGTTATTATGTGCGTGCATCTGTGTTAGAGAGAAAAAGAGACGCGGATAAAGAAATAAAACTCAGAGAAAACATTACGAACTATGCTAAAATTTAAAAAGTGAATGTTAAGTCGAGGATTGAAAAACATCGGTGCATGAACAAGTTAAAGATCTCATGATTGTCATCATTCATTATTGGTAATAAATAAGGAATGTATTGTAACTTGACATCAGTTATAGTAGAATAACTGATGTTACAGTCCTTATGAAGAATTGGAAGAAAAATAAAGCTTCAAATTACCAGCTACAAGAGACAGTGTGCCATACCATCACCACAACTACTGCTACAGTGCTAGAGTGAATGGCTTAGCCTTTTGGCTTATCAGAAAATTAAACACCAGTGCTTCAACTGAGTGAAATCAAGACTAAGGCAAAATTTTCATACATCCCTGTCCGCATCTATTCTCATATACTTCTAAAAATCTGTGAAACTTAAACCTGTGATTTTGCGAATATAAACGGTGCTTAATTGCTACACAACACAGTAATGAAAACTATCGATGTTGTATCGAAGTCAGAACTACTCTGTTGCGGGGCCGTTATGTGACGTCATCACACGCACGGGCTGTAGATATATTAATCTTGATTTGTAATTAAAAAATTATGAAAATGATGCTTTCTTTGTATGTGTATTGTATTGATATCTGTGTGAATGTGCGTTTGTGTGTGCATGCGTGTGTGAATGAATGTATTTTTTGTGTGCATGTGAGCGTTTTGTGTATGCATCTCTCTCTGTCTCTATGTGCCGTGTCCCCTCAGGACGTGGGCGATAATGGTTCTCCTCAACTTCCTGTTTTTTGTTGCTTTCAGTAATTCTTGTCCTTTGTAGTACATGTGATTACCGATTGATGAATGATTATTGTGCATGGGTGTGGGTATGGGTTTAGTTTTTTTTGTTATTTCATTCGTTTCAGTTTTCTCCCTCTTTATCTCTTATTCTCTTCTGGTATATCGCCATCACCCTCAGTTTCTCTCTCCCTTCTCTCTCTATTGGCTTTTAGTTTTCTCGAAATCTGTTTATCCACCTTATCTCCCATATACCTCTTTATTTTATCTTATTTATATGACCCTGCTTCTTTTCTCTAAGTCTCATGTCTGTGAACTTCAGTGTTAAAGCATGTGCTACTTTATGAGTGCGTGTTTTACTGACGTGATGAAACGTTTCTCTTCCTCTTCTTTTTCTTCCATGTCAGAATGTCTCTTATCTTTTCAACCTAACCCTAACCCCCTTTTCGTTTTCAGTGCTACTTCTTTTCAGAACCTTTTCCTTTTTTCTAATCTTTAAGCTGACTCTAAAACGTTAACTTTTCTTGCTTCATCTTCCTACTCATCTTTTGTCCCAGCCCCACTCACATCAACTGTTCCCACTTCTTAGACTTTCTCTTTTATAATTCTTGTTGATTTATTACATACTTTCAACTACCTAACCATCATCCACCCACCCTACCGCCCTTAAACCTCAACTCTCCACGTCTGTCTATCTCTTATTAGTCTGTCTATCCATTTGTCTGTTACTCTGTTTCTTTTTATTTATCTCACCACTTTTCTTCCCACCTCCATCTACTTTGTCTAGCAATTACTCTTTTTCTGTTACCCTCTCTCCATCTTTCAAATCTTTAATATTCACTATATTTCTTACTTCCTTCTTTTCTTTTGCCATGTCAAGTTGTACTGCATTCCTTTATCAACATTTGCCAAGAAGAACCTGAAGATGTTACAAGAATTTTGGTTATGGCGATGCAGAGTATATAATAACCCAACTAAAGTTATTATTTTCTTGTCAGCTTAAAAACATCACTTCTTATTTTCCTCTCTAATTATGTTAGTTTCAAACATCATATATAAAGAGATTGAATAGATAAATACTGTAGGACTCTTTCTTGAAGGGCCATGGATTATAGTGGTCTTAATAAAAGAAACTACAAAGATTTTTTGCATCATGAAACTGAGGCTGCTATGATGATGTGGTGACTCAAGGATTACATCCTTTCTAGCTTAAAATACAAACAGATAACTTCATCTAAAATATGCATCATAACATATTAACAGATTTCTAATTTAATTTTTAGGAAAATATCCTGTCTGATTAGATACTTGGCTAATATTAGTAAATAATTTCAATTAAAAAAATCATTATCATTTTAATCATTCAAGTTCCTTCCAAATGTTGCTTTCTTTTTTCTAAAGTCTGTTTAATATTTCTAAAATCTTTTACATTTTCAATAATTAGGGTTTCTTGTTTAACTGTCCTACTGACTAAAATTCTTAAATCATAACACATTGTTAGGATATATCAAAAGTATTCTTTTTACAGATCTTTACTCAAAAACATATTTCATGTACACACATCAAAAGATGATGTCTTCACTCCATTATTATTATATGATTATAAATATTATATCATTATGAATATTGTTCAGTTGTACATCTTCTTTCAGATTTTATTATGGTGGACACAAGTATTGAGATTCTGGCATTCTTAGGCATTATTTTAATTGAACCTGAAGCAGCTGTCAGAATTCAGGAAGTAGAAGGATATGAAACAATATCTGTATGACCCAAAACTAGTTTTAGCATTTTGAAAGTGATGACTTTCCCCTGAAAATGAAACCCAGAAATGAATGGACATTAACTGTTGACTATGTTCCTTTAAAATAAACAAATTACAGAAGACCATGATCACAAGAATTCTAAAACTTACAAAAAACTTAGACTCATTTAAAGATAACATATGCAGAATTTCAAAAAACATTATGTAAGCTTCAAAAAACGTACAAAAGCTCCTGAGTGGTTAAAAACAAAAATACCTTTTTTGTAGACCCCAATTACTTGTTAAAGCATGATTAATAGTTACAATCATTTCAGAATACTTCACAAATTTAATCTTGTAGCAAAGTTGGCTGAGAACATCATATGTTCATTTAAAGTTTTGCTTCTCTCAATAATAGTCCTTTATAAATATAAAAAAGGTAAATAAAGACAAAACATATTCAGATGGCAAATACATCTACAGAAAATGTTGTCATAAAATACACCTTGAAAAAAAAAAGCTTTTATGGTCAAATTTTCAAAAATTGAGATTCATTTGTCATTAATGTTTGGCTATTTTGCTTTGTTTTCTACAACTTTTCCTTTCTCTCTTGCTCTTTTACTCTCTCTTGTATATTTGATATTATTATATTCAGGTTCACCTATATATATATATATATATATATATATATATATATATATATATATACTGTAGATTGGCTCTGTGAGTGATGAAGGAAACACAAATGTGTCTGGACAGGAATCTACAACAAGTATTAGTCACCCTATAGCAAATGGGCATACTCAGCAATGTGAAGCCAGCTATTATATATATATATATATATATATATATATATATATATATATATATATATATATATATATATATATAAAGTGTTCACATAGAAATTAACAGTGCATAGTAACTGGTAGTTTCATGTCTTTTCATTATCATATATATACTGGTATAACAGCAAAATTGTCCAAATTGTGTAAAAGCAAAATTGACCAGTTGTTAGATTAAGCTCTGAATGTTGTCAAAAATGTTGTCAAGGTGGCTAAACGTCTTATCTGACAACCTGTAAAAAAAGAAACTCAATTAACTTAGTGGTTTTTAAATATTAAACATTTTGTGGGATGAACAATTATCACATGCTGTTACACAATTTTCAACAATTTTGCTGTTACACCCGTATATATATATATATATATATATATATATATATATATATATATATATATATATATATCAGCGGCAACTCTAGGCTCAGCCTGAGCAAGTCAACATTCAAGTATATCTATTTCAAAGTAACAAAAATCTTTCATAGTGAGTTTTCATTCTTGACTTCAGCTGGAGTCAAAATTAATTGTTTTAACTCTGTGTCTCAAAATATTGACCAAAATACATTTCATTGGTATTGTTCATAATTAAGAAGAAAGAAAGAAGAAGAAAAAAACAAAGAAAGTGAAAAAGAATGAAATAAAATTAATGTGGCTAGTCAGGCTGCATAGATTCAAGCTGGAGACATACTTAATTGGCAATGTATTTCTTGCTTTAATTTTATAAATAATCTTTTAAAAATCTCTAATGAGTTGTATGCCATGTTTTTCAAACACATTTTTATTCAACTTCTTGCTATCAAATGTCCATTTTAAATATTTTATTCTATACAGTATAAGTTTTTTAGTGGAATGCATCAATTGAAAAAGGGCAAATTAAATTTAGCCTGACTTAAAGTCAGTGAAAATCAAAGAAAGTGGCAGCTTTAACTCATTGACTCGAGGGTTGGGGTGAGGAGCGTGACTGGGATAGTGTTGAGGAAATATATCAGTTACCTACTACAGTTTCACCTTTCGTATATTGTTGGTTTGATTATTTTTATATTACATGCCACTTTGTATTTAAATATATACTGCTGAAGTGTCACTGTGTCAACAAAAAATTTGAATATCTGCTTTTCCTTTCTTATTTAGTTTTTATGATGTGAGGGTTATCTTTTCCCTTAATTTTCAATTCCTTGTTCCAATTCTGCTAATCAGAATTTCCTTTCATGTCTACATTTAATGATAATCACTGATCTTTTGTTTAGTAAGTTCTTGGCATTTTTGAACATTGCTATGTCTACTTTCTCTTCCATAATCTGCTAATTTTTTATCCTTTTCTATAACTCACAGTTTTCTTAAGAATTTTTTATTTGTCTGTGGTAGTCAAGTTTTTCCTTTGCTTCTGATATGTACCTTAATAATGTAGCAGTACTTTTGTATTTGGCTATCTGCATAGACATTTTATCTATGTTGAAATGTTGATCCAATGTATGTTTTGTCTTCACAACCCTCACTGTTGCTTGATACACAAAATTTTTTTATCTGACAATTTCCATTATGAAGACACATTTCTGCAATTACACATCCTTATGAAAAGTGAAGGCTGTCAAAATAAAATATACATTGGATCAACAGAGGGGCCATTTAAATATCTATACTATAAGTATAAAATATCTATAGAGACAGCCAAATACAAAAGTGGAAACAGGTTGATCAATAATTGATCAGTAGTAAATAAGAACAAGATGAGATATTTCTATATGAGAACAATCTACCCATGTGATAAGAGTTCAGTTTGAAATTCCCTGAAGTTTTTCAGATCAACAAGCATCAGAATCAAGAGGACACAATAGCCAAAATATAATAATAACAGAGGGGCTGTTTAAATATATGATAACAACAAAGATGAGGACAATAGTCCAAGGGTGATTATGGTAAATAATGATAACTCCTCATCTCAAGCATTCAAACAGAAATAGGAATTGGATTTTTGAACAGAAATGCTTAGAGTTTAGTAAGATTGTTATTTTCAAAATATATACATAATACTCAATGCCAGCATACATAGTTATGTAAAAAGGACTTATTTGGTGTGGATTCACCAGTATGAGTTCACAATGTACATGCAGTTGGCAGCACAAGAGGGGTGTTGTAGGTTGGGTTGATCTGTGGTAAGGACTGGTAAGGTGCATTTGGCAGGTTGGTTGACCGAGGTCACAGTGGTAGTGATGTGAGGGTCTAAAGTGGAAGAGTCAGGAGAAATCATGAATCTGAATTTGCTGATACAGAGGGTGAGAGCATAAAGTGTCAGGTGAAGTCATGAATCGCGATGAGATAATGAGAGAAGCCTGAAGTGGATTAGTGAAGCTGCTGGTAGCACAAGTAAAGTACATATGACAGGTTGGTTGACTAAGGTCACGGTGGTGATGACAAGAGAGACAGTCATGGTGATGATGACAAGAGTTCACTGTTGTTGACAGCTGGCCTGTTGGTCGGGTTCTGTGACAGCTGTTTATGAGGAGCTTTTTTTTAAGCAAATCTGGTAGCTCCCAGGCTCATTTGTTTTTATGGCAATGTTGTGATTGACTATTGTATTTTAGATTTTTGCAGGGATCTATTTTGTGGACAGGATGTAATGTGTGGAGCCCCTGTGCAGAAGACAACCTTTTATTATTTTGGGATTTGCTTTCTCACCAACGCACATACAGCTGAGATGTAGAGTGAATCAGGAAAAGATCTAATTTGTAGCAAAGTATAATATTATTTATTTAGTGTGTAAGTTAAATTATCTATTTGAACCCAGAGATCCAACCATTTTTCAATATCCCTGAACATTTTGAGTTAATTTCAATATTTTAGAAATGCCTATTATAGGAAATCACCATGCTGTTCCTTGTGTCAAAAGTGAAGAGCAACGTGTGGCCAGTGTAAAGTTGCTCATATGAAAAATGTTATTCTAATTTTATCTTAGACAGCAATTATTTTAGATAATGAGACACTGGGAAATTGTACTGGTGAACTGGGTTAATAATTATCAAAAAGAAATTGAATTGCCATATTCTGGTAGTAATAATTGTATTAATTCTTGAATTAGCTCTTTATTATTTTCATTTCATTTCTATGATGAATTCATTAGCAGTGCATTTACATAATAGACATTTTGTCAGTTATACTTACATTCATTCATAGCCACTGACGATCCCTTTTTCCTTACTTTTTATGCATTTCAACAAAAATCATCAGGAATGTATTTACATTATACATATAATAACTCAGGAATGCTTGCATTCCTTCTTTACCATTGACAATTTCCTCTTTCCTAATTTTCAATGCATAAAAAATTACCAAATTCAATACCTACTTAATTAATTTTTCCCTTTACTGTTAAAAATATTTAGTTTGTTAGTGGAGAAAATGACTCTAAAGTTACTTTCAGAGATGAGAAATGCCAAAATTTTGCCTTCATATGTCGAATTTTAATGAAATTAGTTGAAAAATTCAATCATATCCATTGTTTCAGTTTCTCCCCCTTCTGGTGTTAAAATGAATTGTCATGCATTCATAGGAAAGAGAGTAGAGTGGTTTTACATTGCCTTCTCTATGGTTTGGAATTTTTTTCTTCTCTTAGACTGGTTGCCAAGATTAGAGAGACCAATCTAACCTGATATTTAATCCATAGGTTTTGTTGGAGAAGAGATGGATTCATGCTTTTCATTGCAATTCATAGATAATAAAAAAAAATCTGTAGAGATTGCCTACATCCTGAAAGGACATGGCATTAAAAAAATGTAACTGTGTTAGTCATCCTTCCTCTGATATCATATGTTGCATAAACATATTACATATTATTATTATAATAATTACTTACTGTGATTATTATTATTATCATCATTATTTTTATTCTCATCAATTGCGTTTGTGTTATTAATCTCAAAAATCAAATTATATCCCATGATATATTTGACTGGCATTTCTTTGAGCATACTTGAATTTACTTGATGGAGCTCATTTCCTTTCCAAATAGTATACGGTAGATTGTACTAGTTTACATGGTATCAGTACTAATGCCTGTTTTTACTTATTGAGAGGGATAGATTCATGGTATTTCCACCATCAGCTTTATACAACCACTTTCTAAGATCAATGACTTTGAGCAAATGAAGCATATGAGTCTTTGCAAGGACCACACTTCTTTGAACCCTGTGGACTGGTGCTACAAAATCAAAAACAAAAAAACTATACTAAATAACAGAAACTACATCACTTGAGGACTTTCAACAGCAGCAAGAACTAAAATGGATAGCACAGGTAACTCAAAAGAATATAATGACATAATCAAGATGTTGATACTCTACACTACTTCAAATAAAAGCTTAGGAAGGAAACCCTTATCAATACTGGAAAGCGTGATAACAGCTACTGAACTAGAGATACTTATTTTCCTGAAAATTGTTTTAAGAGAAAGATTTTATAAATTTTAACTGAACGTAATACTGGATGCTTGGTAAATGAATGCTAAATGCTACCTTATAAGGAAACAGCTAATATTATCATTATTGGTTCCATTTTAATTTTTAACTGTTAATTGTTAGGTCAGCTCCACATTGCTATTACTGGCATTACCTACAGTTATTTGAATGTTTCTATCAGGGTTGCCTCCATGTTACTTTAAAAGTGCATTGTAGCAACTTCATCACTAATGCTGATGTTTTAAACTTGGCCAGGCTATAAGAATTGAAGCTATGCTACCAAAGACTTAACTGTGGTGTACTGGTCACATAGCAAAGATGAAAGTGTGGGGCTTGCCCCACCTTGTCTGACATGCCAGGATGCCCACTAGGTGGTATCTGTTCAGGAATATAAAAGTAAGAGACATGAGCCCACTTCATCTTTTGTTTTTGACATGTAATAACAATATCAACAGGATTCTACCATTCTGGGAAGGCATTCCCTAGGCAGGTAGCAGTTTTCTTAATTTCAGGCAAAACCTGTGGACATCACATCTCTCTCTCTCATACACACACACACACACACACACACACACACACACAAACTATGTCTTTATGCATAAATGTTTTCTTTCCTTTTTTTGTGTTGTCTGTATACATGTAAATATAATTTTCTCTTTCTGTTTTTTGTGAGCTATGTTGTTCTATATAAATATATATATATAGAAAATGTCTCCATGTGTTGAAATTCATTTTTTTTATTGAATTCATTTACTTTGAAAGTTCTCTACCTCATCCAAAACAAGTTGTAACTCCTTCCATCAGAAACTAGTAACCAACAGCAACCTTATCCATTACATCCTGTAACATTTACAGAAGACTATCAACTTCTAAAAACTATCTTATTTGTAGAACTCTGGCTGATGGGGAAGTGTGAATCTAATAAAGAAATACAAGGGCTCCTTGAAAAAGAGACTTAATTTTTATGGATTCAGCCATCATCAGTGTGTGACAGCAACAGCTAACATGGTCACATGGATGCACAAGATCTATCAAATTACTTCTCTTACAGAATCAAGTGCAAAAAAGTGAAAAAATTAAGTGGCTGCTTTGCAAGGTGAGGACTATCACTGGCTTCCAAACCAAATCCTGTAGCCAATGCATGCTTCTCTTATATAGTCTCACTATCTATCTAAGAGCCTGAAACAGATGTGAAAGACACTCCCAAATATTCATAATGTTATAATCTTCATAAAATATGAGTAGATAGTTTTTGTCTATCGTCCGGTTCATACTTCTCAGAGCAGAGGTTTATCCCTTGTTACCTGTTTAAGATTGGGTTTTTTGTTCCTTCTAAAGTTTACTTCAACTCTATATTTCTAATGGCTCCGACTGAATTCTGAAATGTTATTCACTAATTAAATCTTGACCTCTTCAAGTTTAAATTTAGCTGTTACCTTTCCTGTCCTAAGAACTTCACTTCTTACCCTTCTATATTCTCATACACAGTAACCTTCTATCTTGAGTGTCTCTTGGGCCTTGTAGCAGGTGAACATTAGTATAAAAAAAGAAGAAAGAAAAAGAAAAGCTTTGAAAAGTTGCAACCAAATAATATCATTATCATTATTTTAATTATAATTATCATTTAGTAAATTTTTTTTCTCTCATTACTTTCTTTTATTTTTTTGCAATGTTACTCTAATGATGATTAGAATGATCATTATCATTTATTATTGATATTCTATTTTTGTTCTTTCTACTTTGTTTTTACTAAAATGCTTTCATTGATATGTCTTGTTTTGTTTTTTCATTTTTGTTAGAATCTTTAAAACATCTTCTCAAGAACTGTATTTCTCAAATTTATCTTCAAGGAATCATACCATTTTTCCTTCTTATTTTAATTTTTTCACTATTATTTAAATTTTTCTTCAGGAACAAAGTATTATGATATTTCTTTATAAAGAAATTATCTATATTTAAATGCTTGCTTGTGTTAAAGTTGATTTTTCTTCAGATATTATAATCATTTGAATTTGAACTTCATTATAATATTTCTCTGTCCATATTTAGATTTAAACTTTACTTTTGCTGTTAGAATTTTCATTTTGTTCTTCTTTTTATGAGTATGTTGTTCCCAATTTTTATCTTCTTTTTATCAATGGCTATTTTTCACTTTCTCTCATTATTACTGCAATACTTTTTTGAATACATTCAAGTCTCTTTTAACCTGTAATAATTTTACCAGAATTTATTCTTAATTATTTGGATTAATAAGGAAGTGAGTGAGTGATTTGATTTTTATGGCTTATCAGCCATTTGCAGATTATTTAAAGCCAGAAAATATTTTTTAGATTGTAAGAATTTGGGTGGGGGTTATAAAAATGATTTACTGATAGTCCAACTAATTAAAACATAGATGTAGGAAAAAGAGGTGGATTCATACCTTCCCCAAGGGTATTTGCATATAAGTGAATATAATTAAACTAATTGAAACTTTGCTCTCTGATTTCCAATTTCAAGCCATTATCCAATACACCATCCACACATTCAAGCTTACAGTACCTGATATTCCCATCTAGGTACTGACCAGGCTCAATGTTGTTTAACTTCAGAGATCATATGAGAACAGGTATTTCACTGTGATATGGCTATAAATTGATTAATAATGGAGAAAAGAAGGCATTTTTTTGTGTTAGTAATCTGAATGTCTTTCTTGAAGAGTTCAAGAAAGACATTCAGATTACTAAAAAGAGAATGTATCATATCGAGAATATTTAACATCAAAAAACATAAAGGAGAAAAAAATTAATTATTTTTAATAATATGTGGAAATCTCCACCCTTTACCTGATGATGGTTGTGAGGCCAGAAACATGTGTAGTAAAATTATGGAAAATAAAGTATAATATTTAAAAAAAAATCCACATTACAACCAAAAACGTTTGCAGTATCTCTCTTCTTTTTTAATATATATATATATATATATATATATATATATATATATATATATATACATATATATATACTATTTAGACAAAGGTTTTTTAATTCAACATTATTTCTTATTACTATAAATGTTAATTTAAAAAAATGAATATCAACTAAAATATGTTTTACCCAGTAGAAATAATGCTTGTAGTAATATATATATATATATATATATATATGTGTGTGTGTGTGTGTTTCTTAGCCTGTATGAAAAGATTAGGTTCAGATAGAAGGAATATACTAACCTGCCTTTAGATAGGAGGGAAAGCAAGTTGATTCAAAAAATGGTCAGGTAGCAAGTTAGTAATGCTTGAGAACATAGATATAGTCATTTTGGTCTGAACCTAGGCCAGCTGCAAGATCAAAAGTTGCTAAGCAACCAACTCATAAAACTGTGGTTAGGTAAAGTATATAAGATGATCTGTATGATTAGGTAATGAGCATGCACATATTTAGAAATAGGCATGTGTTTAGTTAAGCTATGAATTCTTGTTTATCTTAGAAACTCAAACAGCATTATATGACATAAGATAATTAAGTAATATAAGAATTTTGATAGACAAACTGGTGATTTTCTTTGTGTTCCTAGTCTACTGTTAGGACTGTAGAAATAAACCAATCGGATGGTCTTTGTTTTCTTTGACATGTTGGCTAGATAGAAAATAAGAGGCAAAACATATCACAAAGTTCCTTCTTCAGTCAAAGCTAGTATCATTAAAATTGTAACTGTTATGATAAAGTTAATGTAGTAAGTGACTATAGAATGGTAGCTTGTTGAGTTGAATTAAACTTTAAAATTGTACAAAACAAAATGATACATCAGAGAGAACATTGCTGAATTTCAGGTGACAACAAAGAACAGATTCCAGGCTTTGTGAAATAATGAACATAACACTGAAAATATGAATTGCAAATTGGTAATTATAATTAAAGAAATAACAAACATAACAAGGAAAAGAACAATAACAAAGGGTGATGACTCAAAGTCAATAAAAGAACTGATAAAAACGAGGAAATACATACTTCAGAATACTAAAATAAAATTGAAAATAAAATGCAAAACCAAAAAAACAAATCAACACAAAATTAGGTACAAAAAAGAAAGATGAACTTGGAAAGAGTAGAAGCTATCATGAAAGGAAAGCACTTAAAATGTGCTTAATCTACAGCCTACATAGATAAACAGCAATTGCTTTGAACAGATCATCATGACTTTTTCAGCACTTTTAAGTACCAAATATAAAGACTAGATGCTAAGAATAACTGAAGAGTACTATATACACTTGTATTCTTCAAAAATAAAAATATTACCAGCAGTCATTCTGTTAGATACTATAGATAAAATTGAAAAAAAAAGAAAATGGAAGGTCCGAATTTCAGCAATCCCATCATACCTCAAGACCAGTATAGCTTGTTTTAAATATACCCACTGCTATCTAGAATGTTGGCATCACCAAATCTTTCTTGATCTTTGATATTCACCCAAGAGCCTCCTGGTTCTGGTTGACATGGCCAATCTTAACTGCATATTGGTAACATTGAAATGAACACTTTTGATTATTATTTATTTTAATTTTCTTGATTTTTGTTGGTTGTTTTTTGCCATCCTATTTCAAAATATTATTTTATATTCTTCTTTTTCTTCCTTCATTGTTTTAATTTTCTGTTAATCTCAGCATGTGTGTGTGTGTGTATATATATATATATATATATATATATATATATATATATATATATATATATATATATTATTTACCAAAGAAAAAAATTAAGTGTTACTACCCTGATTTTTTAGTTGTTAGTAGACATCAGAACTTATATTAAGTCATTACTTAATATGAATTCTTTCTCAATTTTTTTTACAGATTAATATCAGTAGATAGGCCCACCTATTGTTTGGTTTGCACTCCTTCCATATCTATTGAGCAAGAGTAGATGTTTATCCTTTGTTCCCTGTTCAAGATATGGTTTACCAGTTCTCTTTCTTTCTTTCTCTTACCAGGGCCTCAATGATTTAACTGTCTTAACCTTTTGGTGATCAAACTAATTAGACTAACTTTCCATTATGAGGGTACCGAGTTGGCTGCTTCCAACTACTGCTTCCAGCTAGTTGTTAGGAGCCCAAACTCTTCTCTCTTAAAGAAGACTTCCCCATTAGTTTCTCTAACCAAACCAAAAAACATGCTTCTCTATTGGATCTATTTCTTATTTTCTTTCCCCACTCTTGCCAAGCTTCACAATACTTCCCTCTTGGTAACTTGGATCACTCTATGGTAACTATTGATATCTCCTTCCAAGCATACATTAAACAGGAACCAACTATCTCTAAGACCTCTTTCTAGTACCAGCATGCTGACTGGGACTCATTCTGGGATTTTCTTTCTTGGAGTGACATCTTCAATTGAAAAATGCACCACTGAGGGTTCAAAGTGGGCATGAACGCTTTCATCTCTTCTTGGAAATACCAGGTGAAACCACAATCCTTTCCATGGTTCACACCAGCATGCTCAGATGTCATAGCATACAACAAACACTATTTCCAGCTATACCAGCCAGACAGCTCTCATCATAACAGGTGCCTATTTCCTACTGCTCATAACAAATGTAAGCAAATCTTTGAAGAAGCTAAGTTCCTGTTTGCTGAGAGAATGAGGCACTGTATAGCCTCTAAAACTTTGGCTCTCATGATTACTGGCATCTCTGTAATAGGGTACTAAATGAGTGCAAAGTCTCTATTCCCTGCCTCTTCAATTGATTTGAGGTTTCATCATCCTTTGCTGATAAAGATGAATGCTTTGCCCTTAAATTCTCCTCAAACTCTACTCTTGACTCTTCTGGGGCATCCCAGCCTAACTTCCTATAATAAATGCCTTGCCATCTCCTGCTTGCTGGAAGTCATTGTCTGTTCCAGTTTTTAAGAACTCTGGTAAGCAGTCTGATCCATCCATTTATTGGCCTTTAAGCCTTCTGCTTCTGTTTGGGAAACTCCTAGAGGCCCTAATCAATATTGAATTGGTTGGTCATCTCTTATTGCAGGGCCTTTTCTCAGACAAGCAATATGGCTTTTCATTTCTTCAGATAACTGCAGAAATAGTCTATCATGTTTTAGATAAAAATGGTGAAGCCCGAGCTGTAGCATTGGACATCTTGAAAGCATTTGACATTAAAAGCTATGGTATCTCTGGGCATGTTTTTGAGCTGAACCAGTTGTTCGTATCAAATCATGAAACTTATCCTGAATGGCCACTTGTCTACATCCTCTTATATTAACACAGTTATCCCCCAGGGTTTCATTCTTGGTCCTACACTGTTTTTAATCTTCATTAACGACTTTCTCGATGACATCAGCTCTCACCTTGTTATCTACAATGATAACACTACCATTTACTCCTGACTCAATAGTAATCACTCAGACAAGGTCAAAATGACAGCTGATGTACAAAACGGCCTCAAAGCTATTGTTAACTGGGGGAAAAGATAACTTGTCAATTTTATCACCTCCAAAACTAAACTGCTCTCTGCCTTCCATCAGCATGCCTGATGCTATCCTACAGGAAAGTGATTCATTGTGCCTTCTCAGGCTAATGTTCTCAGCTGACATGAGGTGAAAATACTACATTGAATCCATCACCAGATCAGCTGCTAAGAAAGTCAGTTCATTGTGTTGAGTGAGATAATTTTTCTCTCTGAAATCTATCTTGCATATTGTTGTCATATATGGTCTGGTGCCCCTGCTATTTTCCTGGAGATCCTCAATAAGATCCAAAGAAGAATCAGCACTTGGTCCTGATCTCACGGCTTGGCTTCAGTCACTTGCCCACCACCATAAGGTTGCCTCTCTGTGCCTTTTTTATAAATACTTTCATGGTAATTGTTCGGATAAGTTCTATGCTGTGGTACCTAGTCTGTATGAATTTAAGCACAATACAAGACTTCTGGTGAGATTTCATCAATTTACAGTTGAGCTAGCTGTAACTTCTATGCTAACAGTTTCTTATCCCACACGTCTCACTTGTGGAACTCCCTCCTGGCTTCAAGCTTTCCAATCAACTTTAAAGGTTTAAATGCAATGTTAATCACTATCTACTGTCCTCCTGATTGCTCTTTTCTTTCTCATTATTGCTAATGTTTCTGTTCCTAATTCTTACACATCATGTAACCTCTTACATGTTAGTGACTGTACTGTGTTGCTTGGGGTGATAATTAAAAAAAAGATGTTTTCACGGTTTGCCCTTCAAAATGGAAAATGTGGAAAAGTATAAGATTAAAAAGTCATAGTAACAGACCTTTTGAAAAATACAGGAAAAAATTCCACAAAGGATTAATATAACTATTTACTCATTGCATATGGAAAAACACTTCAGCATAGGAATAGTAATTCTACTTTATAAAAAAGGAAACAATAAATATCTCACCATCTATTATGATATCATATTACTATTGAATATATGCAAATTATTCTCTAAAGTACTTAAAAACAGACTAACAAATAACCTAGATCAACATCAGCCATGTGAATAGGCAGGTTTCAGGGGTGGTTGCTGAACAGTGGGCCATGTACAAACAACAGATCAATTAATCAAAAGAACAACCAATTTGTTTAGCTTTGGCTGATTATAAAAAGCATTTATCTGTAGAATATGTGTCAGTCATTTATTCACTGCAACAGTAGAGTATTGATAAAATCTGTATAAACATTACTGAGAATATACAAGGTGTAACAATTTAATTCTTGAAATGGTTTAGTAAAAGCAAATTTTACTTATCTGATTACTACTGACTGCTGTCATCTTCAAAGTACTCTCTTTGTGAAGCTATATACTTTATGAGACAATTGGGCCATTATTTGAAACATTAATGGAAGATGTTCTCTGGAATACCTTTTAGTAATGTATTTAAATGTTACTGGATATCAATAAATTCAGAGCATTTTTCAGTTTTGGAAAGAGCTAAAAATCATAGTAGCTAAGTTTGGTGAATAAGGTGGATTTTTGTAATGGATTTCTTAGGCAGGGATTCACCAACTCCTAATACATTATATGTAGGAGCATTCTTATGATGGAGAATACACTTGTCAAGCCAGAGTTTATTTTTTTCTCTGAACAGATTCTTATAACCTTTTCAGCACTTTCAAGTCCTAATACATCACATGTAAGAGCATTGTTATGATGGAGAAGTGACTTGTCATTAGCAAGTATAAGGCACCTAGAGAAGATCAAATTCACTAGATATTAATGATCAATGAGAATTCCCTGTTAATAATTACCCCATGTGAACTAAAGTTGCTAAATTTAAGTAATTATCTGTGATTTTTTTTACGAAATGAGACTTGCTTTTTTCAGCAGATTTTTACTAATTAAATAAAACATGACTTTTTGTATTCATTTCTACTTTTTTCTGTTTGTAAGCATCAGTCTATGGTTATGTACTTGTTCTAAACCAGTTTATAAACAACTTAAAATATACTTATCAAAATATATATCTTCTCTAGAATGTCAAAGAATTGACTTTCTGCAATGGAATATATCTGGGGTTTAATCAGTAAGCCAAGATATATTGATTTTTTTTTATTTGAATTTTTTTTCTTTACATACATTACTAGTACAGAACATTTCAAATGATTTATTTTCTGCAATACACCAATTCTTTCTAGTCTGTCCAACTCTTCATTTACTTGTTCTTATGCTGCAAATGACTAATGCTTTGTTTTAGTTTAAATACTGGTATCAAACATTTTTTTACTTGAAAATTCATCTTGAATTTTGAACACTGACCCAGTTCATTAGACAGAACATCAGGAAAATATTTTTTTAATTCTTCCTTAAGATTTTCGCTCTGACTTTTTAAATTGGTCATTTGTCAACTTACATTTTTGCAATAAGTGTTTATCAGCAACTCCCACAGTTCAAATAGTTACATCCACTCTGTACTGAATAGATTTGTCACATTTCTTAGAACATAAGCTTTTGTTTTTATCTGTTTATTTAAAAAATAAACATCACATGTTAATTCTCCCCCCAAAAAAGACAATTTCTTGCCAGAAACTGAAGTTGCGACTTTGTAAATCCTTTTTAATAAAGACTTTCCAATTTCTTTCCATGTGGTCTCATTTACTATTGTAATGTCACTACCAGTATCTAGTAACATTTTTACTCCCACATTATTGATTTGCAGGTTAACAAATTTTCTTTTGTTTTGTGTGCTTATTTTTTCCGTCACAATATTGTGTATTTATTTCTTCCTGTGAAAATTTTTTCTTGGTTTAGTTTTGCAGTGTGATTTGATATGTCCTTTTTTACCAGTTATAGCATTCTGAATTTTTCTATGGACAGTATTTCCAAGATGGAATTTTACACATCTGAGACAAGGTTTTAAATTCCTTTTTGTGTATTTTTCCTTATCTCTTACCAATACACATTCTTTATTCTGAAGTTTTTAAGAATCATGCTTCAGACTTAGTATTGTTTGGCAATCATCCACTATTTCCTGCAGTGTTACATTATTATTATGTTTCAATCTTTGCTAAAATTTTCATTTGCACTTCAGCATCTTTTTCTACTGTTAGACCAGGAGTGAGCAATTACTTTTCTTAGTGGGTCACATTGTTACTATGGACATGGCTACTGGGCTAGATGCTTTTGAAGACTGTATATTGAAAAAATGCATGAAACAGTGAAAAAATAAAAATGATCAACTGATCATGAAAATTTTTTACTGTTTCATGCTGTTAGATTTTTCAATATACAGTCTTAATTATTAAAACATTATTAAAACATCTTGCTAGTTGTAAAGTTTAATTACAATTCACTATATTGCAAAAATTGTATTATAGCATAAATAATTGACAAAATTTAAGAAAAATGTAAGAACAATAGTAGGTGTATAATTAATGAGATTGATGTAGTCTACTGCAGTCATTGACTAGTTTGCTTATATCTGGCTCCAAGCTGATTGTGCTAATTCTTAATACTGCTTGAAGATTTGAATTTGTCAAAAAAGATCTGTTTTTGCTTTTGATAATTTTCATACTTGAAAAAGTTTGCTCATATATGTAAGCGAATGCAAACAGAACAAACAATTTTCTTGAAAAGTCTTTCAAATTTTTGAAATGCTCTGAGTGAAGAGATGCATAAAATTAAAGATTTGTTTTCAAAGCTATACTTCAAAGCATTGTCAGCTTGGTGGTCTAGGAGTTCCATTTGTTTTTCATTAGTCACAGTTTCAATGTCAGAGGTGAATGGAGACCTCAGCATTTTGACCTGCAGCTCCATTGCTTTGAAATCTGCAAATCTCTTAACAAATTCTTTCTTCAAGGCTTTGATCTGTCCACTGTATTTTTGTGCAGATGTATATTCAACAGGCTGATCTTTCAAAAGTGGGAAGTGAGCAAAGTTTTGATCAGGCAGTTGTTTAGCAAAAAGTGTAAGCTTTGACTGAAAGGATTTTATCTCCACAAATAAGTCATGAGCAAAGACACCTTTACCTTGAAGTTTTGTGTTGAGCTCATTCATTTTTTGAATGGTATCTGTAGCAAGTTCAAAATCACACACCGATTCTTCATCCTTTATTTTGGTGGAGAAGTCACAAGCTACATCCTTTATTTCAAAAAACTTGAAAATCTCTTCTTTGAGGTCCCATACTTTTTAAAAAATTTTCCAAGACTTAGCCACCTTACATTGTTGTGACACAACACATCAAAAAAATCAAACTCCATTTCTTGCAAAAAAATTTGAAACTGTCTGTGGTTTAGTCCCCTTAATCTTATCATATTTTCTGCACATAGCACTGGATCAATCACATGTTTAAAATCCAATTTTGCTTTGCAAAGACTTTCTTGGTGAATTATGCATTGAAATGAAAGCAACTCATGAAGTGAGCAGTTTGACTGAATCGTGTCATTTAGCCATTTGACAAGTCCACAATGTATCCCAGTTAGTGCAGGTGCCCCATCAGTTGTTATGCTCACAAATTTATCAAGGTATAACTGCGAATTTTTCAAACAATACATAAGACTTTCATAAAAATCATTCCTGGTAGTAGTTTCTTTGAGACTCTCCATTGACAACAGTTTTTCTGTGATGTTGAAATTTTCATCAATACTGCAAATGAAAATCAGCAACTGTGCAATATGTGCTATGTCTGCGCACTCATCTAAAATGAGTGAGGACCACTTGAATTTATCTGCAGCATTCAAAATTTTTCCATGCAAGTTTTCAGCAATGGCATCTATTCAAACAGTAGTTCTCCATGACAATCAATTTGCTTCTACTTTTGACTTTACTTCTGGACACAAAGTATCAATTGCATCAATCATACATTCTTTCACAAATTCTGCATCAGAAAATGGCTTGTTATGTTTTGCGATCTTATCTGCCAATATAAAACTTGCCTTTGTTGCAAGCTCTTGTGTAGATGTACACTTAAAAAATATGCCTTATTAGCATTTCAGTTTTTTAACCATATCCGTTGCTTTGTTTTGTAGTTCTTGTGTGGGAAAGTTTTGGCTGAAGTTGCCATGTTTTGATTGAAAATGTCTTTTCAAATTATATTCTTTGAATACTGTGCAAGTATCATGGCAAATCAGGCACACAGCTTTTGTACCATTTTCTATGAAAAAATACTTTTCAGTCCATTCCTTCTTAAAAATACTGCATTGAAAGTCAGCTTTACATCTTTTAGAACTCATTATGAGTGAATGCTTTTTCAATGTTTTAGAATCTAACTTAATAAAAAATAGAATCAAATTTTAAAAACACTTCAAAATGGCGAGTCTCACTAAATCTCATTTACAAATATCCTGCAAAATGATAGTTAAACTAAAATTCCAATTAAAGTGGAATTATTACAAATGTTTCTTCTGAGAAGTTTTTATACAATTTTTAAATAACTGTTTTTTTTTTAAATTTGTAAATATTATAAAAGTAATAGATGACCACATTAAAAAGTTTTGGTGGGGGGGGCTGGATGGGGGGGTGGAATTATTTGCTTTAGTTTAAATTGTTCACATTCTCTGTTGATGGTACCCAAAATCTTCATCTTCTTTTTTGGTTAAATTCATGCACCTCTAACAAGCATGTAACAGAGAACATTTTGTCAGAATATGTACTGTGTCTTCAAACCCTATTTTATCTGGTCTTCTCAGTAAAATATAATTGCAGTACTTTTCGTACTCTGTTGGCACTATTTTCTTAACAACAACCTGTTTTTTTTTCATCTTTCAAGCCACTGCATTCCTGACTAAATATTTCTTCATGTCTACAAAAATATGCAGAAAAAGTCAGCTTGTTATCATGATTGTATACAAATTCAGATATAGTGTTTTCCACTGTATCTGGCATAAGAGATGTTGAAGAATTTTTCTGTTTTCTTTTGAACTACATCCAAACTTCAGTCTTTATGATGGTCGAAACTTGATCTATCTCTTACTGTTACATCCCCGGGCAATGCCTGGCTCTACTGCAAGTCACTACTATAACAATGTATGATTGCGACAATAATCCATTGTAATGCATGTAGTCATTTTGGAGCTGACAGATAATCAGCTCCAAAATAACTACATGGCTCTGATTGCACACATGAGTTACAAAAATCTGATCATCCATTATTATAACTTCAGTTATAATGTGGTGCTTGTTAATACTGTGCTTCAGTTCAAGTTCCTTGTCATCAACTATTATAACTTCAGTTATAATGTTGTGAATTTATCCCATGCTTAACTTCAAGCTCCTTTTTGCTAACAATTATAACTTCCTATTGTAAGATTATTTTTATAACACACACTTGTACTTAGTTTAATGTAATTCATTAAGTATTGTTATAGACAAGCATATGGTTGCAAGAAAGAAATACGACAACAGCAGAAATAGATTTACGTGGTTTATTTCAACAGGAACGTGTGGGTTTGGGACAGCTACCTTGTGGTAAAGTTCATAAGCCGGCTTCGGATCTAGGTCGATCTCTCATAGTAGTTCACACATGTTGACGGTGGTTGATGCTCCCCTGCTGTCAGCTGCTCAACGTGACAGGTCTCTACCCTGGCCACCTGTGGACTGCCTGTTGAACTTCCGTGTGACTCCTTTTATAGCGTTTTTTTTTATGGCTTAACAGGCTCGGAAAACGAAGCGAGTATAATTAGGAGGGAAGCATTTTTATTGGACGAAAAATAGAACACTTTAAATATTATGTTATTTTCGACCGGAACACGTGTGTCGGGAATATTTGTAAATGAAGATAATGGTCATTTTGTGACGGGGTTTTGTCCTGTTCACATCCGGCTCACGCTCTTGAGTATTTGCCTGTAAATCAGCCGAGATATGTCTTATTTTATTTTATAACAAGGCTCCCCCAGTTCTCGGTCTGATTTACAGTGAGCGTTATTCGTGTATATTTGGGTGATAAATTCATGATAAAGTCTCTGAAGCGTGTGGGAAGTTGTCCTCGTGTTCTTCTTATTGGCATTTGTTTTGGTATGGAATTATTTGCTGAATTATGTGTCCTCGAGGGATGTGGAGGAGAATGATCCTGGTGACTGTTACATGGTGGAGGCAGAGGGATTGTATTAGAAAGATGTGTTGGGCGTGGAGCCAGTTGTCGGATATGTGCACGGTTAATCCAGATTGTATCACCATCATCGTTTTGCACCTGACACATCATATTGTTCGTTTTTATAATGGTGTAATTTCGTATCCAGGGCAGATGAGAGGATTGGGCAACAGTTGAGTGTGGCCGATGAAGTAAAACCTTGTCGCCTACTTGTATTGGGTCCTTGTATATGAAGCGATTTAAGTTAGTCTCAAGTTTGTGGTCAGCTTCATCGTTGGCCAGGGTGACGTGGTGGTGAACCTGCTCTAGCAGGGCATTAATTTGCATTCTATATGCTCCAGGATCGTCGCTTGTGATTTCTTTTCTGTGTAGTGTAGGTAGGCCGATGTTGAGGTGACGGCCGGTAATGGCATAGTGCGGGGAGACACCGGTGGCGGTGTTGGTCGTGGCATTTATGGACGAAACGACAGATTCTAGAACGTCTGTCCATTCACAGTTCCTGTCTTCGCATAACATATAAAGTGCGTTCTTCATCGTGCGATGTTGTCTCTCGATATTTCCTGAGCTTTGCGGGCGCCAAGGACAGTGAAGTTCTTGCGTGATTGACATCTGGTTACAGAATTGTCGATAGACTTCTCCAGTGAAGTGTGTGCTTCGATCAGAGGATACTATGCGTGGAATCTCTCTGTGTCGAAGGAAGAAATGGTACAATGCGCGGGCGGCGTCGATAGCACGGTCTCTCGCGCATGGTATGGCTGTAAAATGTCGGCTGAAGCTATCCAAGATGGTTAGGATGTAGCGTTTTCCCTTTGAGTTAGGCACTGTGACAAAGTCTTTAAAGACGAGATCGAATGGTCTCTTTCCTCGTTTGCAGTGGCCAATGGGCCAGTGGGTACGTCTACCGTAGTTGCCCTTGCACTTAGCACACGTGTCGCAAGAATCGACATAGGCCTTGATGTCGCGGTTTTTGAATTCTCACCAGTAGCTGGAAAGAGTTCTCGCATACGGGTAACACCTGGTGGTTGTTGCCCTCGTGTGCCTGGTAGAGGTATCTGGGTCGTAGTTTGTATGGTACAACCAATCTCGGAGAGTGTTTATCGTCTCTTATCATCAAAACGGAGGTGCCTGGTTCTAGAAAAAATTGGTGCAAATGTTTTTTGAAAAGCGTATCTCGGTGGTCGTCAGGATCGATATGAGGTTTGCTTGGAGTGGGTGACTGGAGGGCGCTGATGATCTTTGCCAGGGCGTCGTCCTTCTGTTGTTCATTTGCGATGCCGAGGTGGTTGCAGATTCTCTCAGTGGGGATTGTGGTGGTGGGGTGATATGCGAAGAATGCGTTGGTGACTCGCTTGTGGGTGCGGGCGTTTTGTGGTGTGTGAGTTTTGGGAATGAGCTGTAAACCGTTAAACTCGCCGAGGCACCAAGATGGGATATATACGCGAAGGTCTGAACCGCTTACCTCGAATGTCCTGCCTGCCGGTGTAGGGTCGTTCGAGGCTTTCGTTTTCTTATGTCCGCAACCTCTGCTGAGCATGTCATCCCATACATTTGATTCGCCTTCGACATATTCTAAGACGAATTTATAACATGAAATTTCTTATTGCCATCGTCGTATTTTGGCATTATTAAACTCTCGTTGGTCCAGATATGTCAGCGATCTGTGGTCGGTGAAGATGACGAAGGGGCGGTTGCGAAGGAAATAATCAAATTTCAATATTGCCCACTTTATTGCATATGCCTCTCTTTCCGTCGTGGACCAGTTCTGTTCCGTGGAGTTGAATGTATGGGAAGCGACCGCTATGATATCTTTCTTCCGTTGTCGGCTTCTTGCATTAAGATTGCTCCACATGCGACGTCACTGGCGTCGGTGGTGAGTGTGAAAAGTTTGGAGAAATCCGGAAACGAGATGACGGGTGGCGAAGAGACGGTCCTTGATTTTTTTGAAGGCTCTATCGGCATTTTGCGTCCAGATAAACGTTTATTAACCTTGTTGAGTTCGTGTATGGGACCCATAAGTTTTGAAAACATATCTGACCTGATTTGTTCGTGAAGACGTGTCTCTAGGAATTGTCTGATCCACACTAAACGGCCGATAAGGCTTTGTAATTCCTTTTTTGATGTTGGAGGTTTCATTTCCCTGATTGCACGAACGCATTCTGGATCAGACTTGAATCCTTCGCTGTTTACTATGCGTCCGAGGAATTTTGCCTCTGATGCGAGGAAGGAACATTTATCGGGATTCAGCTTGAGTCCGAATTTTCGGAGGGCAGTAAAAAATTGTTCGAGGGCGAGTATGCACTCCCTAAATGTCCTAGCGTGGACCAGGTTGTCGTCGATATAGGAAGAAATGTTGTCACGGGGTGTGACCGTGGCTAGGGCTTCTGCTATGCAACGAGAGAAGATTTGTCCGGCAGATGTAAGGCCGAAGTCCAGGCGCGTGTATTCATAGCATTGGTCTTTCCATGTAAATGTTGTTTTGTATCGGTCTCGCTTGTCGATCTCAATTTGCCAGTAGCCGCTGCGTAGATGGAGGGTAGCGAAATATCTATTGCCTTTGCCGATTTTGTTGAACAAGTGGTCGATCCTTGGCATTGGGTAAGGGTCCAGATCGACTAAGACCTTGTTGAGAGTTCTTTTAAAGTTAGCAACGACACGAATCGATCCGTTTTTCTTGCGTACGGCAAATACAGGGCTATTGAAGCCTTTGGGGTCGCTGCAGTTTTCAATGATACCCTCATCAGCCATACGCTTAATTTCGGTATCTACTTCTGCTTCCAAAGCCTGGGCTATCGGGTGTTGTTTCTGGCTGCGAGACTGGCCATTGGTTGGTATGCGGATGGGTCGGATGAATGTGCCTTTGCTGCTGCTTTCGGTGCCCATAATGTCAGCGTAGCGAATGAGTAAGTTTGCAGTGGCCTCTAGTTCGTCTCGGTTCGGGTGGTTTGGTAGCGATAGCCCCGTGCTATGCTTTAGCCAGGTTAGCTTTTGATCCAGTGTCTGGATGTTGGGTTGTAGTTCCATGGTAGGCTGGTTTTGGATGATGTCAGCTTGGGCGCCATATGCTGGATCGTTGGTTGACGATAACGGTGATATGATTGCGGCTGTGTGTGTTGTGTATCCTGAGGAAAGTGTGCGTCTGAATTCTATAGTCGCATTTTGGCTGTCGATTAGATAGGAATCGAGCGTGTTGTGACATAGGATATTTTGGCCGATCAGGATCGGTGTGGTTTGGGTAGTTACCAGCACGTTAACCTTTTTGAATGTGGGTGAGTCTCGATTGCCGATGGTGATGTCGCAAGTCAGTTCGCCGAGGGCAGTGGTGCTGCCGTTGATTCCTTTTACTACGACGTCGGAGAGGGTCATGTGTTTATTGGCTTCTCTGGGTAACTGAGATATTGGTAAGATGCATGTGGAGCATCCAGAGTCTAGCATTGCGACGCCAGAGAAGGTGATGTCCCTGAAGTTGAAGGTGGACTGGACGAGCGGTGAATGGTGAGCGAGTCCTTGAAAGTTGAAGGTGTGATGGCTGACGTAGGGGCATGGCGAACAAGGCCTGCCCGAAGCGAAAATCTTGTTCCTCATCATTTATGGATTGTATATTGTCATTCGTTGCAGCGATATGGGCCTGTGCCCGAGTGCGAGGTGGGTGGCGATATAGACAGTTGCGTCCATGGTGGCAGGGGCGACCTCTGAGGTAGTTCTTGCACACGTTGATTCGTGATGTGTGCTGATGGTTTCTGCGTGTCGGATGGTGACCATGTTCGGGAGGGTTGGTGAGGCCCGTCTGTTGTGGGTTTGGTTGGCTGCTGGGTCGGAGTAGCGCGTTTCTCTGGTTTGACCGCTGTGGTTTCTGTGTGAAATACAGTGTTGTGCGAAGTCGTGTCGTTGGATTTTACACCGCGATCAAGGTATATTTGAGCTTCGGAGGCTATGCCAATGGCTGAATAGTGGTTGTCCATTGTCTTGACGAGATGTGGGTAAAGATTTGAGTTCCAAATTTTCACCTTTTCGCTCATTAGCATAGCGCCGATGATAGAAATATGTCCATCGACTGTTAAGTCTGTATTTTTGTCTTTTTTGTATTTTTTTTTCTGTGGACAGCTGCTTCTCTAAGGGTGTTTTCGAGTCGACCCGCGAAGTCTGTTAATTTTTCGCCGTCTCGCCGTTCCAGATCCCAGGCTTGACTGAGGTGTTGGAAGTTAGTCATCTGGCTTCCGTGGGCTCCTAATAAGTATTCCTTCAGTTGTTCGAAGGTGGATATGTCCTTTTTTGAGTCAACCATCTGCTGAAAGATACTTTGGTCCAGTAAATCTTTAGCAGACTTGACGAATTCGCATTCCAGCTGGGATAGGTGCTGAGTTCTGTCGTGACGTGGATTGTGTATGCTTTGTTTAGGGCCGTGATGAATCGGTTCACGTCGTGTCCAGGGTGAAAAGTTTTCTCTAGCTTCAATATGTCGCGTATGGTTTGTTGGCGCATCACTAAGCTGTAATCGCCGTTTGTTTGAGCGGTGGGAGGTGTTGAAGTAGTTGATTTTAGGGCAGTCTGCATGTCGTTTATGTCGGCTTGAATTTCCTGTATCGTGGCTTCGGAAGGCAGTGTTGGTCCCGTTTTTAAGTTGAATAGTAATGTTTTCTGTTCCTTGATGAGAGTAAATAGTTCGGCTCGGGTGAAGCTCGTGTAGTCGGCCATATTTCTCTTGCTGTACGCTTCTGACACCAGTGTTATAGACAAGCGTATGGTTGCAAGAAAGAAATACGACAACAGCAGAAATAGATTTACGTGGTTTATTTCAACAGAAACGTGTGGGTTTGGGACAGCTACCTTGTGGTATAGTTCATAAGCCGGATTCCGATCTAGGTCGATCTCTCATAGTAGTTCACACATGTTGACGGTGGTTGATGCTCCCCTGCTGTCAGTTGCTCACCGTGACAGGTCTCTACCCTGGCCACAAGTTGACGATATTCAGTCACCCCCCCACGAGGGTGTCATGTGGCACAAGGCCTTTTCAACGTGGGCATTCCGAGCCCGTGGGCTCGGCCAAAAATATGCCCATTGAACCCGTATAAACGGGTTCAGGGCCGGTTTTACCTCCCCGAAGGAGACTCCGACCTTCGGCGTAACCTCCTTCGGGTTCCTCCCATCCGTAGGAAGAGAGTACAACCGAACAGTCGCTCAGAAAGTACTGACTCGACTGACTCTAACCTGTTGACTGCCTGTTGAACATCCGTGTGACCCCTTTTATAGCGTTTTTATGGCTTAACAGGCTCGAAAATCGAAGCGAGTATAATTAGGAGGGAAGCATTTTTATTGGACGAAAAATAGAACACTTTAAATATTATTTTATTTTCGACCGGAACACGTGTGTCGGGAATATTTGTAAATGAAGATAATGGTCATTTTGTGACGAGGTTTTGTCCCGTTCACATCCGGCTCTCGCTCTTGAGTATTTGCCTGTAAATCAGCCGAGATATTTCTTATTTTATTTTATAACAGTATTTTCTATATGTAATGTTTCGGCTATTGCCATAACTCCTGTATAGTTAGTATGAAGACTGACTCCAATACGACTACTCTCAACCTCATATCATGGAACTCTTTATAGTATTGGATGAGTTCTTTACTCCAGAACAGGTTGTTTTAATCACATTTTAATTATTGTATATTGGTAACTAATGTATTAAAAGGAGTCGGTTCTAACATTATACATTACCCTGTACTGGTCAATGGTGAATTGTTACAGTGAATTGCAAAGAGTAGAGTCTATCATTATGCAATAGAATATGTTTCTAGTTGGCATCAGAAATCCTTGTAATAATATTGAGGTACTTAGGATATTCTATTTTAAACTAACTTCTCCCCTTTCTTAACAGATGATTATTTCTTACAGACATTTTGAACTTTCATCTAAAAGGATTCAGTATTTAGTAGGCTTTCAATTATTTTCTTATCTGTACAATAGGACAATAGGATTATAAAAATCTAAAGATTCGATTTTTTTCTTAAAACCTATTGGGAAAATGTTAAAGAATTAAATAGAAGATTTTGATTTATAAATATAAAATTAAGTTAAAAATGTATTATTTTATTTTACTCTTTATAACTATATATAATTAAGTACTTGAAGAACTTGTGTTGCATGTTGCCTCTGAATTTTAGTTGACCATTGGCAATTCCTCAATGGGGACCCCAGTGCTATACAAACAGATTCAATCAACAACAGACAATTTTTTTCAGGTTTCTTTTTACTCAATTTATATTTAGGGATATAGTAGGCATCTATTCTTGGAAGAAGTGAGTCGAAGATAGAACCTGTCAACAAGTTGGCCAGTTACCTATCCTCTTCATATGATGACAAAGGAATCTGGGTGAAGCAGGCTCAAACAAACATTAGAGCTCTTGGTTTCTCTATTGCTACAACTGAACTCTTGATTTTCTTGTTTTTTTTTCTCCATCTTATATCAAAACTTAAAGACAATCCATTACTGTCAGGATTCTATATCCATGGTATTTAACCCACCACCACTCAGTTCAGGTCCTTAAAATGTAGGATTTAGCATTATATTCACTACTGCTATCATTTTATCATTTTGTCTAGCCTATACATGCTGTTACACTAGTCCTCACATTGTATAACTTAAATGAAAAAGTCAAAGCTTTTCTGGTGTCTATGATTGTTGAAAAGTAATAAGCATTTTTATTATTGTAGTTGTCTCACATATATCAGGTCATCCCATAAGTTCTGTCCTAATTTTAACTTTTTGTTAAAATGAACAAAATTTAAAGAGTATTTTATAATGTCTAATGGAGCTGAACATTATTTTTATGTTTAGATGTATTTAAACTGATCAAATTTTATTTCAGAGAACAATAAAATTAAATTTTGTTTGATTAAAATCCTGCTAACATGGAAGTACCCAAGAATCATTTGAGGCACATAATGCTTTATTAGTTCAAGAAAGGAAACTCAGCAGCCAAATCAGCTAGAAACATTCACTCAGTTTATGGAGAGGAATGTGTGAATGAAAGAACTTACAGAAGATGGTTTGCAAAATTCAGAGGTGTCGGATTTCACCCTTGAAGATGAAGATTGAACCGGGTGTCCAGTTGAGTTTCATGAAAAGCTTCTTGAAGCAGCCCTTGAAGAAAATCCGGCTTTATCAGTTGAGGAATTGGCATTGGTTCTCAGTTCAAACCATACAACTGTTCATCGTCATCTTCAACAACTTGGAAAAGTTCCTAAATTTGAAAAATGGGTGCCTCATGAATTGTCTAAAAACAACCTCAAATCCCGAGTTGACATCTGCTCTTCTCTCCATTCTAACCAACTTGTTTCACCTTTTTTGGATAGACTTGTGACTGGCAACGAAAAATGGATCTTTTATCGAAATGTTAAGCATTGTAGACAGTGGCTTGATAAAGGTGAAGGACCCCAGCCACAGCCGAGAAGGGAACTTCATGGGCAAAAGGTTCTTTCAATCTGGTGGGATCGCCAAGGAATAATCCACTTTGAATTCTTACCACCTAATGCAACAATTAATGCTCAAATATACTGTCAGCAATTAGAGTGTTTGAACCAAGCTTTGAGGAAAAAAAGACCTGCTCTAGTGAATCGAAAAGAGGTGATGTTTCATCGGGACAATGCGTGACCCCACATAGCAAGAATCCCGTCACAAAAGATTGAAGAACTTGGCTGGGAGAAAATTCCTCATCCACCTTATTCTCCCGATCTTGCTCCTTCAGACTACCATTTGTTTCGTAGCTTACAGAATCATTTGGAAGAAACAGCTTTTGTAACACAGGAAGAGGTTAAAACTGACATTTGTGAGTTCTTCGAATCAAAGCCAAAAGAATTTGGCAGTAATGGAATTAGTAAGCTTGTTAATAGATGGAAGGAAGTCATAGATAATCAGGGAAAATACATTGTTGATTGAATCTGTAATTAAATGTAACATTTGGTTACTTGTTTTCTTTATTCAAAATTCGGACAGAGCTTATGGGATGACCTGATATGTCATTTGTGTTTGATTATGAAGAATTTTAAAATTTGGTTATCTAAAGAAATACATCAGAACATTATGCTCATTTACAAATCATGCAACATATTTTATTAGTAATTGAAACAGGAGTGTAATATTAATCCACACTATGAGGGTTGTCTGAAAAGTTCATAGGCTGACTATGAAGGAGTGATGCTAGAGCTGTGAAATCTTGCATGGATTAATTTCAAATCTTCTTATTAATAACTGCATTGTTTTTTCTGATGTACTGATTTTAAACGGCTTCAAATGTAACTAGTAGCAACTTCTTTTAAAAATGTACCAAATTTGGCATCATGGTGTTATGAAGTACCTGCAGAAAAAGGGTTTACCCACCAAGGACATTCATGCTGACATGGATGACACTCCAGCTTTATCAACAGTGCAAAAGTGGGCAGCTGAATTTAGGAAGAGAAGGAAGAGTCTTGAAGATAACTCTAGTTCTGGACATCCTGCAACTGCCACTACTAAGGAAAACATTGATCATGTTCACCACATGGTGAGGGATGACAGGCAATTAACTATAAATCAAATAGTCACTGCTGTTAGTATATCCCATGAGAGAGTTGAGAATATTCTGCGCAATGAACTTGACATAATGAAGGTTTCCGCTCAGTGAGTGCCATGTCTTCTGGTACCTGATCAAAAGCACACCAGACTGAGCACATCACAGGAAAATCTGACATTATTTGAGGCAGATTCAGTTGGTTTGTCTTGAACATTTCCTAATCTAGAATGAGTATTGGGCTCCTCAGCTTGAAACAATACATATATACATTATTCCTCACCTGCTCCAAAGAAGGCAAAGGTCATTTCATCTGCAGGGAAAGGTGATGGCCTCAGTTTGTTGGGATGCAAGAGGCATTGTTTATTAAAAGGTCACACCATTGATGGAGAGTACTATGCCACATTGGTAATGCAGTTATGAGAGGCCATCTTGTTTCATCAGGTCAAATGCCCCAGCACACAAGTCCTTGGTTTCCATGGCTGCTGTGTGTAACTGTTGCTTTGAACTGGTTGATCACCCTCACTATTTGGCCCCATCTGACTATCATATATTCTCTAACATGAAAAAACACTTGGCTGGGAGCCAGTATTGCAGCTATGATGATATCATATATGCTATTAATGATGTTTTGACCAATAGGGTGAAATCTTTTTCACCAATAGGATACAAGCATTGCAGTATTGATGGAAGAAGTGTCTGGACTACAAAGGGGATTATGTTGAAAAATAAACCTCATTTGGTCACATTCCATGAGAGTATCTTGGTCACCTTATGAACTTTTCATCTGACCCACATATTAAGGAACTAAGTAGGGTGTATATGTAGATTAAGCAGCTAAGAGGGATGTATATATTTAGTCTATTGAGCTAGGAGAGATGTATATATAGATTAAAGAGCTAAGTGAGATTTATACATAGATTAAGCAGCTTAAAGAGATATATATCTATATATAGATAGATTAATTGAGCTAAGAAGGATGTACAGGGTGCGATGGGTAAATTGTCGCCATTTTATATTTTTAATTTCTCACATGTGTGTTGTTGTTTTTTATTTTGTTAACTGCGCAGTATAGCAGGGACAGTTGAACACTTTCAGTGAGAAAAAGAACACCATGATGCAATTCATTCCATGAAAAATTTGAAAATGGCATGCTGTACTGCTTGGTGTTTACGCTGGAAGCTCCAATATGAACATTTCAGGGTGTTTGGACATCAATCTGAGGAGAGTGCAGACAATTCAGAAATAGTTGGATGAGTCTAATGGTGATTACGAAGGTGTTTGGAGTGATCACTAGTGATGGTGATATTATGCCTTTATTCTTCTTCTCACAGGGCCTCAATCTCAATACAGAGGCCTACATCAAGTACCTTGAGAAGGTAGTGCTGCCCTGGGTCAAGAGGATGACTGCTGGAAGAACCTATATCTAGCAACAGGACTCTGCACCATGCCACACCAGCAGGAGAACCCAGTCATGGCTGTTAGACAATTTATGCAACCACATCACTCCTTACATGTGGCCACCTAACTCCCCAGACTGCAACCCCCTTGATTATTATGTGTGGGGTGTAGTTGGGTGAGAGACCAACAAAACTACCTTTAAATACCAAAGATGAACTTAAACAAGGAGACCATTGAGAAGAGTTGCAGGGGATTCTGAAGTCATCTGGTGGCTATGGATGAAGCTAATGGCGATTTTATTGATATAAATTTATTCTTTAGTATTTCAAGATGTTCTTGTGTAATTTTGGTAAATATATCAGTTAAGATTAGAGGTTAGTGTTATTTTCATTTTTGCTTCATTTAGAAGACATTTTGTCCATTGTACACTGTATATATAGATTAAGGTGCTAAATGGGGTGTATATATATAGATTAAGCATCTGAGGGATGTATCAATAGATTAAGGAGCTAAGTGAGATTATTATTAAGCAGCTGTGATATATATATATATATATATATATATATAGAGAGAGAGAGAGAGAGAGAGAGATGAAGCAGCTAAGAGTGAATTACATATAGATTAAGGTGCGTTTTTTTTCATTTAGGACTCCATTGGACTAAGTTTATGTTTATGTTGATGCACATGTGCACCAATGAGAGATTGTGATAATAGATCTGCCAAGAATGTAAGATTGTAAGAACCTGGACACAAATTTACTGTTTTAAATAAAAAAAAGAAAGAAAAAATCTAAATGAAATTGGCTAGATTATATATTCAAAACACATAAAAAAAATCAGCTTTAAAATTCCCTGCATCTCTCATTTTTGCACATGTGTCGTAACATAAACATAAACTGATGAAGTCCTAAAGGACGAAATGTATCACATGAAAACATTTCCAGTTTGTCATACTTCTTTCCCTTAAGATATATCATTATCAATACTGTTGTTTATCAAAATCATTGTTTCAGCTAGCAATTTTATTGCATTACTTTAAACTAGTTCTCAAAGCCAGTTTAAGATAATGAAGTTGAAGAAAATGAAACAATATCTGACCATACTGCCCAAAATTGGTTTAAGCATTTTAAGAGTGGTCACTTGTCCATTGAAAGAAAGCCCAGAAATGGATCACCATCACTTATTGATTGTGATGCTTTAAAATGCAAGATGGAGGTGAACCTGTCCACCAGCATCTGAAAACTTTTACAAGAGCTAAGATCATTGAAAGATACCAAATATAGAGCATTACATAAGTTTAAAAAATATGCAGAAGCTTTTAAGATGTTAAAAACATAAAAATTCTTCAGATACACCCCAATAATATGTTTCCATTTTATTCCTTCTCTTTCAAATACATTTCAGCAACAAAGATGGCTACCCAATACAAGAAAGTGAAAGATGATTGTTATATATAAAGACTGGTCATTATAGCAGTCAGTAAATCAGTCTATGAATCACTTCATTAAAACCTAGTTGGCAACTATTGGTTAGAAAATCATGATAAATGACTATAAATGTTTTGTTTGTTAATCTGGTAAGAAGCTTATATTTCTATTCAATGTTTGATTAGAAACTTGATTCCAATTTGTTATCAATAATGTAAAACTTACAATTGTAAAACTATTTAATCTTTTTGTTTGATTATGAAGGATTTTAATCACTTTTTTATGTTGACTCCAAAGTAATGGATTTTTATTTATTAATCTGACAGATTTTTTATCATTTTAAACATTATTATTAGTGGATACTCATATATGTTTATTAAACAGTAGATTTATTTATTTTTGTCTACCAGCCTGAATATTTGAGAAATCTTATTAAAGCAAAGTATGCACTCTCTGGCATGATTCAAACCTGCAACACTCTGAGTGGAGGGAACTATCATGCATGGTTGAATAATGCCTTTAAATGAAAATTCTCTTGTCATAGACTTTCTTGAAATTTTCATATTTACTCAATTTCATATCCAAAATAAACAAAGCAATTTTCTAAACAAGTAATGAATTTTTATTTCTTAATCCTACAGATTTTATCTGCTTTTCCATTTCCATTTGTTCTGCTTTCCATAGTAAGTGTGCGTTATTTCCAATGATCTTCAGCTTTTCTTTGGTTTCTTGAATAATAAGTTCAGTCCTGAGTATGGCTAGTTTACTTTTTTATTGGCTCATACAAGTAAGCACTTACTTTCTTTAATTCCTAACCATTGACTTTTAATGTACAAACTACAGTTTGAATGCTAAATAACTTATGCACTTGGGAAAGGCACGGCTTCATTGCTTCTCTACTACCCAGCAGTGAGCTAAATAGCAGGGCAGATGAAAATCATTAGCCTTAGGTAGCTGCCAGTCTAGGATAAAAAAAAACTCTTAATTAACCATTTGGACATAAATGTGCTGTGAAACTTGAGAAAAGTATTCATTGCATTGAAGTATGGCCATTTACTACAGCTGATACTCCATCAGCTGTTCTAGGCCACAGCTCATTCCTGGATCCCTGGTGTCAAGAAAGTGTATCTCAAGATATGCAACACCTTTCTAACTTTAAAAATTAACTTCCATGCAAATTGCATCAATTGAGACATAGAGAAATGAAAGTAACAATCTGTCTTACCTTCAAGAAAAAGCTAATCACAAGAAAAAGATACTATTATAGCAGGTTTTATTTTGACCATAAATATATAAAAAATTTAATAAATATAGTAGTTTATCTTATAAAGATATATGTAATAAAAATATAATTTTATGGTATGCTATATTTATGGCTAAAAGTGTACAATATAGAGCGAATGTAAATAAAAGTGAACACTGAGGTCAACACCCAGCAGTGACATTGGCTTGAAGATTGCATTTAAATGTGAAACAGACTATTGTTGCTGATATATATATATATATATATATATATATATATATATATATATTATAAAAAAGAGAAAGAACAGTAAGATATATAATCCAGTGTTTGTAGAATTAAATTAAAGTCCCTAGATCTGTTTCATTTTCAAGCAATGCATTGAACAGATATCATCATTTGTTGGAAAAGGCACCCCTACCCTACCTTGGCTTAACCTCTTTTCAAATGTAACTCATATTTTGATACAAAAGTTGTCAGTGAAAATGAATACCCTACTGCCCCTTGTTAAAATAATTGGATTTCCCTGTATCCTTAGAAATGAATATTATGAATGTATGTTCTTCTAAAACTCAGCAAATTTCAAAATAAGCTATTCCAAAATTTGCTTGAAAATGAAACAGGACTAGGGACTTTAATTTAATTCTATAATTAAATTTAAAGTTTTTAGTTTCTGTTTTTGAAACATGGTAATTCCTGTGTGGCAATGGAACCATATTTTTAAATTAATAAATTCATAATATATATATATCATAATTTTAGTCCTATGCATCATTTCCAATGATGTGTAGCTTCTCTTTTGGCCTGAAAATTGTGTTCAAGCATGAAACAGACTGTTGCCACTGGTTGTTGATCTCAATGTCCTCTATATATATATATATATATATATATATATATATATATGAATACCAATTTCTATATCTTGCAAATATAAGTTAAGGACACAAAACACAAAATAAGGATAGTGGTTTCTCTTTCTTTCAAACTAATTAATTACAAGAAACAGATAATAAAAATAAAGGTATCTTTTTCTTCCAAGCACAAGTTACTCAAAGTAACAGATAATATAATAGATGTTTTTTCTTCTGCCATGAGGTAATAAAAATCAACCAATAAAAATAGCTTGAATTGAACTGACAATTAATATGCCACCAAATTGACAAACCAACATTTTAATCCTCAAGACTATTATCTGGTAAATGACATAATAATCACTGAGCTGAGTAGTACAAACTCAAACTAATTGGAAACAGAATAGTAACAACAAAGTAGACTGTAGCAGAAGTTAAACCTTTTCACTAGACATGCATGCATTGATATCCCTGTCTGCAGCAACCTACTTTCAGCTTTTGGACATGCATAGAAAAACTGGGGGCATGTGTGGTGTGAATCCAAAAAGACTAGCTCTCTATCTTTCACTTTAGGAGGAGATCAAGATAGTATGCTAAAATTAGCACTCCATAATATAGACATACATTACAATACACCTCACTCACTCTTTCATTTACAAACTGAATAAGTTCAACTTTTCCTTCCTTCTTTACAGACATTCTTAAAAACGCTCCTTGAATTTGCATCTTCTCTCAGGAATTATCCTTGAAACTTTCTCTACACAAAATGTTTTTGAAAGAATAAAAATTTCCATCTTGTTTTGTTTCACTCTTTAGTTTTTCTATTTTCTAAACCAATTCAAAACTTTTAGTTTTTGTTCACCAACAAACAGCACCTTCTCAATTTCAAATGAACACCCCTAGCCTAATAACAATAAGACTAAAAGTGAACAAGCAAAGATATCCCTAGACATAGACAGAGGAATGAGAAGAATCTACTCCCATAGATTAAATAAAGGGGTCATTTTGAAATTAATTGATGGTTACCTAGATTGATAGACACCTTAAGGATTATAGGATATAAATTCCTATATTTTACAGCCAATAAATGAAGCACAAACAAGTAAGAGATGCCTACAGATAAATCCTATTAAATTCAGTAGATATGAAAAATTTTTACAATTCTTTACATACATGGCTTCAATATTAAATAATTGGTTTCTGGAACCTCATTGGATATGACAAGTCATGTGATGTGCTCTCTGTGACATCCGCACAGTTGGACTCCAAATGACCTGGAAATAAGTCAGGGCTTGGGTCATGGTGTATGTTCCCATGCAAAACTCAGATGAGATTTTGTGAGCTAATCACTGACTTACCATAAGCCATAAAAACAGCTTGTCAACCACAGTCAGCAAAGATCTGAAACAGAAGTCAGTGACAAGATCTGAAACAGAGTAGTCAGCAAATCAGACCAAACTTGATTAGCAACAATGACACACGTTACCATGACAGTTTTTGTACAAACAACCCCATGATGAAAGTAAATTTTGTATCCTCTCTCTGTTCACTGTGTTTTGAAATTACTGCTATCACATGCAATCAGTCAGCAAGTCACACACATTTCATTAGCATGTGCTTCACACACACATATTAGCATACATATCACTTCAAACTTCTGACTCACTTGCAGCAAAATAACTTTGAACTTTGCAGACTCACTTCAAACTTTGCAGACTCACTTGTGACAAATCATTTTGAATACTTGAACTATTGGTCTCTTCATAGCCACAACAAAGAACATTCATTTTCAACATGTAAATATACATATAAATATTATTGTCATATTTAGCTTGGTCTTTTTTTTCTGTGAAGATCATTTCCTTGCATTGTTTATAATTTTGTATTGTATTTGTGGGCACAACACTCAGATTTTATTTTTACTCCTAAAATCTGGGTAGACTGATCCCACAGGTACAATAGCTGAAATGTAATAATAACAACAATGATGAGCACATTAGCCTGCATGTAAATTATGTAAATAATGATAATTTCTTATCCTAGTAATCCAGACAGAAACAACTGAACCTATGAGATATGTTATCATTTCTATAATTAAAAATTAAACTTTAACCTCTCTTAACAACTTGGCAGATGTAAATTGTTTAGAATGCATGATAAAACTTCAAAAAGAGTAAGATATAAGAATGTATTATAAAAAATTAAATTATTAGGTTTTGTTGTTGAGAGAAAACACCTTTGAAGAAATTAACCAAAAGAGCTTAAATAAATTTTTGTGTGACCAAATATATATTTTTAGTTTGAATTTTCTTTAAGCAACATCTATGTCAGCAATGTTGTATCAGGAATAAAGTAAGTACAGTAACATTATTAATTATTACTATGTACTTCCAAACATTTGGATTTATAAACAAACCTATCTTATTTGTAAATAGGTGGGCTCCTATATTCAATGTATACTTTAATTGGCAGTATTTTCTTCAATGAGAGTCTCTACTCTATCATATGTCCAATATCCACTGCACTATAAAATAATGATTTCAAGTAAAATTGACATCTCTTTTAATTTCTATTGCGAAAAGTCATGAATCATCTAATCAATGCTATTTCTGCTATTCAGGAACAAACTTAGAAAAAAAGAAATGTAGCAATTACTAAAAATTGTACAGCATTTAGAAAAGCCAATTAAGTTGTTGCATCATCATCTGCATATAGTTCCCCACAAAAGCTGGATGAAATAAGAAATGCATATTCTCTAAACTAACAACATTCCCCTTTGCAACTAGCCATTTATTTTCAGTTCTTCATCTATTCATCAAGAATTGTTTTGACTTTTGCTCACAGCTTTTAGCAAGACAATAATCATGCTTCGAGTCACAGTTACAATAGGATGAGATGCAAATTCAATGGGAGATGCTGAAAAGGAAGAAGGTGCTTGTGTCAGTTGAAGCAATCTAGCTTTTGTCTCCATAGCTTTAATAGTGAGAGAGTCAGGAGAGGAAGAGTGTGTGTTAAAAGTTGACTTCTGTCAAGTTGGGTGTATGTCTTGAGAGACAGGAAATTAGGAGATGAATATCTGAGCCTTGTGTTTCTTTAGTCATTGGAAGAGTGCAGTGTGTGTGTCACTTTCTATAGAGACAAATACAGCTGCATAAATTAAAAAAAATGAAAATAAAAACAAAATTTTAAAACATTTCCTCAGAACTAAATTGAAATGAATTTTAAAACAAACATTTTTTAGTCAGTCTGGTTTTTTAGCTTTGAAAATTAAAAAGAAAATGTTTATCCTAGAAGTCTGAAATCAGTTTTTTAAAAGAGAAGCTTGTTTTTATTTCTTCTTCCTTGTATAAGCAATTCATCATTCCAGACAAGAAACAAAAACAAAACAGCAATAAGTGTGTTTTATCATGAAGCAATGGTTAACATTGGCCTTATAATGATTGCTTTAGCATAACGTGCGTTATCATGAAGCAATAGTTAACATTAGCCTTTATTAGTGTAATAGGTTTGATTCTCATTAGGTGCACCATATTTGTGACTATTTGTTTTGCCAAGCCAAGCTTAGTAAATATGATGAACCTTGGTTCACACTATTAGTCTTGTGCTAGACTAAGTTAATATGGTATGTGGTGTAGCAGTGGTTAACAAGGTACTTTTGTTAACATATTTATCAGTGTGATTTGATTCTCATGAGGTGATGCACTTATATGGCTTTGTGCCAGGCTAAGCCATGCTTAGAAAATGTTTATAATAATAATAAAGATTCTCAATACTGTTCACTAGAAATTATTACTCATTCTACAAGTTTAAATGATATCAGGTTCTAAGTATTAATTGTTGGCAGTGTTTTTATTACAATCAGTAAAATGCCCAAAAGGAACCTTGTAAGCTTTCATTTATTATTTTGTCTTTGTGTTGACAATAATTAGAACGACAAAGAAATAATGTCCTCTTTCCATCATGTCAGATCATCTTAAGTTCATATTTATCCCTCACTAAAAATATTTTTTTAAAAAATGAACTAAATGATTCTGATTTGTTGCTTTAAAACTTGTTCAAATAGGCATCTTCTCTCTTTTACCATTATGAGTTATACATCTTTTTCTTAATTGTTTCTTTTTGGCATCCAAAGAAATTGAACTGTTTTGTGATTTTTGTTCTTACTTCTTCTTAAGTGCCATGTCACTTCAGGATGTAAGCAGACATAGCTCTCCACAACCTCCTTTTCATTTAATATCTGTGCATTACTATAATTGTTCTTAGGAAATATAGTGGAGTGGTTTTCTGTTGTCTTCTCTATAGTCTTAAATTCAAAGTTGTTAAACCTCTTGACTGGTTGTCACCCAAGAGAATTGGCTCTGTGTTTTAAATTTGCAACGTATAAAGGCTAAAAAATAAAAGAAAAAATTGGGTTCACTCAGATAGGAACACATGAACAGGTACCAATGAATAACAAGCATTTGTAAATAAATTTTATATAACAACATACAAAATACAAAATATGGGAAAAGTATGGAGTGGCAGACATACAATTAATAAAAGAAGACTTATATAATATTGGGTTTCAGTTCAAATGTTTGTGTTTCAGGAATTTGGAGTTCAAATATTTGTAACCAAAGTTGGTTGTTCTTTCTTCCACAATGTAAAATATAGAATTCATGAATAATGTTTGTGTTCCATTTCCTCTTGGTTACTTTGATTGCCTCCAAGATGAAAGTAAGATGTTTTCTTTGTATTTATTTTGGGTACAATATTCCCTTATCCTTTACTCATTAAATAGTCAAACAGATCCAAGATCTCTAGATCTCCAATATTTCATTATTCCAAAGTAATGGAATAAGTTTGTGGGTGTATTTCTCATCCTTCATGATCGCATGATGAGAGTTTATTTTTTTCGTGAACTGTTGTCATTGGAGGTCAGCAGGAAACTAAAGTTGCAATACCAAAATCACACTTGATGTTGTATGTCACATGAGCACTCACTTTCTTAGGAGGTCATTCTGTTTGTTGTTAAGCGACTCCAAATTTCTTTCCTTTCCTCTCTTAACTGAAACACGACTCAATCCAGATAGGTAGTAAGACAAAAAAAAGAGAACGAGAAGAAGAAACATAAAGTCTCTTATTAAATTTATTATATGCCTGATTTGACAGTTAACATTGAGGGCCATGTCACACCTGTTATTTTACCAATAGCTGAGGAGGAGAAGGTATGAATTCATACTTTTCTCAACGGCATTACCAGTGTGAATTAAGATTTGCATTTTTTATAATCTAAGGCTAAAGAGCACAATCTGTCCTACTATTTCATACATAACTGTGGGAGGATAAAAGAGATAAAAGAGAGAGATTCAATGTTTTTCCCAAAGATATTAGTATTAAAAAACTGAGTCTGTATTGTTTACTGTTAGGCCAACTCTGCTTTCCTTTTTGTTCTAAGCAATCTAAATAATACTTTAATAATATTTTCATTATATTATGTCATTTTTTATGCATATAAATTATATCAAAATGAATTTTGTAACCATAAATAAAGTAACTATTCCTTTCTATAGTTCCATATCTATTTTACACCTGAAGAAGTCTGTAGAATTGATTGGCTGAAATATTGTGGTAACTGCAGATGCAACAAAAAGAATAAGTTTAAAAGTCTGAATAACTCCTGAAATAAAATATTTGGTGTGTGCAAATGTTCTAAAAACTCTTTTCTGAAAAGTAGACACTAAATATATGGTAGGTTTGGAGTGTTATCAGTTATGGATGAGTTGTTTATCTTTTGACAACGGCCACACTCATCATACATTGGTATAATGGATTTGGGTGTAAATTGTCATTGTGTAATGATTAAAAGAAAATGCACAAAGTGTTGATAAATAAAAAAAGTAAAACTTTATATTGCACAATATAATAATACAGGAGGATAAAGTGAAAGCTGAAGTTTCAAAAGTTCAAGTGTAAAATTTCTGGCATATATGAGAGATAGAGAAATGGAGAAAGAGTCCAGAGGAAGTAAATATCTATATGTATGTATGTATTCAAATATAGTAGCCACCACTTGACCACATGGTGAAGGAAGGTATGTTTGTTTTCAATGTAGTAAGAATGGATTAGCTGTCTCAAGTCACCAGCTAGTCATACAAATCTTATATTTCATCTCTGGGGAATGTTATGATGACCACAGCATTGGAGAATGGACAAAATGAATTTATTGACTTTGGTTTTTGATTGATTTTCTATCTGTTTATATACACATCTATAGATCTGCCTTTAAAGGCCACTTGCTTCTCATTATATCCTGGTTGAAAAAGCTTTCTGATTGGTTGGTTGAACTATCTATTTTTAGAAATGGTGAAATTTGGTCTCCTTATTATTTTTTCATTTCTTTTCTTATATCCTGGTTGTGAAAGCTTTCTGATTGGTTGGTTAAACTATGGCTTTGTTCACTGGGTGATTTTTATTATCTATCTATTTTTAGAGATAGTGAAATTTTGGTCTTCTTGTTATTTATTTATTTCTCTATCACAACAAAAACACAGTTGAAAAAACATGGATGTCTACTCAAACACATGTATTCACTAAATATAATGTTTGTACAGTCTGATATCTTTAATCTGGCACCCTTGGGAGCAGGCCACTGCCAGACCACAGAATTTCTCCTACAAAAACCCTATGTAAACATAGTCCTGCCAGCTCATTACACAGATATATTGCTGAGTTATCAAAGGTAGAAGAAAGCTTAAAACTGAAAGTACAATAATCATTAATGCTTCCAAACAAAGTTTTTATTATTTCATGTAACATAAAGGCTAAAAAAAGAGCCTAAAACTAAAAATTAATATATACTTACTGTCCTGTATGAACAAATATGAAGCTATATATAAGAAATGATTAAGAACCTATTACCAAAACACTCCACTATCAGCTGCTGTGGAAAGTTGTAACCAACATTTTATGTAGCTGCTCAATAAACTAAGGGTGGCTGATTCAAGAAAATGTCAGACTATAGGAGTTGTCAGAGCCCAGAGTAACAGATTAAGGAAGTTGTACTGTAGTAATAAGAAATATATATATATATATATATATACTACATTCTTTAATAATTTGATCTTTATATTATATGAATTTTATTTATTCATATAAAATACAAAATATGTTTGTGTGTCCTTGGGATAGGAAAACAAGTAGGTCATATAAAACAGTAAATGTTATATATTATGTTAACCCTGTAGACTTTGCTATGGTGTATAGTGCCACAATCTTAACAGGCTGTTGTTTCTATAACAAGTAGAATGTTTCTTATGCTTTTAGGTCATTTTTTTCTATGATCCATACATACAGCATTCCATTGTTTTATACAGTTTAACTACAGAAGCTTTAAAATAATTAGAATTAAAAAAGTTATGTACATAGTAGTCTTAGTAATGTTTTCCTTAATTATTGGCTACTGAAAATCTTTTATTTCCTTTTACTCAACACATTACAGCTTGAGTGCAAATTAAGTCAAACATTGCAAAATATAAAGGTTTGCTCAACAAATTCCACTTGTAAGGGCTTATATTATTCTAGTGCTTTTAATTCATTCTTCATTATATAAATGAATTTCACAGATTGCTTTGATTGGATAATGAAATAATGATTACAAAATAACAGCGGTTTCTATTTCTTTCAAACCTAAATTAACCAAACGTATTCACAGAAGTTAGATAAGGTGGAAATATCTTTATGGTGACAAGCTAAAAATAATTTAGAAACCGATGTTAAGCTTTTTAAGGCAAAAATATACATTTTAAAATATTAACATTCATTATATCTATTTCTATACTAAATGTATTATGCAAATTTTGGCATCTGTTTACTTCCTATATATAATTTAAATATTTGCTGCATGATTATGTAATCATCATTACAGTGAATGAAAGACTAAGTATATTTTAATAAGTCCTGATGTTATAGGGTATGTTGCTTGTGTGTGTTTTTTATTCATATATGGCCATGTGAGTTTGTGTGGCTATCCATTTATATATAGTTTTCTGTGTGCATATATTCAACTATAAAAATTCATCATGAATCATTAAGAATGTCTACCTTACATTTACATATCCTTCTCTCCGTCAGCTTACAGCCATATCACATTGAAACACCAGTTCTCATATGATCATTGACGTTAAGCAATGTTGATTTTGGTCAATATCTAGATGGGTGATTACTTGGAATACCAGGTGCTGTATGCTCAGATGTGTGGCAAGTATAATGGATGACATTTTGGAATTGGAAATCGGAGAGTCAAGTTCCAAATGGTTATTTCAGTTTTTTCATGAGTAAATTTTAATTCTGAAAAACAAGCAGTTCAAATCCTAAATGGAAATAAATAAACAAAAGATTAATTTGTATAGAAAAGTCCATGTTTTTCCATTACTAAAATGCATATCATATTTTTCAATAATAATTATTTTACAAACCTAACTTAATGATGATTAAATACACAACTGGATGTTTTTCAATTGCTTTCACACTGAAATTGTAAGTACAATTCAATACTAGTGATTGCAACTCCTACTAAAAACCACATGAGGATGCTAGGCAAGAGAAAATATTCCCAGTTTGCATTTTCCCATTATAGGTGTTACTATATCTATGATACAATAACACTAATACATGAGCAGAATAGAATAGCTGAAAGAAAGGAATGATAATCATGCATTATTCTGAAAACAATTTTATATGCCACTATGTATATTGCTGTCACTAATTCGTCCCATACAGAAAAATTACAACATATGCATATGACAAACAGTGTGAAAGGGGTGAAAAGCAAGTGGGTCTTACTTGTAATATTTCCTGAAGGGAAAACAAGCAAGCCAGTGATGTCCTTTATGTTTCTGGTGAGACCATGTTTGTTATTCTATGAATAGATGCCACTCACCAGATGTCATGTGGCCATCATGAATTCCTCTTACTCAAAGGGAGATAATTACCCTTTGCATCCCTATACTCAGTTTTCAGCTAACTAAAATTGGTTGACACTTATCATTCAACATTGTAAAACAGAAGAGAAAGAGACAAATTAAAATATCAGCTAAAAAATATGTACTAGTCTGAGGAGTAAAGACCAATGAAAATCATGGGAGACAGAAGAATTAAAAAATGTAGTTAACAGTGTTTGAGTTCACTCAAAAAGAAAGACAAGGTTTTTTTTAGAATGGGCTCTAAAAATGACCACCAGAAATAACTGTCATGGTGGACTGTTGGGAGTTTCATTTTTCAAATTCAGAAAAAAAATTTTATCTAATGAAAAGTGTGTGTTCCACTGTCATAAAATTTAAAGGTGAAGCTCATTGATCCACCCCTGAGTTTATTTCAGATGGGTCTGTTGATAGGTGGCAGAAGGTAGCTAGAAGGCAGAAGACAGTTAGCTACAGCAGAAAGTAGTTAGATATCAGAAGTGATTGGATGTTACATGTGACAGAAGTCAGCTTGACTTGGTCGATAGACAGGTGAAGCAGGCTTTGGAAAGTTTTTAGACTTCTTCATATGAAAGTAGCCAGTGGAGCAAAGGGCATAAAGGTTTTGGCATTCTTAAAAACTATAAAATTTTCTGGAGAGTCCCATGGAAAAAAGAAAAGTAAACACAGCCCAAGTGAACCATGTAGGACCCAAGCTAATAGAAAACAGAATGACATTGAAAAAATATTGTTAAGACCTACATAGAAATCTCAAGGTAAATATACAGGGTTTTTTATTTGTTGATTAGGTAGGTGCATCTTATTTTTTAAGAGTAAGTTCTTCTCAATTTCAACAGTTTTTGTATTACTTCAAAGTTTTTTCTTTCATGATTTGAAAAAAATTGTGTTGCAAATCTTTTTAGCACTAATTATTTCTATGATTTTGTTGTTATCTTGCTGTGTTCACAAGTAAGGAAATTTTTGTGCAAGTCATGAAAGGAATTTTTTGTGCAGGCCTTTTTTAAAAATTTTCTACTTTGTTACATTATTTTATATCTGTTTAATACATGTTTGTGCCTTTCAAATTTCATGAGATAGCTTTGAATCTTGTTTGTTATCATGTATTTCTTTTTTGATATTTGAGATAAGAGAGTAGACGTTCTCTCTTTTTCCATCCCATCCCAGAAATTAAATTCTTTGTTTGAATAAAAACTTAGTTATTGTACATTAAATTTTCATATTTTGTACAAGAAATTGGTTATTGTAAAAATAAATTTTTATATTTTCAACCAATCAGTTTTTGCTGAATTGAGTTGATTAACATATTTTATATACTTTTAGACATATATCTAGGTGGATGTATATATAGGCACATGTATGTAAAAGTGTATGTATGTACGTATGTGTGCATGTATGTGTGTATGTATGTATGTATGTATATATATATATATATATATATATATATATATATATATATGTGTGTGTGTGTGTGTGTAGATATATATATATATATATACATATGTATAAAAAAAAGGAAAAAAGTCCCTGAATAGAATCCTATAATATCAAACAGCTGTAATACAGATATAGATAAAACAAACAAGCATAGAGGCATACAGATTCTCTTCAAGTCTCAAGTCAGAATTTTATACTTTATTACTGTGGATTAAAATTAGCATTAGTTAAAAAGTGTAATAAATAAATGTTTTAATTGTCTTGTTTTTTTTTTACATGTCAAGAAAAGTATATTTTATAAATGAAAGGCAGACGGTTTGTAAAAAAATGTTACACGTATGTAAATCTCTTTTATTAATTTAGCTGTTAATGAACCACCAAAATTATCTTGCGAATTGTTGCAGATCCACTTTTTGAATTTGGAAGAAATATATTTTATTATATTTACTGACCTATCAGAGATGTGGTTTCATCCCTTTGGAAATTTCAAAATTAAGGATTTTGGCATCGCCTTTTTTTTATATGTAGTTTAAATAAGTCTGTATTGCTACGATGTCACTTGTACAAATCAAGATACGGCTGGTTCAATTCGCCGTTCTTGCTTTCTGAACACTTCACCACATATGTCCGTCTTTTGTTCTGCCGTTTTCACTGCTTCAGCTCTCTTTTATCAGGCCAACTCTGCAGTCCACCAACCAATCAGCGTTTTTCGCTTTTGTTCTCAGTTACCCAGGCAAATAGCCCCCTCCAGTTCGACCAATCAGCACACGGCTTGCTATTGGTGGAAGCATGCCAAACTGTACAAAAACCCACGTTACGGCACATACTGCTGGAACCGCTAGATGGGAGAGTAATGCCATTTTCACGGGGCAAACTTGCCGATCTCACGTGCCTCCCGTTAAGGTAAGACCCTTATTTTCCTATGCACCAGATGCAAGCCACTCTGGCTCGCTTGCTTCTACGAGGCTGTTCACCACAGCATAAAAGGAGACTGAACCACTGATAGTGAAAGAAAGCATTTAGTCATCAAGGAAAAGCATTCAAACTTCAAGACAGAAATCACTCACACTTCAAGGTCAGAGGAATTGTCCAGCCAAAGGGCTCATAAATCACCACAGGGAAGGCTGTTACAAGTCCTAACAAGGAACCAAACTAAAACCTCAAAATGAAATTTTCAGTAAAGGAAAACATAAAGTCCCCATATCAGCAACCTGTTCAAACCGCAAAACCCCTTTGTGCTGAGACATTCCTGTTCTGTTGTAGAAATTATGTGGGTATGCTTTTGTATTTTCTGCCTTGTGGAATTTTCACTTCCTAAAAGTTTTTCATTTTCAAAAGGTGTAATATTTTTTGTCTTGTGTATTTGATCGTTACACTGTCTATATTCATATATGCATATACTCACTCTTTCATGCACATGCATACTTACAGAACTATTTATATTGACCTAAAGCCAAACTTACAATTGTGAACACTAAACAGCATAAGTAAAGAAGCTTTTTATAATTTTCGAAATTCCTATTTGTGTATGGATTTTTGCTTGATTGTTGATACATAAAATGTCTTAGTTTGTCATAATACCAAAAATGAATGACAAAAAGAAGTTGTATATATGGTACATAGCAAAGACAAAGACATTTTCCTAAATTCTATTGGCAGACACATATTTTATAGAATATTTGCCGTCACACTAAATATTAATCTTAAGTTTCCAACAATTTTCTTTGAAACAGTAATTTCCACATGTTTTAATTTTAAAGTGTATTTGAGCAGCAAACCCTCTTTTATAAAGGTTTCATTGAAGATGACTAACAGGATACTGCGTTTTGACTTTTTGTTGTATATTTCTAACATCTGTACAAGTGATTTCTTTTTTGAACATGGACAGTTTTTACATAATTTCTCCCCACCATCACCACCAAATCACTTGTGCAAGTGCAGGAAAAATATAGTAAGGGGCTTTAAATGCAGTGCCTTGTCAATAAAACCTCTCTCCCTCCATATTTAATAGGAGTGGATAGGTACACCTAGTCTCCCCAGTCTTTTGAACAAGAGGAAAGGTTTATCACTTATTTCCTGTTTAGGATTAGGTTTCCGGTTCTTTCTAAACTCTTCTCATTCTCTTTCACTACCAGTTAGTCTCTTACATCTTAGTGGCATTGTTGCTTTACTTGGGGTGAATTGATTTAAAAATAAATAAGCGATTGCACCCTTCACTAATTTTAGAACTTGATTATGTCCCTGTTTATTATTATTAATGTAAGAGAACGTTAAAGAATACTTATAAATTCTTAAAATAATTTTTAAAAGATTGAAGAATAAATCTCACATTAAAATGATTAAGATGTTGAATTAAATGTACTTAAAAATGTATTTTATTTAGTTTTTGAAATTTTATCACTAAACACAGGAAGATTTTAAAGAAACAATTAGTTGGTAAGAATTATGGTGCTAATATTTTCCACAAATAACCCAAAAGAAGAATATTTTTCCTCTTCTACATCTGTTACTCAAGACCTGAGAATAACTGCGAGTATCTCCGGCGCCAAAAAGTCCAAATACAAAAAAGCAGTGTTAAAAAAAGAAACACTCCATCAATCGGACTATTTCATTGCCGTTATGAAGTAAACAAGTGTTCTAGATTTCTGCTCGGCTAAGCACGGTCAAGAAGAATCAGTGTTCTTGAACTTCAACTGGTGGTCTGATTAGAGTATCACTCAGAAGTTCGTTTGATAGTATTTATTTATCCTCAAACCCACTAGAACGAAATATGGCACAAGGCTGAGTTTAAAATGGGAATTGTATTATGATCCATTTTCCCCATCTGTCCTGAACACATATAGTCAGGAGAACTCTTCTGCTATTATAGGTTATAAACTCCAATATTTTACAGCCAATAAGTGAAGCACAAACAAGTAAGAGATGCCTACAAATACATCTTACTAAATTCAGCAGATACGAAAAACACGGCGTCAAATTAAATAAGTGGTTTCTGGAATCTGACTGGATATGACAAGTCATGTGATGTGCTCTCTACTACGGCCGTGTGATTGAATTCCAAGTGACCTGGAAATAGGTCAGGGCTCGGGTTACTGAGTACATTCCCGAACAAAACTCAGATAGTGATATGGGGCCGATCAGTAGCGATAAAAACGGCTCGTCACCAACAGTCAGCAAATAGATCTGCAACGACACAGTCAGTGAAGAACTATCGGTGAAAGACAGTCAATGAACCAGACCTTGCTTCGATCAACAACATAGACACATGCAGCATGGCAACGCATATATCAGCGATGGTTTTTCTACATACAATCCCACAACGAAAGTAAGTTTTGTTTCCCCTCTCTTTGTTCACTGCGTTTTGAAATTACTGCTACCTCATGCAGTCATCAGTCACACACGCTTCATTAGCGTATGCGTCACACACACACACACACACACACACACACACACACACACACACACACACACACACACACACATATTTGTGTACGACTTGATTTTCTCACTTGCAACAAAAACACTTCGAAACTTTTCAGAATCACTTGCGACAAACCATTCCGTATAATTGAACTACTGGTCTCTTCATGGTCACAACAAAGAACATTGATTTTTAATATGTAAATATGTGTATCTGACTGTATAAATGTTACTGTCATATTTAGTTTGGTTTTCTTACTTTTCTGCAAAGATCATTTCTTCCCGTTGTATAAAAAATTATGTTCTATTTGTGGACACGACACTCGGATTTTATTTTACCACCTAAAATCCGGTTAGACTGACCCCACAAAAATGGTGACTACTGACGAAGAACAATCTAAAAATTATTGCTGACCTATCGTCATAAAATATTTTTCAATGTAAATATACAAATCCACTCATCTGCAAACAACACAATTGTGACCTGCCGACGTTCCTAGATCATTTCTTAGAAATATTTCGACTCAAACCAACACAATTGTTTTTAATACCCACAACGCTGAGACAATTAGAAAATGGATACGAACAACATCACTCAACCTAGGGAAGCCGTAATAACGGTAAACTTACCTACATACAATCCAACGAACATGCAAACCTGGTTTTCGCAATTAAATGCAACTTTTAGTGCGAAGAAAATCACATCGCAATGCGCGCGATATGCCTACGTAGTAGAAAAACTTCCGACAGATGTCACAACAGTAGTAGTTGATCTACTTGACTACATGTCAGAGGAAAAAGCCAACGATACGCTGAAAAATGCGATAATTAGATGTAACAGAAAATCAGATGAGAGAAGGTTACATGACATATTCAATAATTTAAACCCGGGATAGGATATAAACTTCTATATTTTACGGCCAATAAGTGAAGCACAAAACAAGTAAGAGACGCTTGCAAATAAATCCTACTAAAATCAGTACATACGAAAAAAACTTTACAATTCCATGCAAAATTACAGCTCCAAAATTAAATAATTGGTTTCTGGAACCTGATTGGATATAACAAGACACGTGATGTGCTCTCTACGACGTTCACGCGGTTGAGCTTGTCGGAGTTAACTCCTCCTTCAGTTCGTAACCCTTTCACCAGGGGTCTCTCTTTCCTGGCTATAAATAGCCGCTGACCCTTCACCTCGATCTCTTCTTTTTCCTTTCAGGTCTGTGCACCAACACCTCGAGGTAAATTTCTCTTATTCCTAGAGGATTTCAACTATCAACCTCGAAATGTAGTCGCTAACAAGGAATAGCGTGGAAACACGCTAAAGCACAATACACACGTACGCACATACAGAATATTCACACACGCACGCACATACAGAATATTCACACACACTTCGTCCTTTGTACTGTTTCCATGTATTGTAACTTGTTAATAATATATAATTGTATATACATATATTATCGGTCTTGTTTTGTTTGCTTTCTTTACCTTCTTCTTTGGACCAACCTTTTTATGTAGTTGGGCTCAGCGGGCAGGAGTATCTGAACCTTGCGTTTCTTCTACGTCTGACTTCTATCAACAACAAGTGGCAACCGCCATTCCCACAACAAACCGTAACCGCCACGGCCTACTACAAGCTCCAAATAACCTGGAAATAGGTCAGGCCTTGGGTCACGGAGTACGTTCCCGCCAAAAATCAGATAGATTTCGTGAACCGATCATCTACTCACCATATGCCATAAAAACAGCGACCAGATCTGAAACAGGACAGTCAGGACCAGTTCTACAATGACACAGTCGGCAAAAGACAGCGAACCCGACCAACCTCGACACACGTTATCATCACAAAGATGATCTTTCAAACTACAGCGCCATGATGAAAGTGAGTTTTGTCTATGGCTTCTCTTTGTTCACTGTGTTTTATTACCGTGTGCTTCACACACATTGGCGTACATATCATTTCGAAACTTGTAACAAAATAACTTCAAACTTTGCAAACTCACTTGCAACAAAATAACTTCGAACTTTACAAACTCGCTACAAAATTAAGTCGAAACTTTGCAGACTCACTTGCAAAAAATCACATCGGACTATTTGCCTGTTCATGGCCACAACAAAGAACATTCATTTGCAACATGTAAATATATATATACTAGCAGTAGAGCTCGGCGTTACCCGGGGATATAACAGTAAGAGATAGATCAAGTATCGACCATCATAAAGACTGAAAAATAAAATTGACAAAGATTATTGTTTAAGGTTGACGATGTTTGTATTCGTACAATCAGTAGAGATCGTTAGATTATTGTTTAGGTTGACGGACACGCATGTTTTGTTTTTTTTTACGAATTGGTCAAACTCAAACAAAAACATTGTTTTCAATATCGTTATGATGAGTCCCCCGATTGAATAGAATTAGAATTTTATTATAAACAATTGTCTTGTAAATGGAATTTTTAAAGCATTCTGAATGTATAAATAAAGAAAAAAGTGTGCAAGACAATAAGAAATACTACCTGCCCCCCCCCAAAGTGGATGTTTGTTTTATCGGCTGAAAAATGTAAGAAATCCGATCCCATATATAAAGGAACACACACACACACACACACACAACCTGGGTTTTTTAACCTAAGTCACTCCACGGAATTGCTAAAACATAGAGCATAGTCTGATGAAAAAGACGCCAAAGTTTATGAAAACAAAATTTTATCGTCAAAATGCTTATGTTTTTATGAAGAGGATAGACTAATTTTTTTTTTAATTATTTTAAAAAATTTTTCCATCTTTTTAGAATATTCTAAATTTTGATTTAAAAATCCTTGTTTCTCTTTGTCGCAACAAGGGGTAGTAAATAACAGATAATTTTTAGCGCGTTTTTTTTTTGTATTTACACACATTAATTTGGAAAATCTTGCAAAAATAAAAATAATTGTCAGATGTTAATGAAACTTTCAGAAACTATTCACAGATGATCGAAATTATTATAAATATGTTTTATTTTTTATTAAAGTCATGGCAGAAATATTTTTTTTATATTTATTAACACCCCCATAACTAATTTTATGAAAAACTCTAGAAATTCGAGACCATCGGTTTTAGTGATTACAATAGTTAAAAGCACAAGGCTTTGAAGAATGCAAATCATGTTTTTTTTTTGTTTTTGGCCAATGTCTGAAAATCAGCAGTGAATTGTAACATGCAAAACTCAATAAAACAAATATATTATTTTGTTTCAAATGCTTTTATTTGTTTTAATTTGTTTTTATGAATATGGACAATATTTTCTGAAAGCAAAAAATTTTTTCAATGAAAATTGAATTTTTAATACAATTATTTCTTATTTCTTTAATTTTAAAAATATTTTAAAAAAAAATTTAAATTGAATTTTTAAAAATATTTTAACATTAGTTAAAAGCAACATCAACCTTTCAAAATACACAACAACCAGGACAAAAGTGTATTCGCCACATCATTCTCAACAACAAACAAATCACCACCAACGGACAAACCCAAAAAAATTGTCTCAGCTGGAAAAAATGTACATTATTCGGACTATTGTCCTCATCTTTGTTGCCATATTTATCACAACGTTTCGGCCGTTGTCCGCCCCCCTCGCCGCCCCTTAGCTACGCCACTGTTTCATTTATTTCTCAAGAGTGATCAAGAATTGCAAAAGCTTTCCGAAATATATTTGTTTTAACAATAAATTATCCGTTGGAATTATAAGTTTTTGTTCTTTTAATTCAACTACACCAATGGAATCAAGCGTTTTTAAAATTATACATCATATGAACCTTGCGCCAATGGCTTGGTGGAACGTTTTTCACAGACAACTTAAGGCAGCACTAACAGCAAGTAATTATTCCGGACATAGAAAATTTATCTGTTTTTGTTATCGATCAGGAATGTAATCAAGGAAGATTTAGGATGTAAAGCATTCGAACTGGTCTTTGGTACATCATTAACACTATCAGGGCAGTTTTGCGATAAAACCAATCACCTATAACCAACCGCATTTTTTTGTACAAAATTACATGCAAAGAGTGAGTGATTTGGATTTCACACCCACTAGAACGCAAGAAAAAAACCTTTACACACCAAAGGATCTTTTCAACTGAATATATTTTCTTACGAAATGATGCAGTAAAAAGGCCTTTTTGTCCTACTTACTCAGGACCTTTTCAAGTAGTTGACAGAAAACCAAAATATTTTGCCATTATAAAGTGTAAACAAGTTACTTTCTCCATAGATAGACCAAAATCAGCGTACTTGGATTTACCTACAAAGAGCAATACGACGGAACATTCTATAGTCCCACCGAATACCAAGGTGTGCGGACTATTTTCCACACCAGCATACACATTCCCGAACGTCACTACAAAATCGGGTAGACAAGTAAATTGGCCTACTCACTTTAAAAGATATATTAGATATTGAAAAATATTTTCAATATTTATCAATCTGCAGGAGGTTTTATATGATATAATCTCTATATTTTGCGACAAATAAGTGAATCACAAGAAAGTAAGAGGCTCCTACAAATAAATCTTACTAAATTCAGTAGATACGAAAAACGTTTTTACAATTATGTACAAACACGGCTTCAAATTAAATAATTGGTTTCTGGAATGAACTGGAAATAGGTCAGGGCTCTTGCAAAACTCAGATAGCGATTCAGAGCCGACACATATCGATAAAAACGGCTCATCAGTGACCAGATCTGCAACGAAAGTCACCAAACAGATTTGCAACGACACAGTCACTGAAGAACAGTCAGCGAAAAACGGTCAGTGAACCAGACCAGCTTCGATCAAAAGCTTAGACACACGTCACCGCGACAATATTTCAATCAGCGATGATTTTTCTATATACAAAGCCTCGACGAAAGTAAGTCTTATATCCCCTCTTTTTGTTCACTGTTTTAAAATTACTGCTATCGCACGCAATCAGTCAGCAGTCACACACCTTTTTCATCAGCGTGTGCTTCACACACACACACACACACACACATATATTGGCGTACCATTCCACTTGATTTCCTCAATTGCAACAAAATCTCTCGAAATTTGCAGATTCAGTTGCGACGAATCATTTGAAACACTCAAACTATTGGTTTCTTCATGGCCGTAACAGAGAACATTGAATTTTAATATGTAAATACATGTTTCTGACTGTATAAATGTTATTATCATTTTTAGCTTGGTCTTTTTATTCTTTTACTGCGAAGAGCATTTCTCCGCGTTGTTTATAATTTTGTGTTGTATTTGTGTGCACGACACTCAGATTTTATTTTCCCACCTAAAATCCAATTAGACTGACCCCAACTTTCATAAACGTTTTGAGTATGTACTGCGACCAAAGTTCTAATAATCTCCACTATCTCACCAAATATGTCTCAGCACATGTTTACGAGTATTTCGCGGACGCATCTTCCTACGAAGAGACTTTAACAGTACTGGACAGGATCTACATTAAAAAGAAAAATGAAATGGTCTTGAGACACTTACTGGCTACAAAGCGTCAACTACCCTCAGATTCCAGTGACGGATTTTATCAAGCTTTAATAAAACTAAGCGACTTCACCACCTATCCCTCCCACATCGTATGAAACATTAGGCGCTTCGAAAATATCAGCCTTAAATAAACGCACATGTTTTTTTTTTCTGCAAGACAAGAGACACGCAAGGTGATTATGCCTCGCTAAAAGGGACAAATGCTACAGATGCGGAAAGCAGGGACATTGGGATAAAGTTTGTAAAAGTAAAAAATGGGAGCGAAACGGTATTTTGTTCAGCATCATTGGATTCACTTGGCTGCTACAACAATAGAAATCAAGGCTAACGAATAGCAATTAAAAGCACTGATTGACACGGGAAGCACAGATACTGTTTAGTTGATCTATGAATAAAGTATACTTTAAACCAAGGAGTAAGATGTCTACTAATGAAAGATCTATGCTGCAAATTAATATTAGGTCACAACTTTTTACGCCAATACTTATTAGTAGAAATACCCTTCGGAGGCTCTAAGCCATCCTTTAAAGACTGCGACCTAGCAGCTATGAGAATGCCGTACCCAGCTCTCTTCAACAATTTAACACCGGATCGTAAACTGGTAGCTACTAAATCTAGGCGACACACGGAGGAGAATAAATTATTTATCTAAACCGAAGTTACTCGCATGTTGAAAGAAGGAATAATCGAACCAAGAAATTCGTCGTGGAGAGTCCAAGCCTTCGTAGTCTCCTCTGAGAACAAACAAAAAAAGCGAATGGTAATCGACTATTCCCAAACTATAAACCGGTTTACTTTGCTGCATGCCTACCCTCTGCCAAGAATAGATGATATGATAGAGAAAATAGCCCAAAACGGCTTATAAAGTACTCTGGACCTTAAAAGTGCCTAACATCAGGTAGCTATAAGGCCCAGCGATAAAGCCTATATGGACTTCGAGGCCAGCGGCAAACTCTATAAATTTTGCAGAATACCGTTTAGGGTAGCTAGCTCTCAACTAGTGATTGACCAGATAATATCAAAAGAGAACCTGCAACACACATATGTTTACATCGATAATGTAAATATTTGCGGGAAAAATCGAGCGGAACATGAGAAAAATTTTAAATTATTCATGTCAGCTGTTAAAAAGTACAAGCTTGCGCTTAACCAGGATAAATGTTATTTTTGACGTAAAATTATAAAATTACTTTGGGTACATAATAAGTAAAAATAACATAAAACCTGATCCAGAATGTCTGAATCTATTACTCATCCTACCGGTCCCAAAAGATTTACCTGCTCTGCACCATGCATTGAGAATGTTTGCACGCTATACCCATATGATATCGTCTTTTTCAGGCAAAATCCACCCTCTAGCAACAGTATCAAAATTCTCGTTATTTCCCACAGCAGAGAAAAGCATTTAAGGAGTTAAAAAGGGGCATAACGAAAGCAGCCATTACTACGCCCGATTATACACTACCACTGGTAGTAGAGACAGACGCTTATTTAAGACAATCAGGGAGGCCCATAGCCTTTCTCTCCAGATCCCTGTCTAAATCGGAACGTAGGCATACTGCAACAGAGAAAGAAACCTATGCTATTGTCGAATGTGCTGAGAAAATTGAGGCATTATTTGATCGGGCGAAATTTTAAAATAATTACAGACCAAAAATCAGTCTCATTCATGTTCAACCCCAAACAACAAACAAAATTAAAAATGAAAGGTGTAGTCAGGTGGAGAATGGAACTTCCGTGTTACTTGGTCACTGTAGCGTACCCCGCCCCGCCCCCGGTAAAGAAAACGCAGCTGTGGAAGCCCACTCCTGGGTATGTAGCTCGGCTGCTTGCCGATAAAGGGGTAATTTTAGTGAATTGGGAACAACTCCAGAGTCCCTGCATGCAATTAGAACGCTGCTCTGCACAACCACTAACGCAACCCCACACGAACGATTCCTCCCATTTCCTAGAAGTTCGACTGCAGCGTCCCTACAATCGTGGCTCTCGAAACCGGGAGTGATATTACTAAAACGACACATGCGAATGAATAAGAACGAACCATTGGTGTATCAAGTGAAGTTTCTAAACGCCAACTCATAGTGTGTCCGTTACCTAAGAGACTTGGCTCCAGTAGGTATGAAGCAAGGGCTGTCCTCAGGACACTTCAACTGACTTTGAAGAAACGGAATTATGGTCTCCTTTTGAAGATTACGATAAGTCCTTTGAGTCTGGTCCCTCAGTGTCGACGAGCGGGTTTCACATAAGAGAGCACATCCACCTACCGATACTTCAGAGGAGGAGCAAGTCACTCGTAGAAGATTACGAAAACATGGCAGAATTAAATCCAGTTCCATCAAGAAAGGGGAAGAACCTCATCATGCTATTGGCAATTAACCACGGTTTCGCAGATAGCAAAGGATGCTTGCTCGATTCAAGGACATTTTCCCTCTGTAAGAATAAAACAGGAAGAATGTGGTATGATCCATTTCCCTTATTAATTGATCTCTCCTGAACACATATAACAAGGAGAACTCTTCTGCTATGCAGAGGTAATTAAAGCTTACTGTTAAGCTAATTCATACTGCCTTAGACAATTCTACTACATGAATCACACGCGTACATGAGACTAGATAAAAAAAATACCCCCCCCGATCAACATTTGCCATTTTGGGGACGCCTCGATGCCAGAAGTTAGCTCCAGTGCCCTCCCAAAGGAGTAGTATTGCTTGGCGAAACATCCCAACCACACACCGAGGCTGGACTTAATTTCCAAAAATTAACAAAAAAAAAAAAAAAATCCGGAAATCAACAGAAGTCAGTTCAAAAGGATATGGTGAATCATTGCTCAATTTTAACTGCAGAACGATAACTTTCTTTCTGTCTTCAATTTCCGTGAGATTCAGGGGCGTAGTCATTGGCTTCTCCTTTAGGAAATTATGCTAACCAAAAAACCAATTTTTTAAAAAATTCTTTTATTAAATATAAATGAAACACCCTTAAAATCGGCATAAATTTTTTGAATTTAATTTATTCTACTGTAATCTGAGAGAGCGACCTGAAAATGCCATCAGCTAGGACCTTTTCCTAAAATCTAACCAAATCACTAAACATCAGATTTGGAACGGGGAAATGGTTTTTTGGTCGGGTCGAGAACTTTTTAGCACTCTCTCGTACAATGTTGAAAACAATTTTATAATTCTATTCCATCAGAATTTTTCTTTTTTGTCCTACTTAGCAAAGAACTGCAAGAATCTAGATGTTTTTTTTAATCTTCCAGGTAATTAAATTATTTTTTTTATTAAAAGTTTTATTAGAAAACTAGAATAAATGATAATTCGAAGCTTAGATATTTCCGGAAGCGGAATATAGCAAATAATTGAAAATTTTCGAGCCAAGATTTTACAATATTTGCATCGTTACCAAAGAAATTGTGGTAATTTGCGTTATATTTTTAATTAAAACAGTAAAAATAAAATAATTTTCCAGGTCCCAAGTTATTTCGCATGTTATATGATTGCTGCCAGAGGTAAAAATAATATCTGTTATCAAAATGGCGGCTCCCATATTTCAAATTACTTGATTTCATGTAGCACCATATTTTTTGATCTCTTGATTTCCTTTAGCGACCCCACAATTCCCAAGCTTCTTTCCCTTTTTTCAATACATACCAAAGCACAAACAGCTTCGAAAGCAAAGGAACTTCGCCCCGGCCCGAAAGTGTCGAGAAAACTCTGCAACACCTCCCGTATGTTATCGGAGGCATATCGGAAATTTTTCGAGGCAGCTACAGACCGAGATAAGAAGGAAGCTTTCTTTCTGTTTATTTTCGATCCCTTAATATGATTGAAGAACTCTAGCAATACGTGTTAAAAAGAAAAAGATCTTGGACCCCAGCACGAAGAAAAATGGACAGTAAATAGAACACCAGACTGATAAATTGGACACTGTTTCCATTTCTTCCTTATTTTATTTTTCTCCTACAAATATTTTTTGATTTTAAATATTTCCTATATGGAATTTAAAAGCTCACTTGTTTGTGTGTATATGGGTGCGTGTTCTCAAATAAATCATTAAAGAAGAAGCATAGAAAAACTTGGGTTATTATCATGGAATCTTATTTCCTTTTATGGTGACTGCAGTGTAGCAAAGTTCTTAATGTCTCTTGAGTATATGCGTTTTCCTTTTGGTCCAGAAGTTAGGGTAAGTAAGTATAAACATTATATTATGGTCGGGCTCAAGTCAGCCTTGTGCAAAATTGGAATAACCAAAACAAGGTTTGTACCTACTTTATCGTTTGAAGGTTTGAGCATGGTCATGGTATGTCCGTTTTCTTTTTCTTAGTTTCAGAAGTTAGGGCAAAAGTATAAACATCGTATTAATGGTCGAGCTCAAGTCAACTAAAGGAAAATTTCTACTTACTTTATCACTGAGAGGTTTAAGGATGATTATGGGACGTCCGTTTTCTTTTACTTGGCCCAGAAGTTAGGGTACGTAAGTATAATCATCATTACAATGGTCGCGCTCAAGTCAGGCTTGTCCTGAGTTGGAATAACCGAAGAGAGCGTTTCACTTACTTCAGAGGTGGCTGTTTTGGAAGCCCGTGCGTGCGTTAGAATGTGAAAAGAGAGTTCATTGTCAGTGAACAGGGGAAACTAACATTACCCAGTGAAACGTAATTACCACGTTGTGCTACATCTTGGAACGAAGAGGAGAAAGAAAGTGAGACAGGAGATGTTTGCCTTTCAGTGTTTGACAGAACCAAGTAGGGTAATCATATTTCCGGTTCCTTTACTCTTAGCATAATGGAAAAATATATTTCTTTTTCTTTTTTTATTATTCATTATTATTTTATTTTTGCTTCTGTTTTTTCATTTTCTCACACCTACCATAAAATTTTGAACTTTCCCAATATTGAATGGACAAAATTTCTTTGTGCTTCTTAGTCATAAATTTTATTTGTAACACGGACACACACCCATGCAAATAAACAATCTCCTCAAATTGGTAATCCTGATACTGAAAAATACAGTTCTCTGGTAATTAAATTGAAACGGTGCTTCATACATACAGCTAATCACAGAACACAATAAAACGACATCCACTTGCAAAGAGGTTGTGAAAATTGATTGTGCTATCCTAATGTTACAAGGATATAAAACAATCATGGTTTTATAATATCCACAAATACCTGTTCTAAATCTTATTGAAAGCATATCTCCCAAGCCCAGTACTTGGTGAGGGCGGAGGATTGGCCGTTGATCCCCCCCACCACCACCACCAGGTCGACGCTTGGACATAAGGTAAGCCGTACATTCAGTCACCATCATGAGGAAGAAAGCAGACAACCACTTGCTGGCCCGTGTGAGTATAGTTTCGCTCTAGCAGAAACCCATTTACATTTTTCTTTGTTTTTTTTTTGTTTTTTTTTTTCCGTTTTTAAATTTATCTATTTTTTCTCTTCCCCCACTCAAAGACATTTTGTCCCAATGATTCTCCCTTATTTGATTTCGAAAGAAAAAAAACCAAAAAAAAAAAAACCATGAAAAATGGAAAATTAAATGTCTTTGACTAGATGTGAAGGTGTCTCGTCAGTATTCTAATGATGTTGTGTCAGTATCCTTTTGCTTGATATATTGTCTGAACTTGGAATTGTTATCCCACGAACGCAGGTGTTCCTCAAGGCTCCATCCTAGGTCCCACTCTATTCCTTATCTACATAAATGACCTTCCTGACGCAATAACTTCCCAAGTTGGCATCTACGCGGATGACACCACAATTTATTCCTGCCTCAAAAACAAATCTAGTCTCGTTGACAAAACTCGCTTGGCCGTGCGTCTCGAAAAGGACCTCCAATCGATTGTGAACTGGGGCATGAATTGGCTGGTCAACTTCAACGCTTCTAAAACAAAACTGCCCTCTATTAATCACCACAGAGATCCTTCCCTTCCCTCCATTAGAATGTCTGACGCTCAACTTCTCGAGAGCAACTCTCTGCGGCTTCTCGGTCTCACGTTGACTGCTGACCTAAGATGGAATAAATACATTGAGTCAATTGCCTCGTCCACTGCAAGGAAAGTTGGCTCCCTGAGCCGCGCTAGGAAGTTTTTCTCCCCGGAGTCGATCCTCCAGATCTACAAATCCACAATTCGCCCTTGCATGGAGTATTGCTGCCATATATGGTCTGGTGCCCCTTCTGTTTGTCTCGGGGTTCTTGATAGGCTCCAGAGGCGGATATGCAATGTGGTTGGCCCTGCCCTGGCGTTTCGTCTACAGTCACTTTTGCACAGACGCGCCGTCGCCTCCCTCTGTTTGTTCTACAAATACTTTCATGGAAATTGCTCCGAGGAGCTGCATTCGCTGGTTCCCAGACGTCATGAGTTCCAGCGCCTTACGAGGCTGGCATCCCGCTCTCACCCCTTCACTGTCGAAACTCCTAAATGTAGCCGTCTCTTCTACTCTAATAGCTTCATGTCTCGCACCTCTCGCCCGTGGAACTCCCTTCCCTTTTCCTGTTTCCTTGTGAGCTATAATCTCCAGCTATTCAAGAATATTCAGCTATTCAAGTGTAATGTCAATTGACATCTCCAGTTGCCTTTCGAAAAAGTTGGTCGTCTACCATTTCGTGCAATGTTGCATCTACAGCATAATTCGAATTGTCTGTGACAAGCTGGAAATTATTAGCTTTTCAGTTGGGGTAGGGGAGAGCAGTTATGCTTGACAAAGTCTCCTTTATATATTTGAAAGACTCATTCTCCCTACTTTTTTTAGTGTTAAGTCTTTCAATTTTGGGTTCATACGTATGCATTCTGTGAATAGGAATACTTTATCGCTACAACGTGGAACCAATTTCCTATAGAAATTGGCTATTCCAAGAAATCGACACAATGACTTGGAGTCGTTTGGGGAAGGAAATTCATTTAACTTAGCAAGTTTCTTAGCGCTGGGTTTAATACCATCACTAGAAACGGCGAATCCCCAAAATTCAAGCTCGTGAGCACCGAACAAGCACTTCAAAAGAGAGATTTTTCGATCGTATTCATTAAGTCTTTGTAAGGCTTGGGCGAGGTCCCAGGAATGAGTTTCTTCGTCGCCGGAAAAGATGAGGATGTCATCGATGTATATGAATGTATAACTGAAATCACGGAAGACGTTGTCCATCATCCGCTGAAATGTACTTGATGCATTTCTCAATCCGAAACAAAGCAAAAAGTGTTTTACATACATCGTCCGGATGGAGTGGCACTTGATGGTAAGTTGATGATAAATCGATTTTTGAAAAGATTTTCTTATCACGCAGCTTAGATGTTAATGAATTTATATTTGGAAGTTGGTATCGATCTGCCTTTGTCATTGTATTCAGTTGTCTGTAGTCACCTACATGTTTGTATGTGCCATCTGACTTCGGTACCATATCTAAGGGTGAACTCCATTCCGATTTCGAAGAAGATATTATTCCTGCATTTTGGAGTTTCCTAAATTCCTCCTTCGCTACGTTGAATTTCTGGGCTGATAGCTGTCGTGTTTTAGGAAATGCAGGAGGATATCTACCAGTCTCAATTCTATGAAAAATATTATTTTTTGGCATTAAGATTGTGGTGGGGTGATATTAGGTTTGGATATTTTCCCATAATTTTTTGTACGACCGTGTCAGTAGAATTATCCTGATTCATTGTGATGTTCATAATTTCTGGTGTTGGTGTCGCATTAGACTGTCTATATCTATTGTATCGATCAGTCTATTATTGGAGCAGTCGATCGTCAGACCAAAATGATTTAAGAAATCCTAATCCAAGAGAACTTTTATGATATCTGCGATCACAAATGTCCCGGTAAATTCGTGTCTGAGTTTGTGCAACACCAAATTTAATGTGGCTTGTCTTGTGCATTCGATCTTTTGGCCGTTAGCCGATACAACTAAGACATTCGTAGGATATATCACTACATCACGTAAATATCTCATTGGGACGATCGATATGGCAACTCCTGTGTCCGCAACAAAATTAATTTTTCTAGCTCCTAGTCGAGCAGCGACTTCAAGAAGCGGCGGATGGGTGGAGGCTAACACGTCCCGCCGATGTAGTTTTCCGTCGTCATACTAGATGCAGGTGAAGAAGGGTGGGAACTAGACTGCATTTTATCCAGCTACTTGCACTATAGCTTGCAAAACTTCGCGCGGTTTCGCATAGTACAAATGGGCCCTAAGGATTTTTGGTTTCTGATCCTTATTGAATGGTCGGACCACTAAGCGGGTAGTCGATATTCTTCATAGACGGAACTTTAGTCTTGTTTATTCCTTGTATTTGGGATATTTTTTTTAGGTTTTAGATACTGTCTTATCTAAAATAAAAATGTGAATTGTCATTTAACCCAAACGATTTGTGTCAAGGTCGATTTGAGCTGTTAACATTGGTTTGATAGATGCCTGTAGGAATTTATGCCGAACTATCTCCTCACTGACACAAATCCGACTCGCTAGACACACCAGTTCATTTAAATATATAGACGGACGACATGTGATGACTGAAGTTGAAAATAATTTGTCCAGCATTTCTGGTTTGGATTTTGACGGCTTCTTTCAGTATCTTGTAATTGGTTTGTTGTAATACTGCTGATTGCAGCTTCCCGACAATATCTGGAGGTAGATAAGTTAATTTGTGGTAAAATTTTTGTTTTGTCTCCTTTATGCATGTGATGCTAAATTGGGCTTCCATTATGGAAAACTACGCTAGGACGTTGGATTCAATAAATGCAAGTGGTTTGATTGATATCGCCCATATGGAACTGGTTTGGACGGAAGATATCGTTTCTACTTCACTGTCGGAATTGTGCTTTTTTATGTGTCTGTATATGCATCTGGTACGTCGGACTTTACCAATGTGGGGGTTACCAAAGTGGTTATGTATTTACAGGTGGCTATCTTTGGATAACGTCCTTAATCCATATATGCAACAATTCTTTTTTGTGGCTTTTGTAAAAACACATGTAAAGATAATTAGTACAAAAATATATATTGATGTACTGATAAAACTTTATAGCTTTTAAAATAAAATATACATATATTTAAAGAGTTCATAAGTTCATATCAGAAATATTGAACGTCTCTAAGTCCTTTGGCATATAAGAATTGAGCGCGAGAATTGAGCCCTTGTAAATGTATATGTAAGTATCTCTTGATACTAGTAATCATTGCGACTCCCTGTTTGATTTTTAGGTGTCCGAAAATGTCGGCCTGGGAGAACGGACGAAATATTTCATCCACTCTCTGTTTGCCTTGCCTAGTCGTCTCTCAGTTTATCACTTTTTCGAGATAAAGGAATTCATTTCCCAATTATCTCTTGGTTTCTGATTGGTTTACAGAATTCATTTGATCATCCCTTTTTCTTCACATCCATTTAGAAATGATGATCTTTTGGTCTTTATTTTTAATCCTTTTGTTTTATTTCTTTATGGCAAACAAATTGTTTGTCAACTTTTAGTTTTATATATCTTTTTAAAATAGTGAACATTTATTTTTCTATCGCTACAGATGCAGAGAGTTTTGTTTGTTTATCAAAGCTGAATTTATAAACAAAATAAATTTTGTAAAAGTAGCTATAGTATTCAATAATGTAATTTACAGAGTTTTCATATGTAAAAGTGAGTGTAAGTTGATTTTTGTATAAATTTTGAAGAATAAACTCTTCTTGTTTGTCATATATGGCGTGTAACAAAAAGAAATGCTTTTTTAATGGGAATTCATCGGAATAGTCGTTAAAAAGTTTGTACAAAGATATGGATATACTAACTCACAGTTGAGTTAATCATTGTTGTGTCAAATGCTGCAAAGAGTTGTTGTCAATCTTATTGGTGTTGGTGGGTCTTCTGAGGCAAATTATTCGTTTAAACTTGAGAAAAGAAATAAAATAAAAAAGAAAATATTTTTATTAACTGTTCCTGTTTGTAAGATTTCATTAAAAAATATATTTTCGAAAAAGAAAATTGGGAAAAATACTCGTAATTTTAAAATTATTGGTTGAGACAAAAATATATATATTTTGGTTTTAAAGGTGGAAAAGAAATAGATTGGAAACTAGAGAAAATCTCTTTCATTTTAAATCATCATGGAAGACTTCAAACTATGGAAAATGATTATCTCAGTCAGGAGTACAAACGAGCCAGAATAGCAAAGAAACACCCCAAGAAAATGATGATGATGACAGTAAGTCTGATGATTTTGTTACTTCAATCCATTTGCAATATCTGTGTCTATAAAAAAGTTACAAGGCAACATTTTTGCAGAATCGTTGTATCTACGTTATTCTGTTAGTTGTGTCTCGGGCATCCTCAACTTCAGACCAAATCCTAGTGGAATTGAAAGCAAGAAGTGGGGACTATTCCAGATCTCGTCATTCCACTGGAAGCGAAGATTTTTCAGTTTTGGATTTACAGTACTTCGCTGTTATTATGAAGTCTGCCCCGGCTGCTCCGTATTCAAGCACGATCCCCTCGGCTGATCGTAGAGTCGATCGCTTCAGCTCAAGTCTTGTCTCGCCCCACGTTGTGATTAATTGATCGCAAGACAGGCCTGGTCCGAATGGTCGCCTGAAATCGATGACTTGGTTTGGTCTAGTCAAAGTCACACGAAAGAAAAAATATAAATTGGATAAAAGAAAAAAATATTTATATACAATTCCTTGATACAAAGTTGATAGTATAGTTGTTGATGGCTTAAGCAGACCTATGTTCTCCATGCAATAACTATCGACCCTTCCTGATTATCGTGGCACACTGTTGTTATGATTTTGAACGAGACTTCTGGAATAAGGCTTCAAGTAGGAGGTTTTTTCTTCAATACGGCAAATCACATGAGATCAGGCAAAGCAGTAGTTCTCGTCTCTCAGTGCAGTCTCGTCTCCGCAGTCACTCTTTGCCTGAGTTTGTCTCTGCCGTGTCTCTCGGCGTTCTGTTTTTATAGACCCCTGCGCAAGGGCTGGAGTGGTCATGATGTGCTCTGGAAATGCCAGCTTTCCCCAAACAACCAATAAGGGCTTTCCCTGCAAATGTATAAATATGGGGGAGTCCCTCCTCCCTCCTTGGAATTCTACCTGGGCCTTCTCCTTCTTTTGGTCACCTGATCAAACCCGTCACCTTTTTGCTTTGTGTGAGTGCCTCTCACCATCACTGCCCGAGCGGCGTGGAAAGATCTTCGCTTTCCCTGAAATTTCACCAGGGCCCTCTCCTCCATAGTCACCTGATCAAACCCATCCCCAAGGGCTAGGTGTGGTCTAGCCCAAACGGCCAAATTTTAATTATCGTTCAAGATTCTTTCTTATCGTGCTTTTGTATGTGGTCGTTTTCGCATCTGCGATTTATCATTTTTTATCCCCTTTGGCCACAAGTGACAAAAAGTGAACAATAGGGATTTGGGAGCTTTTTTATCGCGTTTTGGCAGACGAAAAAATTAATTGTCATTCTTTATATATGTTCTGCTTTTAAAAGGTAATCCTTATCAATTCACCAAATTCGCGGCCAGAGTTTCGTCTTCTTATCCCTCAATCCATGGTCGTAAAAATATTATCTATTTCTTTCCGGGAGGATCTCCAGAATAGTCCATCACTTAATCTCAGTTCTAATCGAAACCAAATAGTCTCTTTGTTTTACCACTCTGGCGGACGAGAAATTCAATTACCTTTTTCAAGTTTTTTTTTTTCTAATAATAACTTTTTTTTCATTTTCCATCGTCTGGTCATCTGGTCTATCGGAAATTTGTGTTGTTCTGTCTTCTAGTATTTTTTGTTTTTCAATTTACTAGCGCCTTTCTAATAGTGTCACACTATAGTCACCTTAAGAAATCCAAAGAAAATTGTTCCATGCTCAGTATCGGCTATGGCCACTGACACTCGACCACACGAGTTGACATGCCCGTCTTCACAGTAATCCGTGCTAATTCAAACTGCCACAACCGTACACGTGGCCGACTTAACCTACATAAGCGATGTCCCATGAAACCTTATTCCCGTTTTGGAAGAAGACTTTTTTTTTCAAATGAGAATGAACAATAGATGAGTGACCAAGTCGTTCACTAGGTAGACTGTTCTCTTGCCTCACAGCGTTTATTCTCTGCCCCTTCACTCAATTTTCTTAGTGTCTTGCTGGTGTTCTGACTCTTCTCCCAGAACGCGTTTTCCTCACTGAATCGTCCTGATGAAGTGTATTTGGGGTCCTTCCATTGTCTGGGTTTATACCTGGTGGAGATCTTGGATTTACTACTTTGGACAGGTTTTCTGAAGTAATGCCTAGGTGATCACCTTGGACTGAGTATAGCTGAATCCCCATGGATGGACTTGGGGGTGTCTCTGCTGTTTCTTTCAATTCGATCTGGTTTCATTGGAACAGCTCCCCATCAATGTTGATGTGGTATGAACTTGTATACAGTTGCTCGGTCATTATTTCTTTTTGCTATTCCTTACCTCTTACATGCGGTTACACCCGCACAACCGCCCCTGGAAGTAGAGGTGGCAAGGATCTGACCTTCCGATTGAAGTAGAATTTTTGTTTCTGTCTTCTTGAGTCAATGCCTGCTTTATATTCTTAGGTATTTCCGGTTTTAGCAAGTCATTTGTCGTTGGTAGACGAGTTTTTGTCCTTCTTGACATAAGCTTCTGTGACAGAAAATATTTTGCGGGTGTGTTTCAGTGATCCAACATTGCTAAATATGGATCCGCCTGCATGACTTTGGCTTTACGGAAAAGATTCTTCACTATCTTTACCGCCGATTTCACTTTGCCATTAACTTTGATGTTGTAAGGGCTAATGGGCATGTATGTAAAACACTACTTCCATGCAAAAAAACATTAAACTCCTGTCTCCGAAATTGAGGCACATTGTCCATGGCAACATGGTCTGAGAGACAATATCTTGCAAAATGATGCTTCAATTTGGTGATCGTTGTCTTGGTGTCCATAATGCGAAAGTGATCGATCTCCCAGAAATTGCTTAGATAGTCCACTTTACAGAGATAATCTCTGCCCTCAAACAGGAATAGTTCCATTCCAACTTTTGCCCTCGATCTTTCAGGAATTTCATGAACCATTAGAGGCTCTGCAGAGTTTGCCACTTCATATTTCCGATATGTCGGACATTTTGCAATGTATGCTTTGTTGTCGCTGTTCATGTTCAGCCAATATAGTCATTCCCGTGATCTTCGGCTTCAGTCTTCCACTCCTAAATAGAAGGAATGTAGTTTTTCCTTTAGAAAAGCCCATTGATTCAAAGGGACCGTCACACGGCTACCTCGAAATATCAACCCATCCTGTACGGTCATTTCATGCCGAAAACTGAAATACGGCCTCACTTCTGGGTCGCGGTGTAATTTTTCATCCGGCCAACCTTCTAATATGACTGCAACTACTGCATGGATCGATCATCTCTGGTTGCCGTTCTCAGCTCGGATAGCCTTCTTTCTGTTATAGGGATGTAATCTGCTTCCCGAATATCATCATCCTCATTTGCACAGCTGACACCATGCATGTAGTTCCTTGAACGTGTGTCTGCTATATACATCTTTTCAGTGACATTGTATCTCTGTAGACGCATCAACATGTTTTTCAGCCGGTTTGGAGATTATGTCATACGAATTTTGCAAGGTAGTTCACAAAACTTCCTAACCTTTGAACTCTCTTCACATCTGTTAGATGAGGAATGTCCCTAATAGCCTTTATTTTCGCTGGATCAGAGTAACCCTTTACCTTTTACTATATGTCCCATGAAGGACACAGAAGTTTGTCGCAGGTCCTCCTTGTGATTGTTTAGACGTATTCTCCGTTCCCGGCATCTCTGTAAGAGCCTCTTGAGCTTTTTGTCATGATCAGCTGTGACTTCTTCCGTAGTTTTTCCTCTCCCAAACAAGAATATCATCGGTTTTGTTTAAAACACCCCACTCCCAGATCAGAGATGTTATCATATATTGCCTTTTGAAAGATTTCAGGTGCTGAAGTAATTTCAAATGGTAGCAATTTCCACATGTACTGGCTAAATTGAGTGGTGAATCTAGTCAAACAACTTCTTTCCTCATCAAGCTTCAGATGCCAGAATCCATCGCTCAGATCCAGAGTGGAAAACACTTTACTGTCAGCAGGTTCGGGCAACAGATCTTCAAACACCGGTAACAGGAAATCTTCCCTTTTCAGAGCCTTGTTTAGCGGCTTTGAGTCTATACATACCAGCAAGTTCCCATTTTTCCTCACTAGTGCTAATGTGCTAACTAATGCTGTTAGTACATGTTATGGGGTCCACCCCTTTTTCATACAAGTGAACTCAACCAGTATGTACTTGGACAGCTGCCGTTAAATACCCAGAGTCAGTCAGAGTAGAGAGAGATTGAGTTGGAGGTAGAGTAATAGTGCGAGGTAACCGCTTGTAGAAGTCACAGTTACGAACACGTAGACTCTAAGGAAGTCATACGTCGATATTGAATTTACCAGACTGTATATATATATTATTATTGCTACTAACCGTGTTTCTGGATTTACTAACCGTATTACCAATTGTATTATTGTGTAAATACTTTTATTTGTTATATTTCATTCCTGCGTTTGTCATTCATTGGAGACCGGTTTTCATCTCGGAATCCACAACAGTACATTAACTGGCTCAATGACCTCTTTTCCTACAAGTCTCTCCAACTCAGCTTTTAATTCCCCCTTGATAACTACTGGGAACCTACACGCTGCTGCAGTATGTGGGTTTATATCTGGGTCCATTTCCAAATGTAGTACACCAGGCAGTTTGCTTAGCGTTTCCTCATACAGATCCTTGAATTCCTGGAGAACTGGATCCAATTTTTGTTTGATCACTCTCTTTTCCTGTGAGACTCTAGCCACCATCTGGAACTCCTCTTTGTTCAAGTCATCCTTCACAATCAGAAAATTCACGGCATACTTCTTTCCGTTTTGGGGGTTTGTCAATTTTATAAAGAGAAAGAAATCCAAGTAGTGATTCCAGAAACAAAAATTGATAATGTCACTTGAAACACATAAGCAGAAATTTATACAAAAATGATGGATTGAAATCTCCTAGTGCAAAAATTAAACAAGGAAAAGACTTCAAGGGCATAATCCTTATGAAGATATTTCCAATGTTAACATGGGTTAATAAACCCTTGTTAACATTGGTAATGTATTCTTGCTGTTACTTCTTAGGCAGGTAAGGTAGATTGAACCTCAATGGGTACCCTACTATTATGGCCTTATGTCAGACTATACCAAGCAGTCATTCTGTCTCAAATCAACAAGGCTCTGATCATCACCGAAACAGATTTGATTCTAATTGGGTAGACTTATAGAGCTTCATAATAGAAATTGAATGGTACGTATTTTACATCTCTAGGTCAAAGGGTTTCCGAGATAAAACCCTTTGACCCTTGCCAAAAAGGTGAATTTTGGAAAATAGTCACAAAGTTTAAATGTCAATATCTCAGTTATGTTTTCACCCACAAAACTAAATTATATAACATTTTAAAGTACTTGGATAGAGCTAAAAGGTGATCTATTTATTTGTTTGTTTAAAGGTCAAATAAAATAATTTAACTGTGGCCTTAAATTTTGACCTTTAATTTCTCAAAAAAAAATATCTTTAATTTATTTTTTTGACAACAAATTTATCTGCTTTCTCAACAATATAAGGAGATGAGGTGGATTTATACCCCCTTTCTCAAGGCTATTTGCATGTAAGTGGATATAACAAACACAAATGGAATTGGAACTTGTCTGCTTTATTTGAAGATAAGCACAAAATTTTGTGGTGGACTTTTGACTGTGGCCTAAGTTACAAGGGTTTTACAGAGTTGGGCCAAATTCAAAATGGCGGATTTTAGTATTTACTACTATATACTAACATTTTCATATCTCCCAATATGGTTAAATTGTATATCTTCAGAAAGTTCTTTGAATGTTAATTAATATTCATATAAAAACTATGGTCATAAAATCAACAGAATTTGTATTATTTGTGGTTAAATGTTGACCAATTTGGTGGAAAATAAACCAGCTTATTTATTTTTTACATTTTTACTATACAACAAATATATTTTTATATGAAAAAGTAACATAATAAAAATACTTATTTAAAAAAATGTTAGGGATTAATTTTAAGATAAAATAATATGAAAATATGCAACAAATGATGTTAATAGCTAACAAATTTTTGTTGTCATGGTACATTAAATGCACAAAATAATCAAATTTTCAGTATTTTTATATATATTTAACAAATTAAGTTTTGACTTAAAAAGTGATACATTGAAATGAATATTTAAAAAAGTCTTAACATTTACAAAGAGATTAACAAGCGAACCCATTGTTGAATAAAATTAACAGCATCACCTAAGTTTTCTGAAAGTACTTCAACATCAGCTGAAGACTAGTCTTCTAGCATTTTTGTAGATACTGTAAATAAATTGCAACTTCTTAATGATTCACTGTCAATGAGTTGTAAATCATCAATCAAGTGTCAAAAATGACTATAAGACAATCTTAAAGAATAGTAGAAGAGTTCAGGGATAAAATTATCTTGTACTCTGTAACCTGAAAGAATCATACCAATTATTTAAATAAAAAAAAATCCAAACAGAATTAGTTTTTAAAAATTTGCTGAGCTCAGACCAAAAGAATGTATCCTAGCAGGTGGTACTGGAATACGTTGTGTATGCATTTGTATAATACATCAAAATATGAATGATAATTGTGGGGGCTCATCTTGGTACACTGACACAAGATGAACGATATTATTTAACAGATGGGACACCAATGGATAGATGCTATTATATGCAATGAAGCAACATCTAACTGCTATATGGATGGCTGCTCAACTTGTAGCTATTTGATGGAGGATTTTGTTTTATATATAGAAGAAATTCTAAACAAAAATTTAAGATGATTTTATCTACAAACAGTGGGTATCAGTTGATAGAACCACACTGCAAACTGTATCATAATCTACAGAATTTATTGAAACTTTTTGCATAGGCCTTCAAACTTTGAACTTATAATATGAATTAATGCAAGTATTACTGTCAGAATAGGACTTCTCTAGTTAAAAATATCGTTATTGTATTCTTGTACATCTTGACATCAGTTCTTTCTTCATACTCATTATGATTATTAATTTTCTCATGAAAAATAATTTCTAAATACATAGATAACTCATGTAAAATCTTATTTTCCTCTTTTAATTATCTTTGTGTCTCTTTCTATCCTTAATTTATCCAGATATGGATAACAGATATTTTAGATCTTTTATTCTGTTCCCGTAGCCACGAGCCTTTTCTACTTGGATAGGGGATATTTTACACACATCTTCACCTGAATTAAAAATGTGCTTTTGTTTTTTCCTGTGACCGGTTAAGTCATGTGTAGGGCTTCTGAGCCTTTTGTTTTGGGGAAGGGGCATTTCTTGGGTTTCAATGAGAGAAGGACTGGGGTGTGGCGTGGTGTATAAGTTTACCTGAAAGGGCTGGGGTCTCTACTGAGATGAATTGACCCTCCCAGTAGAGACCCCAGCCCTTTTAGGTAAATTTATGGGAAAAAAGATGTGGATGGGATGGGAAAAAAGATGTGGATGGAGATGTAGGTGAGGACTTCTCTCTACAAAGAAGGATGGGAAGAAAGTGGTGGGTCAAAGGTTGTGGAGGGAGTGGCCTTCTTTGTAGAGATGGACTTGGGCTGACTGGATGTAGAGGGCTGGGGAGACTGTGCTGAATGTTGGATAGTGGATGCGGGGCGAGGTGCTTTCTTAATGGGGGAGGATTTTGTTTTGCGCTGGAGGTCTAATTTCGCTTTCAAATGTTTAATTTTTCAGTCTTCTTGTAAACAGGGTCGTATTTTTTTTTAGATCTTTAAGGGTCGGTAATGAGGCCGGAGCGTCGCCCTTATTGTTGACAGAGAGAGTGGGACTGTAAGTGCCTTTTGCCCCAGGGGCTTCAGGGGACTGAGGACCCGCTGTCTGACGCTTCCCTCTGGCCCTGCCAGCAACTTGCCATTCCCCCTCTCCCTCCTCCACAACTGCACTTGCAGCGGGAGAAGTCTCTTCGGGGAATGAGGGCTTTGGTGTAGGCCCAACCAGAGGTTTGACTACTCCGGTCCCGGAAGCTGGCATGCCCATTACAGGCGAGGCGGATTTCAAAGACGCGCTCATAGGGGAAGTTTGATCAACTGGACATCCAGAGGTCTTCTTCTCTGGACAGGAAGAGGAGAGGTGACCAATCTCTCCGCACTTACAACAAACTGGTTTACGGCCGGTCACTATGACCGGCAGCTTCAGGCCAGTAACATCCAGACAGTTGGGGATGGAGATGAAGGCTTTATTATCCAACATGATGTCGAAACTCCATCCCCCAGTCAGGCTATCGCAGGAAGCACCCAGAATTTCTCCATACTGGGACAATAAAACCGCCAGGTGTTCCCCGAGAATCTGAGGAGGGACATCTTATATTGCTACATTCGTGATTAGTTCTCAACTTGTTGCTCTTACGCAGTCTTCGGCCGTTGGTAACAATACGTCCCACATGTAAAAGCCTTGGCCCTTAACGATTCAAACTGGCTTAAACCCCAGAGACTCTAGTATTTTAACCACTGTGTCTTTCGTCGAATGACAAATTTTGCACGAACGCTTGTCAACAAAAACCGACACTATTCTTTTATCGATCTTCTTTAGTTGGATTGGATCCTCCATGATCCCACCTTCTACCACTTCTACTAAAAATGCCTTTGTTGCAGGTGATATATTGGCCTGCTAACAGATATTGAATAATGGAAAACAGCAACACACAAAACAAATATTTGTATTAAACAATGTATTGCTAACTTTATTTTTGCTAAAGAAAAATACGTAAACAAAAACAATGCACTAGACAAAAGATAACCCTGCAGGCTCATGTAGAGGGTGCAAAGAACACTGTCCTGAGAAGGACAGTCTTGGTAGTCGCAGGAGAGTATTGTACTGAGATGGACAGTTTTGTGGTCACTGGAGAGCATTGTCTTAAAAAAGACAGTTTTGCAGTTGTTGAAGAGTGTTATCCTGAAAAGGATAGTTTATTGCATATCGTTGGCCAGGATGACTGGAGTGGCAGGTAGTGGAGGCTTACTGGAGATGGCTGGAATGACAGCCGATGGCAAGATTGAGATGATGATGACTGGTTAACTAGAATTGCTACTGATGGCTGGAGCTGTGGGATGGCTGCCTGCTGAAACAGATACTCTACTTTCTGGGGTGCCGAACACTTGGGTATTTACCTATGCCCGCACTGGAGTGAGATGTGACACAAGGTTCGTTATTTAACATGGGGAACCCGAGCATGTACACTTGGGTCATTGGTCAAAATATTGGTCAATTTTTACCCAGTCCCCCACTTGTGTGGGATTGGGTACAATATTTGTCTTCACTGGTCATGACAGCAGAACAGATACTACAATATGATCATAGACTCTGGGGAAGAGTGTATTGTCATTGGCAAAAAAAATCCTTGGAGGAATCTTGCTATGTATGTATCAGATAGCATTTACAAGTATTTCTCAGATGCAGCCGCATATGAGGAAGCAGCCAAACTCAGAATCCGATAGACAAGACAGTTCGGAGACCTTATCAGAATCTGAGGAAGAAACACAAGAAAGATCTGATAAGGTCAAGCCACCCTGATGATTGCAAAGGACCCACAAGATTCTCTGTCATTTGAAGGATTTTCTTCCATCTGAATAAAATCAATACTGCGGGAGAATGTGGTAATAAAATGAGCACACTCCATCTCTCTCTAGCACTAAAGCTGACTTAGTCTAATAAAGCTTCATAAGCTTCTACTTGGTGTTATTATTATATTACATTCAGTATCATTTAACATGAGAATTTGTGAAAGTGGGATGTTTATATTTACCTTATCTTGCCTTACTTTGGGTTTCAGGTAAGGTATTGTACTGAATAGAAACCAAAAAAAATTCTATTTCTTTTCTGTTTTTTTTAAAGCATTCACTTCTATTTTCACTTCTCTCATTATCTTTATTTCCTTTTCTTAATTTTCTTTCTCTTTTTTCTTTCTTCATATTTGTTTTCTCCCCTTCTGTCTATTTTATTTTTCCTGCTTTCTTTTTTTTTTATTTTACTTCATTTTCTATTCAATTTTAGTTTCCTTCACTTGTTCTCATCCTTTTTTTTCATTTTCTTCCTTTTCATTTTTACTAGTTCAGTCAATATTTTTATTTCATTTTTGATTCTTCCTCTTTTCTTCCATTTGTCTTTCTTTAGTTTTACTTTATTTTCCCCTGTATTTTTCTACTTAGTTCTCTCTTCCTTCTTTTTCTTTATTTTTTTTTAATTTTCTCTTTTATATGAAAAAAAAAAGAAAGTAAAAAATAAAGAAAAAGAGGAAAGAGAAAGCTTTTTATATTTCCTCAATTTTTTTCTATTTTCCTTTTGATTCTGCATTTTTTCTTTCAATAAATAGGTTGAACAATTGTTTCACAGTAAAAAGCTATTGTTTCAATAGCAACTATCACGACATGAAACACTAATCATGTCTTGGAGACTAGGCCATCTCACGCATTTACAGATAAAGAATTTCAGAGGAAAGTTATGAAGACACTTTCTGCCAACTTTCCTTCATTTGTCAGTCATGATCAAATACTCTTATTTCAATGATGATGTATTCAGATGAAGGAATCTTGTGTTCTGTCATTAAGAAAGAGAAATAACATTGTGTGTACTTTTATTGAAGGATGTGAAGGAACATTGGCTGCTTCTGACTTTTCTTAACTCTCGAAAATAATTATATATTGCCACTCTTTACAAGCTTTCTTCACATAAATAATGTTGGCTTTCAAGAGAAAGAGGTTAACTGTAACGTTAAGTTTTTTTGTTTTCTTTTTATCCACCTATTTTTTTGTAAAAATCAAAGAACTAAATTCAGAGTTACTGGAAGATTAGCAAATTGAAGTTGATACACCTTAAAACAGTAGAGAGTATGAAGGTCAAAACATTACTGCCATACTGCTTCCCTGTGCCTTTTCTATAAATACTTTCATAATAATTGTTCAGATGTACTCTCCACTATGGTACCTAAACTTTATGAATTTAAACACAGCAGTAGATTGGCAACATCCCTTGATCTATGGTGTCACATGTGTACCTGGAATATAAGATGAAAGGCATTATTACCTACTGTGAACATCACAGTGGCTGTCCATGGGTTTGTAATCATCCTGACCAGAAGTATCCGGCTAGAATTTTCTGCAAAAACAGATGCAACACTAGTAGAGGTACCATATGCATGTCCAGAAAGTTAGTTCAAAATTCTTTAGCTTCTATTGGAGATAGAAGTAGAAGACCCATCAAGGTGGTCCTGTTAATCTCATCAAACAAATCAAAATACCTCATTTAACCTAGTGACATGAATTGTGGAGGCCTGAAAATATGTGGCACGTGACAAAGAATCATAGTTACAGTTATTTCAGTAGAGTTTGGGAATGAAACAAGCCCCATAAGGCAATAGACCCAATTTCTATTTGCTGGGTTCCTTCAGGATGTGGGCGATCATAGCTCTCCACAACTTCCAATAAATACAACAAATACTGACAGAATATTAAAAAATTGGATAGATTGTCAATTTTTTCATAGTATATGACCAAATATAGCAAATATAATTAAAAAACTGATCCATTAATACTTCCTTATGTTCTTGTAACAGGTGCTATTGGAAGAAAGATTTATTCTCCCTGTTATGAGCATTATTATATCCATGATATAATAACGCATCCATTGATGGGATGTCTGAAAAGAAAAAAAAATGATAAACATACTTTATTCTCAGAGAGACTTTTATCTCACTAAGTCATACACAAAACTATATACACATGTTCAATGCAGAGAATAATATATCACATATATCTACACAGCAAAGCAGAGTGTAAGGAGAAACAAAAACGAAGGGTCTTAAATATAATAAGCAGGAGAACCCAGTCATGGCTGTCAGATAATTTCTGCAACCACATCACCCTGTATATCTGGCCACCTAACTCCCCAGACTTGATTATTATATGTGGGGCACAGTTGAGCGAGAGACCACCAAAGATGAACTGAAGGCAAGGATTATGGCAGCATTCACCAACTTAAACAAGGAGACTGTCCAGAAGAAATGCAAGAGATTCCAAAGTCAGGTGGAGGCTGTGGTAGAAACCAATTTCAACTTTATTGAATAAATTTACTCTTTACTGTTTGAAGATATTTTTGTGTAATTTTGGTAAATATATCTGTTAAAATGAGATATCAGTGTTATTTTAATTTTTGCTTAATTTAGATGATAATTTATCCATCACACCCATGTGTGTGTGTGTGTAGATTTAATAGATTGGTTAGTGAAATTTGAGGAATAAAGGACAACAAAATGATAACAATGTTTTCAATAAGATTGATGATGTCAATATTGTTACAATTTTGGTGTTTTTTTTTTATTCCTCAAATTTCATTAACCGGCTTATTAAATCTCCATATTATAAGAAGCACATGCATATATATATATATATATATATATATATATATATATATATATATGAAATCAAAAATGGATCAGGACCTGACAGAATGATGGGATAGGATAACGAACAAAAATAGGAAATGTTTATAAATTTAACATGTTTTGCTTTTATTGAAACTTCATCAGAGAATGAGATATAGAGAAATATTTTCTGGTATTTTTCTTTTGTGTTTGATTTTTTCTGATGAAATTTTAAAAAAAAAACGAAGTTTCCTATTTATTCTTTATCCTATATATATATATATATATATATATATATATATATATATATATATATATATATATATATAGATAGATAGATAGATAGATAGATAGATAATATTAGTGGTTAATAACACACACACACACACACACATATATATATATATATATATATATATATATATAAAATATATAAATATATATACATACATGCACATACATATATATATAAATATCCAAGAGGATAGACTCCAGATAGAACTCAATGTCCAAAACAGAGTAAGAATATAATAAAAAGGCTTAAACACTAATATTCCATGGTTATAATTTATTTCATTGGAATCGTAATTACGATCCAATTAATCAGACCTACAAATTCAAAAAGAAATCAGTAAAAAATAACAAAAATAAAAATTTAGTGAGAGTGTATGTATGAGAGTGGGGGACGAATGTGAGAGGTAAATGAAAGCTTTAGAGAGGGGTAACAGACGCGAGAAGAACAGGAAGGCCTAAAAAGTGAAGGTGGGGATTAAAATTTAACAGAGAGAGAAGTTTTAAAGAGAGATTTAAAAGACGGTTTAAATGAGTGAGATACAGATAAATATGACTTATTTCCGATGCATAATTCATTACTGAATTGCTGACCTAAATTAAATTAAAAACCGATACCAAAAATGGTTGTATACATTTCTGGTGACACTACACACAATAAAAGACGATATAATCGAAACATAAAAATCAGAAGATGTGAGAGAGAGAGAAAAGAAAAGGAAAAAAAAAAGCGGGAAGATGGAGGGGGCCAATTAAAATCGAAGGACATTTATAAAAGAGCTGCTGTGCAATCAAGAAAATTTGACAAAAGTAATATCAACTACAGGTGACAAATTTAATATAAACATATAAAATAACGAATATTTAATCTATCAAGGACCTACTATTTCTATTCCTCAAAACACATACGTATATACACACATACACAACAACATATTTATATTTACAGGTACATATATATACATATACGCGTGTACACATATAACACACACACACACACATATATATATATATATATATATATATATATATATATATATATATATATATATATATATATCCATACACATCCACTCCTGCGTATATATATACATACACACAAATACATACGGACATACACATACGTGCACATAAACATATATACATAAAACCTTACACACCTCCATATATTTACATACACACACTCATCTAAACAAATATACAACGTATCTATCTATCTATCTATCTATCTATACATATACACATACATACATATATATATACATATACCCATACACATATATACACCTATATACATATACATATGTATACATACATATCTAAACATACACACACACGCACACACACACACACACACACACACATATATATATATATATACACATATATATACATACATACATATATATATATATACATATATAAATTAGAAGGTAAAAGTTTTAAAAAATTTTTTTTAATTTTTAAAAGATTTAATCCATCCATATATACATTTAACATATAAAAATAGATGAGTGGAATTAAATTAATTTGTACTTAAAGAACACTGAGGAAGAAAACGTTAACAATATTAAAAACCCACAGAGTGATTAACACGTATCTATCTCTTAAGTTTACATATATACCTATGTATATAAATATCAGAAAACTATCAGATTTTGTATATCAGTTATTTAGGAAAACTTTTACCTACATACCCACATACACATGAATAAAGTTTACTAACCCAAAATTAAATGATCAAAAAATATACAGAGCATCACATAAACATACACAATGATACATATAGATAATCATAAGAGTCATTTCATTTAAATGCCATGCGATGTTAGTGATCCAAGATGGAACTGTTACAGGTAACAACACATTATAAAACCGTGTTTATGTTTTAAATCGTTTTTTATGTCTACATTTGGAAATGATCTCACTACGTAGATTTAGCAACTCCTCTTGATTTTTATCTTTAATAATAATTTTTTTTCCGCAATGCATAGATCACACCGATCGCGGAAGTTATTAGGGGTTCTCGCTCTTGATAAGAATCTCCATTCGAAATGCAGGGTTAGTCCCTTATCGACCAGATCCCACTAGTGTTTGGATAAGGAAGTTTGATTTTTGATGTATCGACATTTAAAAGAGCGTCTATGGTTGTATAGACGCTTTTTCCAATCACCAGCGGATATAACTATATATCTTTTTTTCTGGTTGATATTTTCTTTGGGGAAGATTGTTGCCTCATATACTACATTCTCATACATACATTTTCCCCCAATTGGATAATTGTCTTTACTCCTACAATTGTAGGTGGGGATCCTAGATCGAGTTTCACTATTATGGTAGTTTTTAAGTATTTTACAATTGTAGGAAGATATAATTTTCTCCATATTACTTACACATGAATAACTAATTTTCAGTGTCTTCCTATTGAACATTTTATGGAGTGGATGTTTACTATGAAAATGTTTATCTATTAATCTTAGGAAGAAACTTCCGATATCAATGTTAGAAAGCCTACAATATGGTGGGTTAAACCATATTACCTTCCTCTTTCTGTTTTTAAGTCTATTAAGTCTATAAAGTTGACTATTTTAAGGTTGGAAGATATTTCAATCTTAAGGTTTAGGTATTTGAAGGCCCTAATGTAAGCTGGAAGTCAAGGGACCATTGCTATTAGGGACAATGATTAGCCCGTCATCTCTATAAATTCCAACTTGGTTAAGGCTAACTACTCTACTCAAGGTGTCTAAAATATATAGGGCCACTAAATCTGCAATTTGGAAGAGTCGAACGCTCCCATAGGCACATCGAAACTTTCATTATTCTTCTTCACCCAAGTAGCGTCATTGTATGTAAGTATTGATCTTCTTGACGCTAAAATAATGTCCAGATGATTTTCCGTTGTTTCGGTATATCCTTTAGCAAAACTTAGGCTGTTAATCAATAGTTCCTTCAAAATAGAAGGGTAAAAATCCAAGATGTCAAATTGGATGAAAGTGGCTCTTCTTTTATTCGGGATCTCTCGGAACCATTTAATCGTCTCAGCCGAGTTTTTCCGAAGGTTGATTGGATATTTATCCAGGACACATGATGTTATTTTCTTAAGAATACTCTTATGTATGTATGTACGTGTAAATATAAATATGTTGCTGTGTATATGTGTATATACGTATGTATTTTGGGGCATAGAAATAGTAGGTCCTTGCTAGATTAAATATTCGTTATTTTATATGTTTATATTAAATTTGTAACCTGTAGTTGATATTACTTTTGTCAAAATTTCTTCATTGCTCTTTTATAAATGCCCTTCGGTTTTAGTTGGCCCCTCCATCAAAATTTTTTTTTTTTTCCTTTTTTTTCTCTCTCTCTCTCTCTCTCTCTCTCTCTCTCTCTCTCATCTTCTGATTTTTATGTTTCGATTATATCGTCTTTTATTGTGCGTAGTGTCACCACAAATGTATACAACCATTTTCGGTGTCAGTTTTTAATTTAATTTAGGTCAGCAATTCAGTAATGAATTATGCATCGGAAAATAAGTCATATTTATCTGTATCTCACTCATTTAAACCGTCTTTTAACATCTCTTTAAAACTTCTCTCTGTTAAATTTTAATCCCTACCTTCACTTTTAGGCCTTCCTGTTCTTCTCGCGTCTGTTACCCCTCTCTAAAGCTTTCATTTACCTCTCACATTCGTCCCCCACTCTCATACATACACTCTCACTAAATTTTATTTTTTATTCCAGGAGTTATTTTTTCTGATCTCTTTTTGAATTTGTAGGTCTGATTAATTGGATCGTAATTACGATTCCAATGTAATAAATTATAACCATAGAATATTAGGGTTTAAGCCTTTTTATTTTATATATATATATATATATATATATATATATATATATATATATATATATATATGTGTGTGTGTGTGTGTGTGTGTGTGTGTGTGTGTGTGTGTGTGTGTGTCTGTGTTTTGTGTGTGTGTGTTAATAAATACACATATACTTACGTTTAATGTGCGACTTGAGTTTTGTTGGTTACCCAAGTCATCAGGCACAAGATATTGTTTATAAACAATAAGCTATATCTCGTGCCCAATGACTTGGGTAACCAACAAAACTCGAGTTGCACATCAAACATGGAAATATATGTGTATTTATCAACATATATTTCTAAGCTCTGTCTAATCACAGTGAGCACTACTATGTCTACACCTCTTGTCTAAATTTAGTAATTATTTATTTGCTTACCAGCATATCCACAGCAGCACATACATATACAGTTGTTAATATCTAGTTATCTCATTTTTAACCCTATACCTAATATATATATATATATATATATATATATATATATATATATATATATATATATATATATATATGCATATCAATCCAACTAAATATGTTAGCTCTATCACTGGTATGGATGCTTTCCAATAAGTACCATGCATATATAATATATAAATAATATATATAATTGAATATATATATATATATATATATATATATATATATATATATATATATATATATACATACACATTTTACACACACACACACACACACACACACACACATCCAGGGAGAGCTCTATGTTAAAAAACAGAGCAAAATTACTATTAATTAAAGAATATAAAATATTAGGGGGCGTATGTCATTCTCTGCCTTTTCCCCCACTCTCTAAAGAAGATAGCAATATCTCTTGTTTTTAACCTGGAATATTTTTTACATTTTATTCATGATTTGCTTGTAGTTCTTGAAGATTGAGAGCTGCTGTTTTTTAGAGCTCTCATGAAATAAAAATTATTACCTATGGGATTTTAAGTGTTTGAGATTCTTTACTTAATAATTCAGGTAAATAATGGTTGCTACAGATTCTTAGTGCTCTTAAATAGAATCCTATAATTATTCCAGATATTATCCTGTTATAGTGGTGAGAATAAAAATTGATATGGTCATTCTTGTTGGTAGATTTTCTGTAAACCTACATATATACATTTTTGGTTGCTGACTCCTAGAAGAAGCTCATCCATTCTATGTAACTTTTATTAGAATTAATAAAACCACTTCAAATGAGACAGATTGCTTCATCGTGTATTTGGGTAATGAATCAATTTCCTGTCCAATAGTATAACCAGAAAACTGTTGTACAGCATTCTATGGAATATATTCTTTTAAATTAACATTTGCAATTTGCAGGTGATTTGAAGATCTGTCAGCATAATTATTATCACTCTGATCACAAGGTGTGTTGATAGGTTCACTGTGTAACTGAGTAACTTATTAGTTCTCTCTACATAACTGGGTTAAAAGGGGGATTCATCCATGTGTAGTTTGTCTTAAGCAAATAGACCTGACTTCACCCATCCCTCTCCAGGTAATGTTCTCTAACTTGAAGTCTCACCTTGTTCATGAACATGTCTGTTGATTCTATTGTGGGAACCCTCCACTATGTCCATTGATTTTAGTCTTGGAAGCTCTCTTCCCAGTGATGCCATATAATCACTTCACTGGCTGCATAGATAGTTATGAAATCCAGCTTACCTCATTGTGCTAAATGGCTATTGATTTTACAAGAAGGTTCGTCTGCGATTTGGTAGGTTTTGTTTTTAATCCTGCTGGTTGTCTAGCCAGCCTGTTCACCAGAAAAGCCTGGTGGGGGAACCAATTTAATTGACAGTTTTAGTAACCATTGACCTGACACTATGGCAGGTATACTTGGTTATATGGTATCAGCATCACTTGTAGAGTTACATGACAAATTTACTTCATTTTTTATAGATGAATTAAGTTAAACAATCTCTATCATTTTTAACTTAAGAGATTGTATCCAATTATTTCACAAATTTAGAAACTGAATCTTGAAATCCATAAAATATTGTTTTTCCTTTTCTTAAAGAAATATCTAAACTATGAGGTTTATTAATTTTACAGATAAAATAAGTTAGCATAAAAATTAAAACTGAAAATCATGAATTTGTCTACTGGAAATATTTTGTACAAAAGTACTTATATTTTATAAAACTTTGTTTTTTGTTAATCAAATAAAGATGGATAACAATTCATTATTTCTTAAATATGAATAACTTGTCAGCACCAACTTGTAATTGGATTTTCAAATACAAACTGAAGATTCCTAGAAAAGGTTTTTGAAGACAGTACAAACAAATATAAATTTTTTATCCCTATTTATCTGTTACATATTGTGTGGTTATTAGTAATGCAGTCAGAAAAGCAATTCAGAAGGAGTTTGGATTTTATTACATACTCCAAAATATATGACCTTCTACCACAAAGAAGAAGTCTAGAATCATTGACTGACTGAATCCAAGAAAAGCTCAAAATTTTAAATGCTGATTTTTGAGACAGGCCTACATAATCATCCCCTTTTTTAACAGTACATTTTTACATGCCTAAAATCTGAGATATTTACAGGGTATAAATATAGACGTGTCTGCTTGATAGCTTAATTTGTTGATAGAGTGAGTCCAACAAAATGCCATGACTTCAAATTCTCTTTTTATTCACAAGATTAGGAGTATAGGATCTTCACAAAAATCAGCAGATAGTAAATTTGTATTCTTGAAAAATTTGCTAAAAACTAATTAAAGTATTTATCTGTTTGTCTTTCTATATGTTTACTTTTGTTTCTATTAATCTAGTTCATTCTGGAGTATTTTTTAAGTGGATGTATAGAATTTAACAAAAAAGAAGAGAAAAAATAAAATTTTAGTAGCAATCAGGGAGAAATAATTGGTGTGTTTTATACCTGAGGACAAATATCAGAAAATGTATTGCTTTCCCTGGAAGTAGAGGGTCATGTAGAAGGAAGGACCCAAATGGTAAATAGCATGGGATCTTGATAAAGATTTCTTGAAGAGAGAAAGAACATGAGAGAAGTAGGATTAGGAGGAAAATATTGTTATGGAAAATCGAAGCAGGCTATTGTTCAAGTTGTTTGTCTTCTGCATCAAGAATGCTTCACACCAAGACATTCATTCTCAAATGTTAGCAGGTGCTAAATAGAGACAATGGTTTCTGAATGCTGATTCCTGATTGGTCAGTTGATGGTCAATTCTATTGTAAGAATGGACAGGTTTCATATACCTGTATGTGTACATATAGTGTATGTACAGTTGTTCCAATATGTATATACATCATTGTAACTATATCAGATTTTATCATGCAAGTCAATGTTTTCACAAAAACATTGATCGTAACCAACCAATGCTGGTAAAATTCTGAGGATATATTTATCTGAGAAATATATGAGTTTCAGATTATAATATCTATTCTTATTAAAAATATTATTAATAACTTGTTTTAGAGCATGTCAGGTTTTATTATGCAAACAAACTCAGTGTAGCATAAATTTTATTTATAAATAAATTGAAAAGATACAGGCCACTGAAACTAACATCTGACAACACAATAACAATAAACATAAATAAATTATTTTATTACATTATGTTAATATGGGCTCCTTGACATTCTATAACTTTCATCAGTCTTTCACCTACTGATTTTGTTAACTTTTTTACTGTTTTAACTTTAAGATTACTTGTAATAGAGTTTACTTTCCAGATATCTTCTTTACTTGACTATTGTTTTATATTCTCAGATATATATATATGGTGTCATTCTTTGTGTCTTTGCTATGCTATTTTGAAACTTTTTAGAAATGTAAACAATAGTACGTTTTACAAAATATGAAGGAGCATTGTTTTACATAAATATAACCCTTGCTTAAAGCTTCTTAGCTGTGACTTCTACCATTTCAAAAATGTCTGGTTCAAGAACTATATGTATTTAATTTGATATGGACATCAACTTTGGCAGAATGTATAATTTAACTACCTACAATATTAGTCTAAAACATTATGCCACTTTCCCAAAAGTGTCTTCAAAGTCATGTTGGTTGTTCCATATATATATATATATATATATATATATATACCATTTCTGTCCAATGTAGAACTAATTTGATCACTTAAAATTACAATTGACAAATTATTTTTCATTTTTCTTCTTCAACTATCTTATACATTTCTCTTTGTTATCTTTACTTAAAGGTGGTAGTTTGGTCACTGTCATGTCTTTAGACAATGCTATTAATATTTTGCTAACATGTTGAAACACCCATTCTCATTTGATCACCAAAGTTAAACATCATTGATCCTTGTCTGTATCTAGATGGGTGACCACCTGGGAATATCAGGTGCTGTAAGCTTGAATGTGTTGCTAGTGTAATAGATAATTGTTAATTGGAGAGTTGAATTTCAATTCCAGTTGAGTTCATTATATTCAATTATGTGCAAATACTCTTGAGAAAGCTATAAATCCCCCACTTCTCCGCCCACAAGCTATCTTACAAAATACACATATACCTACATTTGATGTGCGACTTGATTTTGTGACTTGTATCAGTAAATCATTATTATCTCCCAATTATTACACCATTATTATCTTCACAGTGTCAAATTTTCTAAGCACTCTTTCCTCATTATGTACTTTATACCTTTCAACTGTGTCTTTCTGTTACTAAGCATAAGTGTTTTTTGTTTCCATTTTCTCTAAAATGTTGTCATTGTTCAAATGTTCAGTCCATGATATTCTCAGCATCCTTCTGTAGAACCACATTTTTTTACCTCTTCATTTGTTAGGTGATTGTTCAGCATTTACTGCCATATAGGAAGACTGACATTATATAACAGTTCAGTATTCTTTTCTTTGTTTCTAATGAATACTTCTTAATAATTTGCATAGCTTCTGGATAGCATCTTTCACTACTACAATGTGCCTTTGGATTTCAGTGTCGTGTTTTCCGTCCTTTGTTAAAACACTTCCTAAATATTTAAATTTTTGTAATTGTTTGATTTGGGTATTTCCAATTTATAATCTGCATGTTGGATTGTTCCTTTTGTTGACAGCCATACATTCTCTCTTCTTACAATTGATGTTTAGTCCTTTCTTCTCACTTGCCTTTACTACCTTTTACACATGCCTGGTTGGAAAGTGGACCTCATCCCAGTGAACATTTAACAAAAACTGCAGTAGGTTAACAAAGATCTTTATGTTTCATTAGGCATAAGAAAGAAGAAATGTTTTATGCCTATTACATGAGGAATGTTGTTGTTGTTGTTTCTTTCCATTTGAGTTGTGGTTAGGGTAGTTGTGAATAAAAATGGAGGCAAATAAATAACAAGCTCTGTTGTACTAAACAAACAAGGAATTTAATAAATGTAATTATGTATATTGTGTTTTGTGCTGAAGTTAGTAATACATGTATTTTTTTGTAATGAATAAGTTAATGTAGTTCACATTTAAAAAGAATATTGAAGAAACATTGTGAAGGCAAAATGTCTTTCTCTCTGACTGTTTCTCAAGCATGGGCATTGAATGTGTGCTCTGTCTGACAAGTGTATTGAGTTTGGTTCTCTAATTCCAAAGCTTGTTGCTTTTAAATACTGTCAGAGTGGATTCAAAAATGGAATTTTGCTTTTGAGTGGGAACTCATCTGATTGGTTGATTAAGATTTATTTTATTTGAAGAAAAAAGTGGATGCATGGAGATGAATTCAGAGATGCATTTTGTCATTTGAAACTTCCATCACTGAGCTGTTAACTTCAGACTACAGTAGATTGTAAGAGGTATGATACCTTCTGTTAAAGTCCTTGTAATTTCCTTTCTATATCTATCAACATTGTGTCATCTGCTTATCTAATGTTGTTAAGATTATTGCTGCCAACAATGAATGGACTTATAATTTTCAATGTAGGACTTATAATTTTCTCAGGATTGCTTCACTGTAAAGTTTGGATAAGTTTGGAGAAAAGACACAGTGAGCGAAATAAAGGGTTCAGTTCGACATTCCAACGACCTGGAGAAAGCCGGAGCGTACAACGGCCGAAACGTTGTAATAAATATGGTGACAAAGATGATGACAAAAGTCCGAATAATGTAAATCGTGTACATAATACCTCATCTCAGAAATATAGACAGATACTGAAAACACATCCTTGCAGTGGGGGACCAAAGGTGTGCTCTGAGCCCTGGGCGGAATTTTGTGGGTGAAAAAATTTGAAGACGCAATCATTCATTTTTATGTTATGGTGTTTCAGAAAAGAAATATAATATTTTTTTTTTTTTTTTTCTTCACATTCATTCCTTTTTGTTTGGACGATCACAAACACATGACATGTTGGCGACTTTTAATAAGCTCAGTCAACTGTCTGACATGCCATTACTTTGACCTGGCCCTGCTGTGAGCGACCTCTTGCTGAGACTACAAGACCACACTGGGACATTCCAAGAGAAATCCCCACTATACTGTATATTTTGTACAACCAATATATATATTTGCCGCCTCCCATGTTTTGAAGTGTGATAATCGACCTACACAATTTTTGGATCGTTTTTAAATTATTTTTTAATAAAATTAAAATATCTGAAGATATTTATTTTTCAATCATTTCAAAATCAATTGTGAACATGTTGAAATTTTAATGAAATTTTTTGGTATTTTATTTATTAATTAATTAATTTTATAATGAATAGATTCTTTGATTTAAAAAAAACCTTAAGAAAATATTTTTTACCACTGGAGGGTTTTAACATTTGATCATTTGAATAAAATATTCCAATCGCTAATTTATACATTTCTAGAAAGATCAAAAACAAGAAGACCACATATAAAAACGAATGAAATTTTTACGATGTAAACACCCTGAAAAAGTTATTTAAAAATTTTAATTTTGTTTTTTAAAAACTCAAAAAAAGAATTTTTATGCCGCGTTTGTTTCTAGTGGAGTTTTAAAAACAATGTTTTTTTTTTTTCTTTGGGTTGATCCAAAAACAAATTTCCTCTGATGCAATTTATTTTATTCACTTAAAATTTTTACGGAAACTCTTCTCTGCCTAAGATGAAATATTTGTAATTAAATAAAGATTTATTTAATCTATCTAAAAATGTATGATTACAAAAAACTTCCCAATGTAGGATAGCATATTTTCTGAGATTTTATTTTAAAAAATTACGAACGATTTTTGATTCAAACTAAAGTTGCTTGAAGAAATAAGTAAGGAAAGTCATCTTCTTTGAAGTATTAAGATTTTTAAGATTATAATTATGGAGAAATAAAATTGGTCTCTTTTTTTAATTTGCGCTCTTTCCCAAACTTTTGGGTGGAAAATTAAAATGATTAAAAATAAAATATTGCATTTTCATTTTTTCAAATGTTTTTGTTAGATTATAATTTATATTTTTCTTTTATTGTTCATGAAATTTGAAAGTATTTTTACAATTATTACATTATCTTACTTATTATAAAACGCAGATTATGTGTGTGTGTGTCTGTACGTTTATATATTGGATCGGATTTCCTACATTTTTCAACCGATTTCAACAAAACTTCACAGGACTACGTAAAATTACCTTGCGGTGGTTCTTGGAAAAACACAATTGTTTGTGCACGAAATCAATTTGAAAACACGATTAAGAGGCATTAATGAAAGGGGGACAACTCATATCGAGTTATACTTATTAATATCGAGTTATACTTATTATAAAACCCAGGTTGGTTGGTTGGTTGTGTTTTGTGTGTGTGTGTGTGTGTGTGTGTGTGTGTTCATTTATATATGGGATCGGATTTCCTACATTTTTTTTCAACCAATTTCAACAAACTAATTTTTTTTTTTTTTTTGGCAGGTTGTGTTTCTTATTGTCTTGCACTTTTTTTCTTTTATTTTTACATTCAGAATGCTTTAAAAATTCCATTTACAAGACAATTGTTTATAATAAAATTCTATTCAATCGGTAGACTCATAACGATTGAAAACAATGTTTTTGTTTTTTGTTTGTGTTTGACCAAAAAAAAAAAAAAAAAAAAAAACTAATTAAGACATGCGTGTCCGTCAACCTTAAACAATAATCTTTGTCAATTTTATTTTTCAGTCTTTATGATGGTTGATACTTGATCTATCTCTTACTGTTACATCCCCGGGCAACGCCGGGCTCTACTGCTAGTTATTAATATGTTTAATTAATAATTTGATTAATTGAAATTTCCGTTATTTTTTTTTTTCACGGGATATTGATTAGATTTAAGAGCAAAATCATTGAATCAAAATAAGGATTATAGTTGATTTTGATAGTAAATGATAAGGCACATGGGTTTTAAGAAATATTTGGGTTTTATTGTTCTATCATCCCAATGATGTTTTAGGTTAACCATGATATATTTTATGAGCCTGTGGTGGTGCCAATCCTGCAACAGACCACCATATACACTCAGAGTACCTACACACAGCATTGGACTGATCAATTATCCTTGGTAAAACCTGTTAGTTAACTTCAAAACGTAAGTTTAATTCTTTTTTATTTTATTTTATTGAAACATTTTAGAATAAAACAGCCTTCATTTTAATTAAAAAATTAGGAATTCAGATGGTAAACAGGTTTATTTTCCCGAAAAAAAGCAGATCAAAAGAGCGTACGAGGCTGACACCTGCTGCTAATTTGAAGGCGGCATTCTCTAAAAAGCTGAAAAATTCAGGAGTGCGTATCTTGAAGATAACCACTTATTTGCTTTTTTTATAGGGAAATGTTGATATTATAGTGGGTCAGCCAATTTTTATTGGTTATAAATAGAAATAAAAACTGACCCTCTACAATTTTTACAATATCAAATGTAACAAAGACAACAACAAGAGAAATAATCAAGTAGAAGAAAATGTGAATTTGTTCAACAATAAATATTTTTTTATAAACACAACAAATACATAATATATAGTGCAAAGGACGAAGTGTGTGTGTGAATATTCTGTATGTGCGTGCATATATGAATATTCTGTATGTGCGTGCGTGTGTGAATATTCTGTATGTGCGTGCGTGTGTGAATATTGTGCTTAGCGTGTTTAATATTGTGCTTAGCGTGTTTCCACGCTATCCCTTGTTAGCACCTACATTTCGAGGTTGATAGCTGAAATCCTGAAGGAAAAAGAGATTTTACCTCAAGGTGTCAGTGCACAGGCCTGGAGGAAAAAAAGAGATAGAGGCAAAGAGTCAGCGGCTATTTATAGCCAGGGAAGAGAGACCCCTGGTGAAAGGGTTAACGGAGTGAAGGAGGAGTTAACTCCGACAATATAAAACATTGAATCAGTTGAAGAATCCCCACAGACTGGCTGTAAAATCTCTGCCCGAACTTAACTGTAGAATCTCCTTCCAGACTGATCAACTGTAGATCTTTGAAACTTGTTAAAAATGAATGTTATTTTTTCTTTTTAATTGGTTCTTTTGTAATCAAAAAAAAAATTTTTTTTTTTTGAATAAAGAAAAACATTCGTAGTAAAGTAGAACCAGAAATATACGCGATTTAAAGTTAACATTTCAAAAGTTAATACTAAACTTGCTATTTTTAAAGCTCAAAAACTGTATAAATATCACGCTCTTCAGAGGTTTTAATAGATTTTCCATAAAATCACTATTTTAGAATTATTATGTAAAAATAACAACATTCTACATTAAATTTTAAATTGTTTTGAGATTTTTAAACTAAACATTTTCAGAAAAATCAAATCTAGTGTATAATACAAGATTAATTTTTTATATTAGTATTACAAACTCGGAATCTTAAATTTGTAATAAAAAGGTAAGTTAAGCTTCAAGAGTATTTAGATGTAAAATTTTCAGATATTTCGCTTTAAAGTTTTCCGGAACGATTTTAAAAATATTTTAAAATATTCATTTAGGATCGACCGTAGAATCTCCATTACAACTCAACTGGAGAATCCCCCCAAGCACGTCTGTGGGGAAAAGATTCTTCAATTTTTACATCGAGTCGTAGAAAGATTTGTTTCTCTAAAAAACAAAGTTAAATCAGAAGTGTAATTATTTAATATTGACTTTTAATGTTTATTGTTTATTGTTTTAAAAACTTTATTTTAAAACACGAATATTTTTTTTTAAAAAAATAACCGGCTGAACTGATGGAAATAAATAAATTGTTATTAAATATTTCTGTTCTTATTACTTTTAGTTTCATTACCATCTTTCATAACGCCGTAAGGTTAAAAGTATACGCTGGCAAAATTATAAGGGGGTAATTACTTTGCCTAAAAATTGTCAGTCAGTTCTCTGGAAAATAAGTTAATGTTTAATGCAAGTATCAGTGATGAACATTTCTTATAAAATTTTAATGAATTTTTAATACAAATGTTCAATGTTCAGTTTTTTATTACCACCATTACTATGGATTAAATTTTAAAATGTTATATTGAATATGAGAATGAAATAAAAAGGAATAATGTACAAGAAAAAAAATAGTAAATTTTAAAAATTGAATTTAAGAAAAGATTTAAACAAACATTAATTGTATAGCATAAACTCCTGTAATGATTTACTTCTATGTTTAAGCAATACCGATGTCATTCTAAGATGCCAATGTGTTACGAATGTGTCTAGCTAAGTTTGGGATAGTTAAAAAATTATCAAGCTTTTTTTACAACCCTACTTTCAGCCTTGTGCAAAATTGTATCTTAGTACAATAAATAAAAATTCCCTTTACTGTTGAGTATGCTCTTTTCCTATTTGCTTCTTTTTCTATTTTTTCATCGATTAGAATGGGTAAACGGCAAAAACTGACTGGTGCGATTTACCGCAAGTTGAAAGCTACTAGAGAACACGAGGAAAGAAAATGTCCTGCATCTTTACAGCTTTTCCTACAGAAGAAATATGTAGCTAAAGTAAAATGCAAAGACGAGGATGTTGTTATAGACAAACGTATGGTTGCAAGAAGGAAATACGACAACATCAGAAATAGATTTACGTGATTTATTTCAATAGGAACGTGTGGGTTTGGGACAGCTACCTTGTGGTATAGTTCATAAGCCGGCTGCAGATCTGGGTTGATCTCTCATAGTAGTTCTCGCTGGTTGGCGTGGCGCTACTACTGCTGACTGCTGCCGACCGCTCATCCTGACCGTGACAGGTCTCTTCCCTGGCCCCCTGTTGACTGCTCTTGTACTTCCCCGTGTGACCCCTTTTATGGCGTTTTTTATGGCTTAACAGGCTCGTAAAACGACGCGAGTATAATTAGGAGGGAAGCATTTTTATTGGTCGAAAAATAGAAACATTTTAAAATATTATTTTATTTTTCGACCGGAACTCGTGCGTCGGGAATATGCGTAAACGCGTAAATATGGTTATTTTGTGATGGGGCCTTGTCCCGTTCACATCCGGCTCTCGCTCTTGAGTATGTTAGTTTATTTGCCTGCAAATCAGCCGAGATATGTCTTATTTTATTTTATAACAATGCTGAAGGTACATCAGAACTAGGAGAGGAGGAACATGGAAAAAATGCGAATATGGTGGAGACAAATAAAATAGAATAAAAAAAGTTGAAGATGAATTTCCTGCAGGAATTAACTTGTTAAAGAAATTGAAGGTGACAATGATGCGTCAAAGGAAGAGAGTTCCGGGGCATGCGGTAAGGTCAGGTGTGAATATGAAGAAGGAACTGATGAAGTTACTGGAAATAAAGATATAGAACAGGCAAACACAGAGATTGCTGTGTACGAGTTGCTCAGGGTAGTTGCTTGTTGATCTTGTAACATTGGGACCTAAAAAGTTTCAAAACAAAGATGAACTTTTTGCTCCGACTGTAAGACCCGGGCAAAATAGTCCGAAGGTAATGGTACAACACTGGTTTTACAAAACTATGGAGAATGGAGAGATTATTTTGAGATTATGGTGATTTGTTCAAAGAAGAACAAATCACTTTATTGTTTCTGCTGTCACCTCTTCACGAAGACAGAGTAACGCAAATCAAGTCTAGCAAGAAATACAGGATTTCAATAGTTCTGGAAGTTTAATTAAAAAATGCCTGAATATGAAAATTTGTCTGACCACCAAAGAGCTTTCAAGGAATGGAAGATGTTGAAAATGACCCTTAATAAAGGTAAAACCCTTGACAGTAATTTACAAGAACAAACTATGAAAGCAAGACAGATTTGGAGACAGGTTTTAACACGGTTACTCGATGTCATGAAGTTTCTGACAAAACAGAACCTGTCTTTAAGAGGTCATCGAGGAGGTGTATATAGTTCCAATAAAGGCTTATGAGCATGTATGATCCTGTAGCGGTTGTTTACATACACCATGACCACAAAATACTCAATAGCCATTGGATAGAAAATAAGCACTATTTTCTATAAGACAATTTATGCATCGCATGAGCCACATGAAATTTTCTAATGTTTACTTTGCCAAACCTGGTTTAGAAAAAAATCAGTGATTGGTTTATTTTTGACCAATAATATAATATAACACTCCTTTCAATATTTTTCCCGCTCTCGTTCCTGGAGCCTATTCAGAAAGTATAAGTAACAGTAACACGAAAGTCAAAGGAAAGAACAGTAGTAAAAACAGTAAATCTCCAGAGCTCAAACACGTACGTGAATTCTCATTCTAATTTTACTCAACACACAGACACAAAATTACAATTGCACTACGAATGTGAACTGTCTGTCCAAAAGCCAAGTAACCAACTCAGAATTCAATCATTCTTTTGTACAACTTTCTCATACTTAAACTCAGTTATCAGCTGAACTCTGAACATTTTAAAACAAGTTCTTTTAACACATATTTACAATCTCACATCAGTACAAGGGGAACTTGTTCCTCTTTCTTAACTTTGTTTCACCAAACTCAATTATTTGTACTTGCTTGTTTTTCAATACATGTTATTGTTGATCACTGAATAATCTCTTGTTATTCCTTTTTTTTGTTTCTTTGTAAAATTTAAATGTGATGTGCTAATCAAAAACGCAACCTTCACCAAAGCCTTCTTAACAATTTTATACCAAATCTCATTAGCACGCCACAATCCTGTTCTTGAAAGAAGTAAATTATAACCGGCGGTACTTGTCACAAAAATTCAAAATTCATTCTTGAGAAACCACGTAAAGGAAAATATATTAGATCGAATTCGAAAAGCCAATTATTTTGCGATCATACTAGACAGCACGTCGGTCATTTTTCATACTGATCAGATGAGTTTCATTTGTCGATATGTCGTTGTTGAAGACAAAGATGTGGAGGTGCGGAAATCATTTCTTGGTTTTATCACTGAGCATGGGAAGACAGCTTATGATATCAAGGAGATGGTTTTGGATCGACTGGAGAAAGAAAAACTTGATTTAAAAAAATGTAGAGGGATAGGATTTGACAATGCGACTAGTATGGCTGGCGTTCATGGTGGCATTCAACGTCTTCTACAAAACATAAATGGGAAAGCTAAATTTGTGCCATGTTCTAATCATAGTCAGAATTTATGTGGTGTTCATGCCTCAGCTGTGAATGCAAGTGCCATTACATTTTTCGGAGTGATTGAGAGACTCTATACATTTTTCTCCTCTTCCAATCACCGGTGGGAAGATTTATGTTCGCATGTGAAGGTCATGATGAAGCGTTTCGTAACCACCCGTTGGAGTGCACGTTACGAAGCTATTCATGCAGTGAAAACCAAATTTCATGGAGTGATTCAGGCACTCGATACATTATCCTCAGTTTCAGAAAATGTTCAAATGAGAGAGGATGCACAAATCAGTTTGCTTTCAATTGAAAACTTCTCTTTCATGTCACATTTGTTTTAATGGAAAGAAATTCTGGGACAAATAAATCTCATCCAAAAGAAACTTCAAGAATCTGGTATTGGCCTGGATGTGTGTGTAACTGTGTAACCCCCATAGATGCGATCAAAGTTTTCTTTAACAGAAACAGTGGCAGGATGGTGTCTGAATCGGTTAATCAAAGTAAAACAAAGTGCGAAGAAATGAAAATTCCAGCTGAAAAGCACATTAGAAAAAAGAGAAAGCTACCTGGGGAAAAGGAAGATGATGTATGTCAAACACTTTTGCAGGAAGTAAAGAGAAATCTTTACGAATCGACTTGTAAATGAACTGGAAACACGATCTCATCTGCAATCTGTCTTCGCTGGATTATCATCACAAACATTCCTGGAAGATACTGACGGCGAAAATTTTAAATTTACATTAGCGAATACGATGCTGACTTAGATGTATCTAGACTGCCTTTGGAAGTTCTCAGACTTTGGGATTTTTTAGCGGCAGCTTCCAAAGTGGAACGTGACATGACCATGAAGACCAAATCATCAGTATGGAATGACTGAGATGGATTTATCGATGGCAAGTTCAAGAAAGAGTGCCAAATATTGTGATTACTCTTTGGCTGTTTTTGACACTCACAGTTTCTGTTGCTACTACAGAGATCCTTCTCAAAACTGAAGCTCATTAAAAGTCACTTGAGATCGAGTATGTCGCAAGATCGCTTATCCAATGTGTCCTTCATTTCAATTGAACATGAAACTGTGGAGAAGACAGACTTTGACCAAGTTATTAGAAAATTTGCTTCTGCAAAAGCTTGAAAGGTTGAAATACGATAACGTTTGTTTAGCTAATTTTTGAATTTGTTGTTTTCAAGTACTAATCAACGCCATTAAGGATATTTCATTTATATATTTTTTGCCATTATGAATATGGGCCCCGGGTACGTCCCTGCATCCTTATGACCATAGATTCTTCTTTGGATTTTATCAAGGTTTTCATAGCAGGAACACCAGACTGGATGTGGCAGCAATATTCAAAGCATGGATGAATGGTAGAGACTTAAATATATGTAAGATAGATTCTGGAGAGAAAAACTGTCTAGCCAGGCACAGTGAACAAACTTTCCTAGCAGTAAATCTAGCAATTGGTTCAATATAATCCTCACTGTATTGCTTCACTGTAAAATTCAAGGGCAACATTCAAGTTTAATTAAATAAACATTTATAGTTAATAAATAAATATCAATGGTTTTTTTGGATTTTCAATTTTCATAAGAAAATGAAAACTATTTTCCTTTTCTTATTGTATTTCCTGTTCAAACAGCAAAATTATCTTTATTTTATTATTCCCGTTTTTTGCATTGCTGCTGGCACTTTTATCTCCCATTAGTTTCCCATTTTGGCTTGATGGCTACTGGGTAATAATTAATTAATTATTAGATAATAAACACCATGATCTGTTGGTGCAGTTACTTTTACAATTAAATTGAATTAAACCTTATATTTCCATTAACTGGAGACCAAAGTACTTTCAAGTTTCCCTGGTACCTGATCAATAACATTATTTATTGTCTACCTCAGGCAATTCTTTTTATTATTTTACATTAGTAAACAATCCTTATTCTAAATAATCAATCTAGGATATTGTCAATATATGCTCTTAGTTTATTTTTTTCATTAACCACCTGGGTGCTTACAAAACATGACCAGTAACTTCTCACCACTGCCACATGTTCCCAAGTCATGTGATCTTCTGTGCACTCATTCTATCCGAGCAACATAACCTTCCTACCTGATGTGCCACACTCTTAAGCCAGAGTTTTAAAACTTATGTTACTTACTATCATACATTATTCATTTATTCTAGAATCAAACCCACACTTACCATGCTCTCCCTCTCTCTCTCACTCTCATTCATTCTACCCTTACCAATCATCATTATCCTGGAGTGTTATGTGTCCTTCAGATATTTATTTCACACTTTGATCAAATTATATGTTCTTTGACCTATCTTCTTTCTTTGACTTTCTCCATGGAGTGAATTTATTATTTGTGTTTAAATTTCCATTAAAAAAAATGTTATATTTTTCTTTGTTACATAATTTTATGTTATTTCATGATTACTTTGTTTTCTTTTGACATTACCTAAAGATGTAATCAATATTTTGATATTCTATATTACTCCAAATAAAGGTTTAAGAAGGAAACTCCCATCAATACTGGAAAGAACAATAACAGCTACTGAAATTGAGAAACATATTTTCCTGAAAAATTGTTTTAAGAGAAAGATTTGATAACTTTCAATCGACAGTGGTACAAGCTACTCAGTCAATGAATGTTGAATATTTCCTGATAAGGAAACAACTAATATTACCATTACCATTAACATCTATGTACAAGTGATTCTAGGACTTTTATCAGAAGTGGGGAGGCAAATCTTCTTTGTAGTCCTCTTCCCTTCTCTACTAATCATTATGGTGTGGATATACAGGTGGTGGTGTATTGGAATGAGAAATCAGAGAGCCAAGTGCAAATTCCAGTCATGTTCATTACATTCATTTATGCATTTCAGAAAGGTATGAATCCCTCTCCCCCAGGTGTGGGTTAAATAGTAAAACTTGTACATGGAAACATCATTGTTAATCTCAAAAATGTTTAATGCAATATTCACTTGAAAAAAAAAATAAAAGAATTAATCTTACAATTCAAAATATGTTTTGTTTTTAAATAACCCACAAAAGGTTGATAAACAATAAAAATTAAATCAATCAAAAGACATATTCATTCTAGTTTTACATTGTGAGTTGTTAAGCTTTATCAAAATAATATGAATTCAAGATTTCAATATCTGTAAACATATTCTGAACTCCCTTTGGACTCATGAGTTCTATTATAATGTACACCTTCTACTCCACCCTCATTGGTATTCCAGGGCCTATAATGTATAGAACGGATAGAATAAGGTTATTATATTTATAATGGTCCTAATTTTACTCTATAAATGCACAGAAAATCAAGAATAAAGAGATATTCTGTGAACATGAATTAAAGGAAATGTTACTGAGAAAAGAGAACTAGTATATAAATGTATTGCTAATATCCTTATTATTATCAATATGTTTACAGAAGTATTACAAATTATTTTACCATAGAAATGCATTGAAAATAATGAAAATAGGAATTGCCAATGATAAAGAATTAATCTAACTATTACTGAAAGAAAGACAAGGTAAGTATTTTTTACCTACTCTGTTGTATACGTAAGCAGCTATGATATCTTGTTACATTTTTCTTATTGGTTTCTGAATTATTAAAATGTTTATTTCTTATTTATGGTTTGGTGCCTATTGAGCTCCTAATGAAGAACTAATTTATAGTCAGGGAATAATAAAAAAAAGTTTTCTAATTCTAGCAAATAGTATTTCAGAATTCTGATAACAATATATTATACACTATTTAGTATTTAGCCCATAATAATAAGTAAGGTCTTCCTGATAGCTAAGGTAGTTGTATATGTCTTTTTAGTACCACTGGTTAATGCTTGAGTAAAAAAAATCTTGAGTAAAAAAGAATCTCAAATATTGATTTTCAATAAAAGAAAGTGTCGGAGTTAACTCCTCCTTCAAAGTTAACCCTTTTCACCAAACTGTCTCTCTTCCTGGCTATAAATAGCAATATGACCCTTTTGATCTATATCTCTAAGCACAATATTCACACGCACGCAAATACAGAATATTCACACGCACGCACATACAGAATATTCACACACACTTCGTCCTTTGTACTGTTTCCATGTATTGTAACTTGTTATTATATATATATTTGTATATACATATATTATCGGTCTTGTGTTTTGTTTGCTTTTCTTTGCCTTCTTCTTTGGACTTAATCAAAGTCCAACCTTTTTTATGTAGTTGGGCCCGGCGGGCAGGAGTATCTGAACCTTTACACCACGTTTATTTCGTATTTATTATCAACAACATAACCGCCATTGAAAACTACAAGTGGTGATTGACGTGATTTTTTTCATCTCCTGCTAAAAACACACAAGACGATATATATGTAAAAAACAAACAATTTCTATATATACACCTTCCCAAAAAGAGAGCCAAATAGGGAAAATGTTGGAAAATGTTCTTTTCGAATCCTACGCTCGCCGTACACTAGAACAAAATTACTACTATTCAAAGACGAACCTGAGAACTCTTCCCCCACTGGTCTATATTTGTAGACCCTTTCTTTTCTCGGCGACGTTTGACCTAATTTCTCCCAAAAGTCATGCTTAAGGCTGTACCAAACGAAAAACAACGCCATATTTTTTTCTACCAACCAACACTATCCTCTTCTGGACTGAAACAGATAATTTGTGAACCCAAACCACTAAAGGCGACCCACTTTTCCTTTATTCTCAAACATCTGGTGATTCCGACATGGAAGCGACACACAAGTTTCATTGGAAATTTTTACAAATTTCTCTGGACGACTCACTGTTTCCATTACGATGCGACATCACTGAGGATTTGCATGCACGTAATTCGTCGCTAATAATCTTGCAAATTCCAACTTTTCTTCCAAACATGCTACTGGTCATAGCATTTCGCATCTTCTTCCATTCTGAAACTCAAAAAGCGCGCGCATACATTTTTAAACACCAATTGGCGACATTCTTCATTAACCGCTTGCTTCCCATGCTTCAAATATTTTTTCGGACGAATTGTTTTGTTTGGAAAAACATTTTCAAAAAATTGCACCCTGACGAACAAATCAACTTTTCGTCGAATCAGCATCTCAATCACACTTCTACCACATTTTCTTTTCAGCTCACAAAACAAAATTCAGACTTTCACGAACCTTTTTTTTATATATTAAAAGTTTTATTTCATTACAACTTTTAATCTGGTAGAGGGGAATTGTCGGGTTAACTCCTCCTTCAATCCGTTAACCCTTTCACCAGGGTCTCTCTTCCTGGCTATAAATAGCCAGCTGACCCGATCTACGCCTTCAGGTCTTTTTTTTCCTTCAGGCCTGTGCACTGACACCTTTGAGGTTTTTCTCTTTTCCTTCAGGATTTCAGCTATCAACCTCGAAATGTAGACGCTAACAAGGGATAGCGTGGAAACACGCTAAGCACAATATTCACACACACACACAAATACAGAATATTCACACACGCACGCACATACAGAATATTCACACACACACTTCATCCTTTGTACTGTTTCCATGTATTGTAACTTGTTATTAATATATATTTGTATATACATATATTATCGGTCTTGTGTTTTGTTTGCTTTTCTTTGCCTTCTTCTTTGGACTTAATCAAAGTCCAACCTTTTTATGTAGTTGGGCCCGGCGGGCAGGAGTATCTGAACCTTACTTGCGTTTCTTCTACGTCTGACTATTATCAACAACATAACCGCCATTCCCACTACAAAAGTATTCTTGGAAGATTGGTGCAATACAATCTTCTTATCCTAATCTTTTTCTTCTCAATTTAGTCCTATGCTACTCGAAGTATCTTTAAGCAAAAATTTATCTGAATTTATAAAGCTATTTCAACAGGATTAAATATATTTAAATACATTATTTACATTCAAACTAATGTTCACATCTTTGTTGTTATTATCACAACATTTTAGCCTTTGTGTCCGCTGGTCTCCGTCAGGTGTCTGACAATTCAGGCAAATTTAAATCTGAACCTTTTATTTAATATATGGGAGTAGATTGTTCTCATTCTGCTATCCACATGTCTAGGAATATCTTGTTCTTATTTAGTACTTCTCTGTTATTATTCACCCTGCTTCCACTGAGTCTAAGCCTGCACTACCTAAACCAAGGATTGACTAGGATTCCATAGACTTAGACTCAGTGGCAAAGAGGCAAATATTAGCAGTGTGGTATTAAATGAGAATAATATGATTGATTGACTCGTTTTCTACGGCTTATCAACCTTTTGCAGGTTATTTAAAGCCAGAATATACTTTTAGATTATAAGAATGTTTTGGGGAGATAATAATGGTTTAGTGATCCGTGGCATTAGAACCAACTTCTGGAGTGTGGAATCTTTCCTCGTTGCGAACTGCCCGGATATACTGGCTCTCTGTGAAACCAACCTTGACTCATCTATCCCATCCTCTGACCTCTCGATCCCCAGCTACCTTCCTCTCCTTAGAAAAAAACTCTCAAACCCACATTATGGTCTTTGAGTTTACAAAAAGGACCATCTCCAACTGGTTAGAGAACTGTCTCTTGAATCTCCAGACCATTCATACATGTGTTCCAGCTATCTCTTCTCAATTTTGGGGGAGCTACCTTCTTTTTCTTTTCATCCTTCTCCATCCTTCCAAGACTGTGGTGTAATTGAATGCATTTCTGACAGCATTGACAAATAATTCTTCTCTCTCCATCCGTTTGCTACATATTCGTGTTTCATGATTTTATTGCCCATCATACCAAGTGGCTTATTCTATTTTTACTGACCAGCTGAGGCATACAAATGTGTTTTAATTTTTCAATTTCTCAATCCCTCCACAGAAATAGTTGACTTCCCACATGTTTTTTAAACAACCTGGATGGTATATCTTTCTTTTCGATCTATGTTTTGCTTCCATATATAGTCCTGTATTTTAACGCAGCTCTGCCTTCTTGGCAACTCTAACAGTTCGAATTTCTGTCAACATCTCCTTCAATTCCACCACCTGCAAATTTTTTTTCAACCACTAGAACATTTCCTTATTGCTATCAACAAGAAGACTGGGACTCGTTAAATAGATTTATTGCAATGTCCCTTATTACGTTGTCTTTAACTTATTATTCAAGATTATTTTTCCAAGGTTTCCTCCTGGTTTAATACTGAAAAGGATTTCATTCCCTCAAAAATATAAGGTCAGAAATGAACGCTTTAAATTGGTCCACCCTAAAATTTTGAATGCCATTGCCCATAAAATCGAAACTTCATTCCACCTATATTGTAGTGACATGTCTGATTAAAATAGACGTCTCTTTGTCTCAATATAATCAAAGTCCTCTCTCACTATTTAAATTCCTGAATGAAAGAACGTATTGCATCTCTACAAATACAGCTCCTGATTATTATCTTCTCTGCTGATTATCCATACTTAACAATAGAAAAAACCCACTATACCTCCTTTGTTCAACCAATTTGAGGTTCAAAACCTCTTCTGCCGACAAGGCTGAATGCTTTGCTCTAAATTCTCATTCAATTCAACGCTCGGTTCTTCGGACTAAATTAAAAATTTTTAGAACTTTGGGCTCAAATTGAGCAAGTTGCACATAACCCTGTCATTGATATGCAAAATCATCTCTCCTTTAGAATGCACAAGGCTCCAACTGGTGGAGACAGGATACAGGAGACTGCTCAGTATCACATTGTTCTGCTGACCTGAGATGGAACGAATACATTGAGTCAAATTTTTCGTCCACGCAAGGAAAGTTGGCTCCTTCACAGCCGTGAAAGGCTGTTTTTTTCTCATTGGAGTCAATCCTTCAAATCTACAAATCAATCATTCACCCTTGTTTTAAGTATTGCTGCCATATATGGTCTAAAGCCCTTCTTTTTTGTCTCAAGGTCCTTGATAAAATCCAAAGACGGATATGCAATGTAATTGGCCCTGATCCGGCATCTCGTCTGCAATTGCTCTCTCACAGTCTTTTTTACAAATACTTTCCCAGTAACTGCTCCGATGAGCTGCTTTTGCTGGTTCCCAGACTTCATGAATTTTAGCGTTCAACTAGGCTGGCATCTCGCTCTCACCCTTTCACTGTTGAAACTGTTAAATGTAGCCGTCTCTTCTACTCCAATAGTTTCATGTCTCACACTTCTCGCCTGTGGAACTCTCTCCCCATTTCTTGTTTCCCTTATAGCTATAATCTCCAACTATTAAAATGTAATGTCAATTGACATCTCCAGATACCCTGATCTATCCCCTAACCTTCTCTTCATCCTTTCCTCTATCACTCCTCTTTACTCTCACTCTAACTCTCTGTAACCCCTTGCATGCTAGTGGCTTCCTGCCTTGATTGGGCTGGAATGTTAAAAAAAAGTCTTACTAATTAACCCATAGCTTGGGAGAGAAGAAGTGGGTTCAAGGGTATTTGCATGGAAATGAATATAATGAACCCAGTGGGAATTGGAACTTGGCTCTCCGATTAACAATTCCAAGCCATTATCTATTATACCACCTGCACATCCAAGCTTAAAGCACCTGGTATTCACAAGTGATTGTACAGGGACCAGTGTTTCAATGTGATGTGGCCATAAGCAAGAATAAGACAAGATAATCCTAGATATGTGTTGTAACCAGCAGCGTGTAGAAGAAGTAGTCAACTGATAGAAATGAGTCAAGTGAATTCCACAATGAATCTCCAACTGCAGACCACCATACAGTATTTACTACTGTATTTATGTGAATGGGGACATACCCATTATCATCTGTAGGTATGCTACAACATTATGCTTAATGAAATGAGAACAATCTACCTCCATATATTAAATAAAAGGTTTCTGCTATGGTACCTAGACTTTATGAATTTAAGTGCAGTACTAGATTGGAGTCATCATTTTACAGTTGAAATGGCTAGACGTAACTGTAAGTTCTATGGTAACAGTTTCTTCTATCACATTTTTCACTTTTGGAACTCTCTTCTGGCTTCTTGCTTTCCAGTCAACTTTGATCTTCAAGAATTTAAATGCAATGTCAATTGTTATCTTCTTTCTTCTTAATTCTTGTTCTTTTATTGTTCTCTCTCTTTAATTATAATTTTTCTGATATTCTCTAACACTTTGCACCTTAGTGGCTTTATTACCTTGTTTGGGGTTAAATGATTAAAAGTGTTTGAAATTCTCTGAAGGTTACTTGTATTGACAAGCACGTAAAGAAGATAGGAAGTTACAACAGCCAGAATGTTGTGATAATAAATATAATGATGATTTGAATGCAAATAATGATAACACATGATATCATAACTTAGAAAAATAATAGTTATTCAGTCATCTTTCCTGCAAAATTATGTATATTTATATCATAATATATATTAAAATTTCATGTGATAAAAGCTTAAATTTCCAGCCACAAGATTTTATGATACTTTTGTAGGATATTAATATTCCCAGGATAATTGCAGGTAGCCTTGCTAGTCTACATAGGAATCATCCAGGATAATGTCAGATAAAACTGCTTGTCTTAAATAACTACACAAAAATCATTCAGGATAATGCCAGTAACCTTGCTAGTCTACACAGGAATCACCCATTTTAGTCAAGTGCTTAGTTAGTTATGATGTGGTACACTCTGGTAACAGCTGAAAAGAAACGTGTTTTTTTTTTTAGCTTTTTATCTGAATTTATGCTTTCAACCAATGATCAGTTTTGTCTGTCATGATCTAAGCAATAGGCATGCAAACATTGTTGAAGGTTGGTCCCCAAAAAATAGGTAAATAGATATTTGTTAAGTAAATATTGTTTAATGACAATGTTGATTTTGACATGCAGGATCAATTGTTACAATTTATTATTGTCCAATTCTGTGGCTTGTCAAATCATGTTTACATGAAACCATAACTTCTGTTATCACATGTGTGTGTGTGTGCGTGTGTGTGTGTGTGTGTGTGTGTGTGCGTTTGTGCATGTATATATAACATAGATAGATCGATAGATAGATAGATAGATAGATAGATAGACAGACACCGAGAAAGTGCAATGGTTTTTCTACTCTTACTACTAGAATGCTTCTGTATTTACTTCAGTGCTGGAGACTAGAAATCATTACTCTTAAGTGACTAATAGAAGGGAGGGGATGTTTGTTTTTTGTTTTTTTAAGGAAATTTTCTGACCCCACCCAGAGATTTGTATTTTTCTCCAGAGATCAAACGGGAATCTGTAATTATTATAGTTGTTTCAAGTTTTTACTTTTATGATTGCATTATTTAAAAACATATTCTTTCATTGTTCTTTTTTTATTACCAGAATATACCACCACATTCCATTCTTTGATAAACTTAATTTAATTTTTTTATTTTCTTTACATTCTAAATTTTTGACTCTTTGAATGGTTTTCTGATACTCCTTTTATTAAGACCCTTGTTGGTTCCCAAATTTATCCATTTTTTATTAAAACTCTCATTTATTGAATATTGAGAAAAATTCAGACACCCCAATTAATAAGACCCACTTTTGTATTAAGCAAATTAAAGTATACTTGTATTAAGCAAAATTAAGTAAAATAATAGTAAATATAGTTATTTTGTTAACTTACGCAGGCACAAGGCTAAATAAGAATAAATGGAGGTAGGAAGTTAACCAATCTTACTTGTTGGTCTTGAAAAGTTATCCTTCAAAATATTCACTTTTCACTGAACATAGACAACGGAGAAAGTGTTCCACATTCCACCTCAATGAATCCATAAGTAGAAAGGTAACCTGTGGCAATAGAATCAATCTGTTTTGGACAATTGTAGAAAGTGTGATGTACACTAAAGTGAGATTTGTACAATCATACATATATATGGATATTATTATAAAAGATTTGTTGAATTAAATTTCTTCTTGTGGTATAAAGAAATTTAAATTCTAATTTACTGATAGGTCTTGAATTTTATTATATGAGATATTGTTCAACATTATCAATTTTTGACCCATATTTCTTTTAGTTTCTTTTTATTATAATTACTCAGGTGTACTAGAAAATGGTAACATATGTCTTAGGCCAAAGAACTTGTGTTGTCTGATGTATTTGTGGGGAAAAATACCTCTTTACTGTATTAGGTCAATGAACATGTAAATCAGTTTCACTCCAAGCCAATCACAACACAAACATTGTTGAGTGAATAGACTGCTATAGAGAATATGCTAATGAATATTGTTTCTTGAATGGACCTCTTTAAAAATTGCTGACCTTATTTTTTTTTTTTTACAATAATGTTTACTCTGTACAAGGCCAAAGTGCCACTCAAGGTAAAGGGTTACAAAGTAAAAGGCACAGTTTATGGGGATATGTGGAGAAGATAACAAGACTTGAACAGGTTAAAACTGTAAGGATTAGAGAAGCACCTTGGGAGTTGGTTCTACAAAGCAGCGGTTCATGGAAAGAAGCTGCTCAAGTGGAACTTACGTCTTTCATATAGAATACAAAGGGAATGAGAATGGTTCACTACAATGTGCATGGAATGGCTGGTCTTAGCCATGAAAGTTAAAGCTCATGGAACTAAGGAATGTAGTTCATCTGAACACTTTCCATAGGAACAGCAATAGAGTAGTGAAAGGCTTGCATAATCTCATCTGAGAAAGGGAAAGTGAGGGTGGAAAATAATTTGTCACCCCAAGGACTCAGAGACACTTTTAGGCTCAATACTGGAAAGTGAAGACTGACAGCTCCTGCTCATATATGACAACAGTATTCCATTTTCAGCTTGATCTGGCTCTTGTAAAGGTAGAGGGTAGTAGGAGGGGGTCAGGTACTTACTGGAGCAGTACAAGGAACTGGTCATTTTTCCAGTACCTTTAGCAATGGATCATATGTACAAATTTCATTTGAGGTCTAGGCTCTGTTTAAGTCCCAAGAGGCACTCAAGGCACAAGGGGCCCATGAAGGAACACCTACTCATCATGATTGTCCTGCGATCTGACCTGAGGTGACTATGAGTGAGTGACCTTTTAAGAAATTCATTTTGTCCTTTTACAATCTATTTTGGTAATGTTAATGACAGACAACTTTTTGATGTAAAACATATCCAAATTCAATGGCACAGTTACAGGCTCACCCATGGATGAATGGCTTGAAAAAGCAGAGTTTGTTTGCAGAATATACAAGATCAAAAGACTGGAATGCATTCTTCTACTACACCTGAGCAGCAGGTCCTTCACTGTGTATCAGTGGCTTAGTTTGGAAGAAAAGTCAGCACAAATAAAGCAAGCCTTGCAAATTTCTTTTGCAACAGACAAGTTTATGAGCAATTTCTGGATTGTCATCTGTGCCCTGGAAAATTTGCTGATATATATCTTGTAGAACTTGTGAAGATCTGTGTTGTTGTTTGAGGGAATATCTGAACAGAGTCTGGCAAATACACACTGCATGCATTATCGAGGGTGAACAAGATGACTAAGCCAACTGATGTATAGGGCCTGTGCAGTTATGAAGGCTGAAATGACAATTGAAGAACCAGTTGCTACAGTTACATGGGCAGTTACAATAGATGTTCCTACACACTTTACTAAGTCTCTTACCAACATTAGCTGTCACAGGTGTTCCAGGCCTAATCATTATACGAAGGATTGTTAATATCTAACTGTGGGGACAGACACCAACCATTCATGAAAGTCATGCCTTAGAGTACAGTATTTTTGATGCCAAGAACCAGGTCATATTACTGCACAGTGTCAAGGAAACAGGCTTAAGGACTGAACATAGGACCAGCATTCTCCTAACAAACTCCAGGTGATAAAAGTGCACATAAATTTAGAATTATGCACAACATTGGTGGATAAGGGTTGTTCTTGATTTCTCATCAATAACACAAAATGTCTTGCTTGGAGCAAAGAGAACGTGAATGTGCTGATGGGCAATGGGCAGGCCCTTAAGAATCGAGGAATTGGTACCATACAGCTAAAGATAAATGACAGAAACCCAGTTAGTCTTACTCCTAGTTGTGAACAGTAAATTATTATGATTCAACCTGAGCCTGGGAATGGGCATTATAACCAGCTCAGGCAAGGCTGTATTTTCACAATGGAAGTTGCTGTTAAAAAATGACAAACCAGACATTAGTGCCAAACTTGAGAAAGACACAAAGATCTGGACTGTAACCTGGAAATGGGCAAATGGTCACCAACTGAAGTGACTGTGAGATGCAATACCTGAGTACACTGCGTCCAAAAAGTCAAAGAGAAAAATGAATGAGAGTTGCAAATATAGCGCTAGACAACGGATGATATTTACCTTACCCTGAAAAAGAACTAGGTCTCCACAAGTCTCATTCTATTGATGGCAGTGGTGCAAGAGAATAAGTGAAAGGTGTATCCCATGTTGGACTACTATGAACTGGATGAACACTTTGATGCTCACACAGCTGATGCTGATGTATGTACACAGAATTTGGGGAATTGTTTCAGATAGGGTCTAATGTATCCATCCTTGATTTGAATAAGGTTTACTTTCAAGTGTGTGTATACAAGTTGCTATAATTATTGTTTAACCTGAATGGGATTTTGACTGAATGTGTCACACATTGTCAAAGGCCTTTGAAATATCTAATGAGACTGTCTTTAAAATGTATTTCTTGTCAAGTGCCAGCAATAATGAAATCAATTGTGGATGCAGTACTTTCAGGAGACAACACTATTCAAAAAGACAAGATCAATATATACAGATGACATATATGTTGACAAAAGTATTGCATCTGTAGCACATACACAACAGCATCTAGCCAACTATGGGTTGACATCTAAGGAGGGAGGGCAGTTAAAAAGCTGCACTCGAATGCTTACCTTCTATATAATTTTCACTAATCCACCATTGATATCAAGTCTGACAAGAAGCATATGAAGGCCCACTTGTAAGTAAGTTAGAAAGCCTTGTGCCATGATATTGTTTATAAAGTTTTAACTCTTTCTTACATTTGTATTTTATTTTATTTTTTTTTATTTTATTTTCTTTTTCTTTTGTATGTTTTATCACCAATGTCTTCCCTTATCATTCCTTCTCTGTCATTATTTTCTCTTCTCCATTGCTATTTAATTATCACACTTTTTTATTCAGCCTCTCCCTCAGCTTGTTTAATTTAGAATATGCTTACCCACTGTTATTTATCAATGCTGAAAAATTAACTTCCACCATCCTGATTTTTTAGTTGGTAGTAGACATCAGAACTTATGCTAAGTTATTACTTAATATGAATTCTGCTAAATTTTTTCCCTTTTTTACAGGCTAATAGGAGTAGATAGACTCACCTATCATCCAGTCCACACTCCTTTCATGTTTACTGAACAGGAATAGAGGTTCATCTCTTGTTCTCACTGCTCAGGATATGATTTAGCAGTTCTCTTTCTTTCTCTTACCACGGCCACAATGATTTAAGTAACTTAACTATTTGGTGATTAAAATAACCAGTAACTGTGACTTTCCTTTATGAGGATGAAAGTCCAATTGGCAATGATGGAATGTCACTAGTTTGGTTTTTGAGGCATTGAGGTATTACCAGCCAGTTTTTTCCCCACTGATTTGTTAGAACTAGGTCAGAGGAGAGATCAGCTGGCATGCTCTGTTTATCTAAGGTTTTAGAGGTGCACTTATATACAGTTGTATTATCAGCATAGATATTCACAATTGTATGGAGTATATTCAGGTAGATTAGTAATGTAAAGCAGAAAGAGTGTTGAACTGAGAAGCAAATCTTGAGTGATGCTTGGATCTTGGAGGACTGGCTGTAAAAACCACCTTCTGAGACCTACCTGTTAGAAAGGAGGCTTTCTCTTTCTCTTCCTCTTCTTTTTCCTCTCTTGCTGAACTCTCTGCCTGGAGGCAGAGAGGAACCCAGATGAGTTTATGCCGAAGGGCAGTGTCCTGTTTGGGGAGATAAACAAACCTGACCTTGTGTACAGGCTTGGAACACCCCAAACTGACCTTAGTGCCACATCTTATCTTGTGGGGAGGTTGGTAAATAGAAAGGACTTTATAACTGAGAAGATTCTTCCAGTGGTTCTATAGCTAGAGATCTTGTGCTATAAAAACCTTGTCAAAGGCCTTTGACATATCTAATGTGATTGTTTTTGAGATGTATTTGTTGTCAAGTGCCTCACTAATTCTGTGAGTAATCAGTTAGGATATCAGCAGTAGACCAAGCTGACCAAAACTTGTACTGTTTGTCACTGAAGGGGTTGTGCCTATTAAGGTGATCAACAACCTTCTTGTTGATTATAGCTTCAAAGAGTTTGCTAATGAAACTGAGGAGACTGATGGGTTTATACTGTAAGGAAGGTGTTTTTTAAGGTCGGAGTCTGTTCAACACTGTGTGTCTATATAAAGAAAATATTGTCTATGTATCTGTGGTAGTGTAGGGGTGCTAGGTGGTATCTATTCAACATATCTCATTCCAGGGCATCCATAAATATGTTTGCGTAGCTGGTGGCCATTATCGTTCCCATCGCTGTATCTCTGACTTGAAAAAAATGATATCTGTTGAACTTGAAATTGTTGTGTATGAATTTATAATGTTGCTGATGACTTGTGTGGTATTCTTTAAAGCCTCTGCTACATAAACAATTTCCACCACACCATCAAATTCACAATGGAATATTCCATTACTTCCATTCCATTTCTGGATGTACTGGTATGTCAATGGAATCTGAGGGCAGTTGATGCCTTCTAGGCAGTAAATGTCTAGAGACCATTCCATTTTTTTTTTGGTATCAGCAGAACAATATTGAGTATTCTTTGATGGAGAACTGTGAACCATAGCCCAAACCAGTGGTGAATCATCTTGATGCCAACCTCCAGTATGTGTGCTAAAAAAATTTGGTCCCAGCAGGGAATGAATCAGGACCCACAAGTCTAAGTGAGGACTGTCCTTAGGACACTTCAAATGCCTTTGAAGAAATGATCTTCTTTTGAAGATTATGAGGAACCCTTGATCTCTGGTTCCTCAAGTGGCAACAAACAAACAAATTATTCTACGACACCACAATTCTACTACACCACCTACATCCACCTTTGCATATAAATGCTTTTCTTAATATTTTCCATTCCAACCTGCAATATTCTTTCCTTTGACTTTCAACTCTCACAAATAATTAGAAAATGTCATCCTATTGGTGTACTGCTTTACCTCTAGTATTTACTTTCCTGGTTTACTACATTTGTAGTTAAACATTCTCCACACAAAGGGCTGGATTCATATTATGTGCACACAGTCCCTTCCTGTTATGCTTTAATTAGTTGGATTACATTTTCCAGGCAAGAATATTTCATTTTAATTATGATCCTACTTAATATCTTATAGAGATTACAAGATATGCATACTATTTTTGTGTATGTGTATGGGTGATATACACTTTTATACATATCAGAATTGACACTAAGGAAATCCAAAGTTATTCATTTTAGAATTGTTCCAACTATTAAATAAGAAATCAAAATTACTATCCAAATGTGGGCATGAGAATAAGTACACTATCTTCTACTTACTCACTGATTAAATGACTATAGACTCATCCGTATTTGTATGTCTAAATATTCAAACATGGAGCTTTACTTTGCATCTGAAGATCAGCTAAATCTGAACCTGGCAATCATGCTCAGCTTTTCTTCACAGTCATCTTTTTACTTTTATAGCATGACTACTTGAATCTATTTATTGTTTTCTAATCTACACTACATTGTAGAAGCTTTGTCATGTTTGTTGTTATTAATAACAAGATTATAATTTACTAAGTCTAGCTCTTTTTAGTACAAAGTTACAGATGTCATATAAAAATTTTATTATTATTTGTAAAATGTTAGAATTCTAAATGCATAATCATCTAGGTTGTTTCTTTAATACACATTTTTGAGAGAAGTGTATTCTTCAGGAGGCCAGTTTATATAAAAATTATTACATTTTTATGGCTCTTTTGGCTCACGCAGTTGACAGTCAATATTATTTGTTGAATTGTCATGGATTTTTTTTTCATATTCTTGGAGAAGGATTTCATATATATTGGCTAATGAGAGCTGATTTCTTGAAGCCCTTGTGAAAACTTGAAGTTGGCTGATAAGACAGTTTCTTTTTCAATAAAAATGACTGCTATCAGCGAATAAAAGACAGAGAGAAAGAATGAACTTCAAGAGGACTGGTCTATCCGAGAGGGTTATATATCAACACAGGGAAAGAAGAAACAGACAGACTCAAGGCAGATTCTACCCCAGAACTGAAATTCCTTTCTGTGCCTTCCAGAGAAGAATTTAAGTTGAATGAACTCTCTAGATAACTTTACAGCAAAATTCTTCAAAAAGCTCTTGAGAAAACAACTTAAAAATACAAAACCCCTTTGAACTGAGATGGCCCGTTTGAGTATTCTGTTAAAAACAGAGGTTGGTGTGTGCTTGTATTTTTTGCCTTGTACAATTTGTTTCTTTTACTTCCTTTTTCTTTTCCCATTTTTCATTTTTAAGAGGTGTATTTATATTTTGTCTTTGAATCTGTATATTTTCCTAAAAATTGTAACCCTTTTTTCCTTATATCTGGTGATAATCCCCTTTTTCTAACCCCTGAAAATTGCCTGCTGTAATAGGCACACAAAAGGAAATTTTTGTGCAACTTTTGTATTTGTACCCTTTTTTGTAATATTGTAAAAATAAATGTTTTTCCTTTTTGAAATTTTACGCAGTGGTCGTCTTGTTTCATAATTTCATGCCTATTATCGTGACTTGCTTTTTTTACCAACTAAGTTTTGTTTCTGACACAGACTTGGATTTGGTAGGGAATTTAAAATTTTTATAGTCAAGCATCTATTGAGGTCAAACTCAGTACATTAATAATAGATTATGAGACTGGCTTACTCTTTCGTACTCTTTATCTAGAACTACAAAATATTTTACTTTTAAGAAATTGCTTACAGGGAAATTAGAAAAAGAAAAAACATTCTCTAATATTTCTTCTTACACAATGCAACAAATAAAAAAATATTTACCCATGAAAACGTACCTTACAGTAAAAATATTCTGATACATAAAACAAATGATATAGTCCTTTTATTTAACAGTACTGATTACACAACATTAGGAGAGGTAGAATTGTCCTTCCATGCCAACGGAGGTCAGAAGAGGTCAATTATTGAATATCAACATGAAAATACTGCATGGTTGAGGTCAGCAATCTTGAAAAATTATCTTTGTGCTTTTTGATGGCTATGCTAAGACTGAGCTATACTGGGAATTGATGTTGTTTGAATTCAAAGAAGCTTTTTGTTGGAATGGTAGGGATTCTTAGAATGAACCCATTTTCCTTTTCATTTTTCTCAGAATAGTTTACTTGCTGACATGTGGAAGAAACTGCTTGACTGCTTGGCAAGTTCTGTTACACAACTTTGGAGGGTTGAAATATATAAAAGTCATGAGGCTTGTTAGGAACATTAGGCAGCTCAAAAGAATTGAGTAACTCAACAGGATTCTAAATAAACTCAGATGTGTCAAAAAGTATTTCAGTTAACTTGTACAGTTCAGCTACCCTAGGAGACAATTTTGAATTTATTTCTTTGATTGCATCATTCATTGGAGTAAGAATTATACTCACAGAACCAATGGTAGTTTTGAGGTCATTTGCATTGACAAAAGTTGAAAAACCAAGTATATTTCTGAATATTTTAGACTTGCATTGGAAAATGGTTTTCAGATTTGCACAGCATTTAAAAAAAGAAAGTTTTCTTAGCTTTTTACCTTTTGTTTGTCTAAAGAAAGCTATTTTTATCCAAAATTGACCTCTTGTGACCTCCATTGGCCTTCAAGGACAACACCACCAATCCTAATATATTTTTTCTTCACAAATTACCTCAGCATACCAATTTACCTCCAGGAATGTAATTGTTTGGCTGTAATATAGATAATAAATGCCACATTTTACCTCCAATAATGCTGTGCACTTTGATGACCTATAATGATCTTGAATGTCTTCTGAGATAAACATCATATAGCCTATGTCACAACTGGACATTTTGTTAGTCTTCATGTCAAAATTTAAATCAGTAGACCTCATTGTTTAAGCAGGATTTAGGCTCAGTCACACAGAAACCGCCAACATATGTACCCACACACACACACACACACACACACACACACAGAAATACATAGATATATAAATATTAGCAAAAATCTTCTCAGAAAAGAACCCTGTTTACATGTAGCCTAGTGAGAGTGTGTTACATTATAGTGCACCAAACTCATAATGCTAATATTTAAGAAATTAAAAAAAAAAGAAACACTCACATTTTTGCATCCTGAGCATTAAGGCATTGAAACTCAATAATAACTGAAAGGGCTCAGTCAAAAAGTTTGGGACAGTTCTTAAATTCACTAATCATCTGAAGTCAACACCCAGCAGCGAAATCAGTTTTATGCTTAAACACAATCAACAGACCATGTGCGTTATGTTTTGGCTCAACTTTTTATATATGCTGGTCAGTGGTGCATGATGGATAAGTCTATTGTATTGGTAGGATGGTAACGGTTATGCTTTGGATTATTCTAGGGGCTATTGAATGGAAATAATTGTGGATATGAATGCAGTTTTGTGGCTATTTTATAGTGTTGTTTGCTAACTTTTTATTCATTATTTATTATTGATTATTATTATTATTTGTTGTTGGTTGTTGTTATTATGTTTGCTTGTGTTTAAATTTAGTAAATATCAATCAAGTAATGATGACATGTAGTGATAGCCATGACAAAAACAGAATTAACACTTGTGCTAATAGTTCTGCCATTTATATAATTGTTGAAAAAGATAAAGACAAAATTAAGGCAGTAAGCTAGGTGATGAGAGAAATAATTTGAATTCTTTTCTAAGTTTATCAGTTTTCTTCTTATGCTAGGAACATATGTATCTGTGAAGAGGGAAACCATGTAGAATCAAACATGCTTTTAATTAGTAAACACTAGGTTATTTAATATGGCTGCCTTTCATTCCCATCCTGACTCTTATTGAGATAATGTTTCAGTTTTGCCTGGACACTCAATACTTGTAAAACCACTGAATTTCACAGCAAGTGAAGTTTCTCAATCTTGTCTTAATAGTCTTCATCTTTTTGTACATTTCTCAGAAACATTTAACATGAATATTCAAAAATTTAAGTATCATGAGGATTTTAAGTTTCTTTGAAATGTTATCCTCATGAACATTACTTGAAATTCTGAGATGAATCACTGATTATTCCAATAAATTATTTAGACTAATATCTTCATCTTGGCTGTTTTCATCACAACATTTCAACCATTATATTTAATTTTCATTAGGTTTATATTGAATCTGTTAATTATTGAGTGTATTCCAGTATTTTCTTTTGCTGCACCCAACAGAAATTTTTTGGCAATGAGTTATGGAAACCAAAAGTTCAATTCCTACCCTGGAATATGGTCAAAACAATAGATGGGAAATCATACTAGAAAGTTTGTAAGAACAACATGTTTGTCACTGTGGAGTAGTTCAGGAGGTATTGTCTTGCATGAGGAACTGTCCTAGAGGGTACATCCTAGAGGGTACATCCTAGAGGGTACATTGGCAACAGAGCTAGATGAGTACTCTGCCCTTGCCACATGGATCAGTAGGCAAATATAAATGGCAGTCATTTGGGATGGTGATGTCTTGTCTCACTCTAGACATTATACACAGACAATATATATGTTGTTGCCAATAGGATATCAAACAAAATTTTAACTGCAAGAAATACCAACAGTACAAAGCAAAATCTTTCAAGAATTATTAACAAAATGTGATATTGGTGTAGCCATACGAGGAAATATGGCCACCCCACTAGTTATGGATCAACAATATGTGCAACTTATGCAACAAATGGTGGAGTTGCAAAGAAAGAATATAACACTTCAAAAGGAAGGGCTTTGCAACAGATTTGGCATGTCCAACATGAGGGAACCAGAATGACCCAACAAACAGCATCCGGGCAATGTTAGTGAACTTGTGGACCTGGTACAAGAAAATATGTAGGCTAATGAGAGAGCTAAGAACGACATGTTTCCCTGAGGTGAACAGGTTGCTATTTGACCTAGTGGGGGCCAAAAGACTCAACTCTATCACTGAGGGATAACTTTAATGTCAAATACAACTTGTCACAGTTAGGCGACTACACAAAGAGGTACACAGACAGAACTTCCACACTATGAGACAAAAAGAGGGTGAGGCAATTAGAGATTGCTTTCAAGCCCAAGCAAGTTTTTGTGAATTTGTGGTTACCTCCCCAAATGACAGTGGTTGTGGCCAGCAAGTAAACCATTCCATGGAGATGGTTGCTGGGCAAATGGTGGCAGGTTTTGTAATATTGAACATCAAAATAGAACTACAAAAGGCCAAGACACTTATCAGCCAAATATTGTGATAAAAACAATAAAAATGAGGATAGTAAAGCTGAATTTATTTTTAAATAAAGATTATCTCATTTTAATTGCATAGACAGGTCAATACAAGATCAAATTAATTTCTTAGACCAGCATAGTTCAAAAGTCAGATCAGATTGTCTATTTAGCTGGATTATCACATATCATCATAGAGGTCATAGAGTTGGATTATTACACATCACTTTAATCCACTATACTATTGCCCCATGGAACAATTCTGAATAGAGAATTCACCTCAGCACATTCCTTGCAGTTCTGGCAAAGAATATAAAGGGTAAATTAGCTGTCCTCTAAAAGTAAGAACATTGAAAAGCTATAATTACGGGTGAGACACTGAAATCATGCATGGAGGGAAAAGGGTAATTATCAACCACTATGGAATGAAGTAAAAATACTGGAGAGTAATACATCTGAAAGTATTAGTGTAGATGCTGGGCTATGAGGACCTCCTTAGTAGGTCTTGCATAGAAATAAATATGATATGGGAACCATTAATAAATAAAGAGAAGTGACAACAGTGCCTTAACAGCTGCCTCAGTCAAAGTATCAGCAGCAACACTCATCAGCATGCAGGTTAGATTTAAGGTTCCAAGTTCTCCTCTCAGAATTTTCCTACAGCACATTAGCCTAGTAGATTACAGCACTGGTTCATGAACTTAGTGATATAATTGTAAGTTCAATCTTTGGGTCAGGCAGTGTGTACTTGAACTCTGTGGACATGGACAGTAGAACATTAATGATCTAACCTTGTACATTAAATAAAGTGTTCACTTCAAAAGGTTGAAGGTTGCCCAGGTTGACAACCACCTGATGAAGGCCAGAGGGCACAACAACCAAAATGTTGTGATAAAAACAACAAAGATGGGATAATAGTCCATGTGTAAATAATGTGAATAATTCGTCTAAGTATTCTACTAAGTATTCCAAGAAATAAGACTCAAGATAAACCATTCCAAAAGAAAATTGACTTGTAAGATAAAATATCCTCAAAATTCTGACAATATTCTTTGTTTGATTTCTGTTTTTAATGGAAAATTATTTGCACCTTGAAGGTAAGTTTTTATTAAAAATTTTCTTTAAAGATAATTTTGTTTCAAATTTATGTTTAATGTAAGTTTGTTTAAAATGTTTTCTTTTTACACAACCATTTCAATTGATTCTTTAAAACCACTGAATATATTTTAAATTGACATTGTAGAATTTCATTTCTGAGACATTAAATATTTCCTATTATTAATTCCTGACCAACACTTCCTTCATTTAACTTCTGTTGCTTATGATTGCGACCTTCAAATCATTTTCCCATGATCACATGTAGGCAGTTTGTATCAGAAATAAATATTCAGCAGAATTTGAATTTCTATGCCTTATCACTTGGAGCAATGCCTTTCTATAGCAATGCCTTACATGCAATCTAACCAGTAGTAGTTATCCCAATTAAGTCATATAACAGTATTCTTCATTGCTTTGAATATTATACACAAACATTTTACATTAGTAATATAAGATATAATAGCATTCAAATCTCTTAGAATTTCTAACCAAATACCCATTCCAGGATTAGAGAAACATAAATTGTCATTGAAATTCTTTTATCTCTCTAGAATTTCTGTATAAACAACATTTTCAGCAAGATCCCTATTTTCTAAAGTTATGTTATCATACTAAGTTCACTTAAATTTCCTACCTTGGACATAGCTAAATAGAGTTGACTATGCGAAAAACATTTGAACAATTTTGTAATGTTTATATTAATATTATATATTAATAATAAATATCAATTCAAATATTATATTAATAATAATATCAATTCCAAAAATTTACTGTTGTTTCATTTGTTTAATTATTTGGTACATTTTTAAGAAAATGTAATTAAACAGGTTATTTTGACATATTTAGATAATTCCATTAATATTTTTCCATTCAACTAATTTGTAATAATGTGAAATATCATATGACAACAATACTTATTATGAACACCGTAGGTTTTTTAACTTACAACTAACTTTTGACAAGGCAGATATAAATTCTTTCTATACAAACATAATGTATTAAAAAAAAAGAAATCTTATTGCTTATATATGGCATTTATAACACAGAAGAAATATTTATGAAAATATTCTTTTAATAAAAGTTATGTAAATTAAATGTTACCACTTATGTTGTAAATGCCATTTGATAGTACTATATATAAAAGACTGATAATGACCTCCTTTTGTCTGTGAAAAAAAGTGTAGTATCTGTTCTTTCCTCAAAGGTGCCTGATCCTGGAGAATTCCAACTCTGCAGCAGCACTTTTCTCATTGCACTAAAAGAGGTGGGGTTGATGTAATATCAATGCTAGCTAGTGTGACAGTGATCATGGTGATTGGGAAAATTTTGTCCTTGGCTTATATGCATGCATGAGTCCACCAAATAAATAAAGACTTTGTGTCACATCTTGCCTTATTGGAGAGGTCAGGTAAATAACTTTATATGTTAACAGTATGGCCAAAGCTGGTTTTGTCCTACTGATGTAAGGATAGTGACACACAGACAAAATTTAATCTCATGTGAATTTATAAAAGATGAAACATAATTATTATTAATTCTTAAATGGTATTTCATTCAACATCTGCCATTTATTTTTGATCGATGCTACTCACTGGAAATTATAGGATGCTAACCTGAGAGTTACCATGAGAAACTACAAAAGTAAAGTAAAAGAATTGACAATTCATTTAAAAAATAAAATTACACCTAATACATTTAACTTTATTTTGCTTTATACCAAAATTATTAAAACCTTTTAAAATCCTGTGTGTTATTTCTCCAATGATGTTTGCTAATAAATATCACCTATAAAGCCATCTCCAAGAGGTAATTGTTTTCTTAAATAGTTTTTGTGGTAGAAACCTGGAATTAAACAGCCTGTAATTGCACTGTTATGTGTCTTAATAAACACAAAAAAGGAAATATATTAAATAAATATAAATAATAATAAATAAATAAAATAAAATTTTGTAAATATAGATGTGTAACAAAAATAACATAAGAGGCTAGTATGTTCAAGATATTTTTTTAAAAAATTGTTTGAAATAAAAATCTTCATTTTTAAACTTAGTCCTTGTTTCCTATCCAACATGATTAATATAGCCATGCTGTTTTACTTTTTTTGAGTTCTCTTTAACTGAACCCAGCATTTTAAACAAATTTTTGCTTTTTATTTGGCTCTAAGCCACACTACATCTGCATGTTTATTGTTTTATTCTTGTCTCTAATGTTCCACTATTTTGTGTGTGTTCCAAGTTTGGTATTATTTTACAGTTCTGCAGCCATTCACTTCAGCATATCCTTTATAAGAAGCAGACAATTTCTTGCCTTTTTTCTTTTTTTAAATATACACTTACTGGATTTTTGGAAAAGATTCAAATGCTAAACTAGAAATGATAATAAAATCATTTGCTGTTATGTTTCAAATTTCTGAACACTTGAGCTTGCCAGCTAAAGCAAAGAGAGTAAATACTAACCAGGAATTTCTTGGAATGAACCAATGGAAAAAAATGTGATAAATTTCCCTACATTTTTTCCCTTCTTGTTTGTAAAAATAAACACGTTTCTTTTATACAGAAGGTTTGTGAAAGATAATTAGCTATAGACTTTTCTTTGAATATTTTTCAGTGAAAAAAAATGTACTTTTAATTTCTATTCTGAACATTACATAGGAGCTATGTGGTTAGTGTATTTAGCTATAAAAAGAATGAGGTTTGTGGTTAAGTTTTCAGATCAGCAAAAGAAACATTAGTAACACTAACTCTATTTATCTTCTGAATTATACAAACTTATGCCACAATAAGTAAAGAAGAATAGCACTGATTTTTTTAAGTGTGTTAATCTTAAGCACCAGCTAAAATAGCAGTCAGTACCAACTAATATTAATAACTTAAAATATTGTAGATTTTACAAGCATACAATGCACTGAGATCCATGAGTTATATGTGTTAAGTCTGGTACAAGGGTAAAGTGCTAGAGAACTCATGAAGATCAAAATCACTATACTAGTTAAGTATATAGTATATATATACTATATATAGTATATATAGTTATACTATACTAATATATAGTTATATTATACTATTATTCTGAGACTACTTTGATGATACTGTTATGAAATAAAATAAGACATATCTCGGCTGATTTACAGGCAAATAAACTAACATACTCAAGAGCGAGACCCTGATGTGAACGGGACAAGGCCCCGTCACAAAATGACCATTATCGTCGTTTACGCATAAGCCCGACGCACGAGTTCCGGTCGAAAAATAAAATAATATTTTAAAATGTTTCTATTTTTCGGCCAATAAAAAGGCTTCCATCCTAATTATACTCGTGTCGTTTTACGAGCCTGTTAAGCCATAAAAACGCCATAAAAGGGGTCACACGGGGAAGTACAACAGCAGTCAACAGGGGGGCAGGGAAGAGACCTGTCACGGTCAGGCTGAGCGGTCGGCAGTAGTCAGCAGGAGGAGCGCCACGCCAACCAGTGAGAACTACTATGAGAGATCAACCCAGATCGGCTGCCGGCTTCTGAACCATACCACAAAGTAGCTGTCCCAAACCCACACGTACCTATTGAAATAAATCACGTCAATCTATTTCTACTGTTGTCGTATTTCTTTCTTGCAACCATACGCTTGTCTATAACACTGGTGTCAGAAGCGTACAGCAAGAGAAATATGGACGACCACACGAGCTTCACCCGAGCCGAAATATTTACTCTCATCAAGAAAACACTACTATTCAACATGAAAACGGGACTAACACAGCCTTCCGCAGCCACGATACAAGAAATTCAAGCCGACATACGACATACTGACTGCCCTAAAATCAACAACTTTAACACCTCCCACCGCTCAAACAAACGGCGATTACAGCTTAATGATGCGCCAACAAACTATACGCGACATATTGAAGCTAGAGAGAACTTTTCACTCTGGACACGACGTGAACCGATTCATCACGGCTCTAAACAAAGCATACACAATCCAGCCTGGAATGCGAATTCGTCAAGTCTGCTAAAGATTTACTGAACCAAAGTATCTTTCAGCAGATGGTTGACTCAAAAAAAAGACATATCCACCTTCGAACGACTGAAGGAATACTTATTAGCAGTCCACGGAAGCCAGATGACTAACTTCCAACACCTCAGTCAAGCCTGGGATCTGGAACGGCGAGACGGCGACTCGAAAACACCCTTAGAGAGGCAGCCGTCCACATAAAAAACAAATACAAAAAAGACAAAAATACAGACTTAACACAGTCGATGGACTCCATCATCGGCGCTATGCTAATGAGCGAAAAGGTGAAAATTTGGAACTCAAACCTTCACACCCACATCTTGTCAAGACAATGGACAACCACTATTCAGCCATTGGCATAGCCTCCAAAGCTCAAAGATACCTTGATCGCGGTGTAAAATCCAACGACACGACCTCGCACGACACTGTGTATTTCACACAGAAACCACAGCGGTCAAACCAAAGAAACGCGCCACTCCAACCCAGCAGCCAACCAAACCCACAGCAGACGGGCCTCACCAACCCTCCCGAACATGGCCATCATCCGACACGCAGAAACCATCAGCACACACCACGAATCAGCGTGTGCAAGAACTACCTCAGAGGTCGCCCCTGTCTCCATGGACGCAACTGCCTATATCGCCACCCACCTCGCACTCGGGCACAGGCCCATATCGCCGCAACGAATGATAATATACAATCCATAAATGATGTGGAACAGGATTTTCGCTTTGAGCAGGACGAGATGTGGTGCCTCGTTCGCCGTGCCCCTACGTCAGCCATCACACCTTCAACTTTCAAGGACTCGCTCACCATTCACCGCTCGTCCAGTCCACCTTCAACTTCAGGGACATCACCTTCTCTGGCGTCGCAATGCTAGACTCTGGATGCTCCACCTGCATCTTACCAATATCTCAGTTACCCAGAGAAGCCAATAAACACATGACCCTCTCCGACGTCGTAGTAAAAGGAATCAACGGCAGCACCACCGCCCTTGGCGAACTGACTTGCGACATCACCATCGGCAGTCGAGACTCACCCACATTCAAAATTCTATGTCACAACACGCTCGATTCCTATCTAATCGACAACCAAAATGCGACTATAGAATTCAGACGCACACTTTCCTCAGGATACACAACACACACAGCCGCAATCATATCACCGTCATAGTCAACCAACGATCCAGTATATGGCGCCCAAGCTGACGTCATCCAAAACCAGCCTACTATGGAACTACAGCCCAACATCCAGACACTGGATCAAAAGCTAACCTGGCTAAAGCATAGCACGGGGCTATCGCTACCAAACCACCCGAACCGAGACGAACTAGAGGCCACTGCAAACTTACTCATTCGCTACGCTGACATTATCGGCACCGAAAGCAGCAGCAAAGGCACATTCATCCGACCCATCCGCATACCAACCAACGGTCAGTCTCGCAGCCAGAAACAACACTCGATCGCCCAGGCTTTGGAAGCAGGCGTTGATACCGAAATTAAGCGTATGGCTGATGAGGGTATCATTGAAAACTGCAGCGACCCCAAAGGCTTCAATAGCCCTGTATTTGCCGTACGCAAGAAAAACGGATCGATTCGCATCGTCGCTAACTTTAAAAGAACTCTCAACAAGGTCTTAGTCGATCTGGACCCTTACCCAATGCCAAGGATCGACCACTTGTTCAACAAAATCGGCAAAGGCAATAGATATTTCGCTACCCTCGATCTACGGAGTAGCTACTGGCAAATTGAGATCGACAAGCGAGACCGATACAAAACAGCATTTATATGGAAGGACCAATGCTATGAATACACGCGCCTGGCCTTAGGCCTTACATCTGCCGGACAAATCTTCTCCCGTTGCATGGCAGAAGCCCTAGCCACGGTCACACCCCGTGACAACATTTCTTCCTATATCGACGACAACCTGGTCCACGCTAGGACATTTAGGGAGTGCATACTCGCCCTCGAACAATTTTTTACTGCCCTCCGAAAATTCGGACTCAGCTGAATCCTGATAAATATTCCTTCCTCGCATCAGAGGCAAAATTCCTCGGACGCATAGTAAACAGCGAAGGATTCAAGGCTGATCCAGAATACGTTCGTGCCATCAGGGAAATGAAACCTCCAACATCAAAAAAGGAATTACAAAGCCTTATCGGCCGTTTAGTGTGGATCAGACAATTCCTAGAGACACGTCTTCATGAACAAATCAGGTCAGATATGTTTTCAAAACTTATGGGTCCCATACACGAACTCAACAAGGTTAATAAACCGTTTATCTGGACGCAAAATGCCGACAGAGCCTTCAAAAAAATCAAGGACCGTCTCTCTTCGCCACCCGTCATCCCGTTTCCGGATTTCTACAAACTTTTCACACTCACCACCGACGCCAGTGACGTCGCATGTGGAGCAATCTTAATGCAAGAAGCCGACAACGGGAAGAAAGATATCATAGCGGTCGCTTCCCATACATTCAACTCCACGGAACAGAACTGGTCCACGATGGAACGAGAGGCATATGCAATAAAGTGGGCAATATTGAAATTTGATTATTTCCTTCGCAAACGCCCCTTCGTCATCTTCACCGACCACAGATCGCTGACATATCTGGACCAACGAGAGTTCAATAATGCCAAAATACGACGATGGCAATAAGAAATTTCATGTTATAAATTCGTCTTAGAATATGTCGAAGGCGAATCAAATGTATGGGATGACATGCTCAGCAGAGGCTGCGGACATAAGAAAACGAAAGCCCTGAACGACCCTACACCGGCAGGCAGGACATTCGTGGTAAGCGGTTCAGACCTTCGCGTATACATCCCATCTTGGTGCCTCGGCGAGTTTACAACTCATTCCCAAAACTCACACACCACAAAACGCCCGCACCCACAAGCGCGTCACCAACGCATTCTTCGCCTATCACTCTACCACCACCATCCCCACTGAGAGAATCTGCAACCACCTCGGCATCGCAAATGAACAACAGAAGGACGACGCCCTGGCAAAGATCATCAGCGCCCTCCAGTCACCCACTCCAAGCGAACCACATATCGACCCTGACGACCACCGAGCTACGCTTTTCAAAAACATTTGCACCAATTTTTTCTAGAACCAGGCACCTCCGTTTTGATGATAAGAGACAGTAAACACTCTCCGAGATTGGTTGTGCCATACAAACTCCGATCCAGATACCTCTACCAGGCACACGAGGGCAACAACCACTCAGGTGTTACCCGTATGCGAGAACTCCTTTCCAGCTACTAGTGGGAATTCAAAAACCGCGACATGAAGGCCTATGTCGATTCTTGCGACACGTGTGCTAAATGCAAGGGCAACTACGGTAGACGTACCCACTGGCCCATTGGCTACTGCAAACGAGGAAAGAGACCATTCGATCTCGTCTTTATAGACTGTCACAATGCCCAACTCAAAGGGAAAACGCTACATCCTAACCATCTTGGATAGCTTCAGCCGACATTTTACAGCCATACCATGCGCGAGAGACCGTGCTATCGACGCCGCCCGCGGATTGTACCATTTCTTCCTTTGACACAGAGAGATTCCACGCATAGTATCCTCTGATCGAGGCACACACTTCACTGGAGAAGTCTATCGACAATTCTGTAACCAGAGCAGGTTCACCCACCCTGGCCAACGATGAAGCTGACCACAAACTTGAGACTAACTTAAATTGCCTCACATACAATGACCCAATACAAGTAGGCGACAAGGTTTTACTTCATCGGCCACACTCAACTGTTGCCCAATCCTCTCATCTGCCCTGGATAGGAAATTACACCATTATAAAAACGAACAATATGATGTGTCAGGTGCAAAACGATAATGGCGATACAATCTGGATTCACCGTGCACATATCCGACAACTGGCTCCACGTCCAACACATCTATCTAATACAATCCCTCTGCCTCCACCATGTAACAGTCACCAGGATCATTCTTCTCCACATCCCTCTGAGACACATAATTCAACAAATAACCACATACCAAAGCAAATGCCAATAAGAAGAACACGAGGACAACTTCCCACACGCTTCAGAGACTTTATTATGAATTTATCACCCAAATATACACGAATAACGCTCACTGTAAATCAGACCGAGAACTGGGGGAGCCTTGTTATAAAATAAAATAAGACATATCTCGGCTGATTTACAGGCAAATAAACTAACATACTCAAGAGCGAGAACCGGATGTGAACGGGATAAGACCCCGTCATAAAATGACCATTATCGTCGTTTACGCATAAGCCCGACGCACGAGTTCCGGTCGAAAAATAAAATAATATTTTAAAATGTTTCTATTTTTCGGCCAATAAAAATGCTTCCCTCCTAATTATAGTCGTTTTACGAGCCTTTTAAGCCATAAAAAACGCCATAAAAGGGGTCACACGGGGAAGTACAACAGCAGTCAACAGGAGGCCAGGGAAGAGACCTATCACGGTCAGGATGAGCGGTCGGCAGCAGTCAGCAGGAGGAGCGCCACGCCAACCAGTGAGAACTACTATGAGGGTAGCTGTCCCAAACCCACACATTCCTATTGAAATAAATCACATCAATCTATTTCTGCTGTTGTCGTATTTCCTTCTTGCAACCATACGCTTGTCTATAACAATACCTAGATACTGGGTCTCAAGTTCTCTTCAAATCTCAAGTAGAATTCATATATACAATCTATTTCTTGAAGATACTAGAGAAATGATCATCTCATTCTATTACTCCAGGAAATATCTGACTCTTCCTGCTTTAGATTTGGAGTCAGATTAGACCAAGAATGGTCTGGGAGTGAGCTGCTCAGTCTGCATTTTCAGCCTTGATAAAGTTCAATATTGCTTACTTGGTCTTGGGGAGGATGACCTATTCTCTACTTTGCAACCTTTTCTTCACAGATGCAAAGTTGTAAGTTTGCTGATACTTTATTGTTATTTCCATGACAAATGTTTAGATGAGCTCCATTCTTTAGTTGCAGCTATTCAGGCCTTTAGAGCTAGAATATGTCATCCTCTTTCCACAAATCACCCTAATTTCATCTATGTTACAAATATAAGAAAAGTTCCATTCAGACACCTTTTTCTCTAGAACTGCCACTTTGTTGAATAGACTCCTATGTAGATGTTTCTAGGAATAATCTTGTCTTCTTCATCAGCCTTGTATTGGTTGAAATTTAGTACTTCATGTAGAATGTAATAATGTTGGGAATTTCGGGAGTTGCTACTTTTGTATTGAATAATCATATGTCAATCTGAGTTACAATTTGCCAAAAACTTAGCCCAGTTGGGAAAACCCTGATATAAACTAATTTCATTCTCTCTTCAGCATGAAATGAGATAATGTAGAGAATTTTTTTCTAGGATTTTATGTAAAAAGTTCTTATGTAAAACAACAATGGGTATGATGATAAACTACATCTGGCAGCAAGGCCTCTGATTGAGAGATTGGCGGTTTTGAGGAGCATGGAACCACCCTTTAATTGCTGTTGTTCTTAGGTCCACCCTGACCTAGGGCGATAGCACCTGTTAGTATCTCAGCTATGGTCAAATAGTGAACTCCCAAACAAAAACAAAACACTATGAAAGTATAATAATACAGTTTTATACTAAAAACACCAGTAATATATTTTTATATAAAAAATGACCAACAATACATATTTATAGTAAAATGACCAACAATGCATTTTCTAGTAGAGTTACCAACAATACATTTTTTTGCAAAATGACCAACAATACATTTTATCTGTAGCTAAAGGTATACAATTGTATTCAAAGTATATTTAGTTGAAGCTATAAAATCATGTTCAAAATATAACCTCAATAGAATTACAACATAAAACACACATATCAACACCTCAAGTAATTATGTCCACACAAACATGTCTATGCACTGAGTATCATCTACCATGTATTCAGAATAACATTTATCATATTTTTCCAAGCTCCCAAGAAAAGTAAATCCTGGAATTAAATGACCCATAAGGAGTTGATATACTGTTAAACAAAGAAATCAATCAATCAAAACATTGTTTCAGCCATGAGCAGTCATATATGAATTTTCATATTGAGTAACAGTCATATATGAATATTCATAAATATATTTCATGGTTGATGAGCATATTCTCTGTTTAGGGGCAAATAAGAAAATGTAATGCTGTAAGGTGACAAAAAAATGGGAGCTTACAGATAAGATTCAAGTCACTGAAAGTATAAAAAATTTAATTTTACAATAATTAATTTTTTTCATGCAAAATAAAATATTTTTTTGTGGGGGGGAGAAGAGAGAACTTTCTTATCCTGAATGTTAAAAAAGGCCCAAATAGTAACAAAGACTCAAAACTACCTTGTGAAATTTGAAAGTTACAAACATATATTCAACTGATACAAAACAATATAACAGAGTACAAATTTTACAAAAAAGGCTTGCACAAAAATTTCCTTTCATGTACCTTATGGCAACATAACATAACAAAATTATATAAACAATTGGCTCACAATGTAATTTTTTTCAAATCATGAAAGAAACAAACTTTGTGAAGGCGAAACAAAAACTGTTGCATAAAAGACGAAATTACTCTTAGAAAAAAAAGTGTGCACCCACCTAATAGATGAGCAAAAAAAAAATGACATGCTTTTATGATGAGAATCTCATGGAGGTTTAATGATCTCTTGCAATTTCTTTGTTGTTAAAATTTCCTTTTCGTGGTTGGCCTAAGGGTGCTCTTTGTTGTTCTTTTTCATTGGCATAGTTTTTAAGAATGCCAAAACCTTTCTTTCCTTTGTTCTGCTTTCTCACATGGAAGCCTTTGTCCTATCCACAGCCAAATTTGTATCTGATGTTCAAGTCACTTTCCTGCCTCCCTTCTACCAGCTGACCTTGGTCACATGATACATCTAATCCTTTCTGCATGACATATCACTTCCTTATGCCATAGCTAGCAGGTTTCTTTGCTAACCACCTTCTTGCTTTCCAACCACCTTCTGTCATTCATCCCTGTAAGGATTAGATCAAATGGACCTCACCATCATTTTTATTAGAAAATAAATACAAGGGTATTATATTTTTTTAATTTGAAGAATTAATCCCCAACAATCCGCCATGATAGTTATTTCTGGCAGTCCTTTATAGAAAAATGAAAAACTTTTACACACAAAATGAAAATTTTTAATAAATCATCTGGCTTTCTTTTAATACACTTCTCCCAAAAGTAAGAGTATAAGAAAAACTCTGACTATTTAACATTTATTTATTCACACTTTTTAATTAATTAGTGATAAAATTTTTATAAGGGAAACTGTGTGTCTTGTATTGTGTTCTATAACACATGATTAGTAGTCAACTTACTCCCATTTGACTCTTTACTCTATACTTTAATTCTCCTATAACCAACATGCGTAGATAAGTAAAATCCTATTTGCCAATCCTATTACACCTCCTGGAACTGAAAAGATGTTTAATGCCTTTCATTGTTCTTGAACTTCTACAACCTCTTTCCCCCTCTCCCCCTTAAGGTTTACATTCTTTTTAATGGAGATTTTGGTCTCATTTCATCTTCTTTCATGTCTGAGTTACTCCCACTATCATTGATAGACTTATCTTCTATTACTTTATCCTGATCTGAAGAACTTACCCTTTCTTCTTCATCAAGATCTTCTTCCATCGCAAAATCTTCTTCTTCAATTCTGGGTCTTAATTGTTCAGAATGAATCTTTAGGCTTTTTGGAAGCAGCCAAGCCAATTACATAAATCATCATAAAATTCTGGTGTGTTGTCTGATACCAATGTTTTAGGGACCACATTTCTAGAAAATATCACTCTTAATATTTGCTTTATTATAGTTAATTTTTTATCTTTAATGACTTCAGTCCATCCAGAAAAGGAGTCTACTAAAAAAAGAAATAAGTCCCATACCATTAATGTGTGCATGGTCTATATGAACACAAGACTATGGTTCTGTTTTTTTTGGGCCATGAGTGTATTCTCCTTTGTAGAAAATCCTTTATTTCTGCACATTTTGGGCATTTATTTACATATTTTTCTATATCAGGATAATACCATGGCAACCATACCTCAAATGCTAATCTCCTCTGTATAGTCATTATCCCACAATTTACACCATCATGTACAGTTTTTCAAATATTTTTCCTTACTGTTTCTGGTGGTACTATCACGTCTCCATTGCATATAACACCATTTTCCATCATTAATTTATGCTTTCAGTTTTGGAATAATTATTCCATCTGTTTCTTCATATTCACTCGTCAATCTTGCTTGATATCATATGATGTAGAGTTTCCAATGCCAATCTATGTAGAGATAATATGTCAGTTTCAACCCAATGTAATGTTTCTCCACCTAGAATTTCCATTTATCTCTTTTTGATCCTTATTAAATTGTAACTTTGGCAGTGAATTCACATGTGGTATTGTATTTCCTTTTACCTACTCAATGTCAAAATAATATGTCATTAATTTTATTGCCCATCTTAGAATTCCAGAAGAAGTAACTTTTGTTAGATCCTTTCTAGGGTTAAAAATAAACTCTGGAGGTTTAGGGTTCAGCTTTAATAGAAACTTCTTACCTAATAAAAATTGTCAAGGTCTGTGCTCCAGACAATAATTAATGCCTCTTTTTCAATATTTGAATAATTTATTTCTGCTGCTTTTAATCTTCTTGAAAGGTACATTATTGGATGACTTTCTTGCAATAAAATTGCTGACACAGCTTGCTCACTTGCATCTGTAGTTAATATAACCTCCTTTACGGAATCAAAGATTTTTAAAATGTTTTTTTTTGCAAGTATCTTTTTTAAATCCTCAAATTCTAAGCTTTGCCTTTGAGTCCATTTGAACTTATTATTTTTTATGCAGTTCAGCAAATGGTTCTATTAAGTCACTGCATTTTGGTAGGTATCTATTATAAAAATTAACCAATCCTAAAAAGGATTCTAATTCTTTTTTATTAGTAGGTATAGATACCACTGAAATTTTCTTAATTAACTTTGGATCTGATGCAATACCATCTTCTGAAATCTGGTACCCTAAATATGATATCACAATTAAATTCACATTTGTCTTTTGTTTATTGTGATCCCAATTTTTTTAACTTGTTTTGACACATATTGTATTTTTTTTGTTTTAATTTATCTTTAGTAGTGGTACTGAGGCAAATATCATCTTGATAAATAATCATGTTACTAATTTCATCAGTTGACATATTTTCCATTGCTCTCTGAAAAATGGCACTTGCTGTTTTCATCCATCTTAATAATCCTTTGGGGGTGTTTATTGTGGCAATTTCTTTGAATTTATCCTCAATCTGTATTTGATTATAGGCAGATTTTAAATCAATTTTTGTAAAAACTTTCATACCTAACAATCTGTAGATAACAGTTTCAATATTGGGAATAGGAAACAAATCCAAGTATATTTTATGATTTAAACCTATTTTAAAATCACCACATACAGGGTGTGATCAGTAAATTGTTCCCATTTATATTTTTAATTTTGTGCATGCATGTTGTTTGTTTTTAATTTTGTTGATGGCAGAGTAAAGTAGGGTCAGTTGGGCACCATCTGTGAGAAAAAGAGTACCATGACACAATTCACTCAGCCAGAAATTTGGAAACAGCATGTTGTACTGCTTGGCATGCATACTGGAAGCACCAATATGAACATTTTAGAGTGTTTGGGTGTCAAGTGCAGAGGGTTTGGAAAGAGTTGGACGATATATCCAGTCAACATCATGGTGATTGGAGTGATCACTAGAGATGGCAACATTATGTCTTCATTCATCCTCCCACAGGGCCTCAGACACAACATGGAGACCAATATCAAGTGCCTTGAAGAGGTAGTGCTGCCCTGGGTCAAGAAGGTGGCTGCTGAAAAACCCAGTGTCTGGCAACAGACTCTGTTCCATTCAACATACGCAGGAGAACCCAGTCATATCTGTCAGACAATTTTTATGGCCACATCACCCCTTACATCTGGCCACCTATTGTAATTGTTCCAATATCTTATATTTATAAGATATATATATCAGCCATACCTTCAGTCAACTGTAATTGAATCAATTCATCCTCTATAGTCAAATTCCCAATTTTTCAAATTTGCAGAATCTGCTTGCTTCTCTTAATCTGTGAAGACATTGTATAATTGATTCATCTTGTTTCTGTTTAATGGACAGAAATTTCTTTTTTTTTCTATTATAACAAGTTTCTTTTTTGGTAGTAAATTTCTTTTTATCATTTCTGAAATTTCAATGAAAGACAAATTCTCCAATTGTTTTTGGTATGTCATGACAGAAATTTTCATTATAGCTTCACAACCTGCTGAAAAGGTCAGTTATTTAATTTTCTTCCCCTTTCTGCCTTACTGTCTTTCAATTTTTTCACCCTAGTCTGGGCTGCAAAACACTGGATCCAAGTCTCAACAAGTTCTGGTTTTCTAGGCAATTTAAACATCCTATTAGCAACACCATGTTATTGTATAGTGTTGTTCTATGGCACATGATCAGTAGTCAACTTACTCCCATCTGACTCTTTACTCTATACTTTATTTCTCCTATAACCAACATATATGCAAATAGGTAAAATCCTATTTGCCAATCCCATTACAGTATATCAATTGATATTATTGTTATCTAAATAAACTAGTTTTGTGTAATTAGTTTATAAAAACTCACTGGATAGAGAGAAGGAAGTGTATATATAGGGCTGGTGTAGGGTACTGAATACATTGACATCAGTTCTGAATTTGCGATATATCATTATAATTACTATCTTTACTGTTGCTTTTGTCTCCACAATTTTTTAACTGAACCAACCTTCAGACTTTCTAAAGACTTACCATTGTAAAGAGCAACCTATTTGCAAGTATAGGATGAATATACATATCAATTTGCCATTCATATAATATGAAGTCTACTACTTTATATTGTCCTACTTCTAACAGGAGAGAGGCACTTGTTTGGAAATTCAAAAATACAGGTCAACTTTCAACTCTTTGATATTGAGTAAAATTTCACTTACTTACATTTGAATTTTTCACTTCCATGCATTTGAATTTTTGAAAGTTCTCATGTATCTTCTTCCAGCATCTGCCCAGACAACAAGTTTACTTCCTTACAATCAGGATGTAACTACAACTCTATCCAACAAGTTTTGAAAATTTGTAAAACTTCAAAATTGATCAAACCCAATTTTGTAAAGATAGATTGAGAAAAACAAATGTATGACATATCAGTCACTGTATCAAACATTCACTCTCTTCATGGAACATTTTGAAAAAACTGTTTACTAAAAAATAGTTAACATCAGGAGCCAAGTTTAATGATTAGTGAGCTAGTCTAGCAAACCTTTACTACTGTGTAGTGAGTTTGATCTACATACATGTGCCAGACTAAGCAACTAAACAACTATGTCAATGTGCATAGTCACAAAATAAGATTTATAGTTTTAGTTTAGTAAACACTTATAGTTAGTTTGAGGCTTACTGTGTGCCTTATATTTGTGCCTTTGTACCAAACATGGTAAATGACTATGTTAGGGTGCATAGCCATGCAGTAAAATTTATTGTTATTCTAGTAAATCTTTACTATTCTCTAGTAAGTACCTTATTTTCCTGCCTAAGCTTATAAAGAAAAAGATTTAAAATTAGGGAGCAAAGAATCAGACAGTCATATGCATATCCATTTGAGAATAAACAAAAAATATATTGAAAGATATATAATAGAAAATAGATATTTTACAAATGCAGGAATATTGTATATTTGTAAGTTGTAATAATTACTCCAATACCAAACAAACTATAAAAAATTTATTCCCTAACACAAAAGTCATAATAGGTGTAAATCACAAAACTTTAAATTGCATAAAATCTTAAAGGGAAAACATTTATTACACAAGTACGAAAAAGGTACAAAAGTAAAGTTTGCACAAAAATTTCATTTTGTGTACCTATTAAGGCAGGATAACAATTTCTGATAAAAAGGATTACCATCAAAAAATGGGAAAAATTACAGATTGGGAAAAGACAAGTATTTTGAAAAAGACAAAAAGGAAAAACAATTCAAGAAAACAGAATACAAAGGTGCAACCACCTAGCAGAAAAAAAAAAAAACAGACTTTCACCTACTATTATTTCCCTAAGACAAGTGTCATTTTGTCTGTCCTTTTAAATTGGGAAAATTGCTTGGGGAAAATTCTTTTCATTTTTTGTTGTCCAGCTGCAGGAAAATTTTCACTTGAACTTCAAAATCCTTTAGTTTCTCTGCAGCTGGCTGGTAACTAGTGCCTTCTTGATGCTCTCTTCTTGATGTCAAAAGCCTTCTACTCCTTAATGGTGACTTGCCTTGTTCCCTTGCTGTAAAAATGTCTTCTTTCCTCATCCACTGACTTGAGTTCTATTTATTCAGAAATTTAGGCTCACAGATGGTACCATCCAAATTTTCACAAGGGCATGAGATTATGGCTTGCATTTACCACAAAGTACAAAAAAAACAATTTTCCATAAACTTGAAATGGATCCTTTACAATTTTGGTGGTTTTCAACTGTTGAGCTGAAAAAGATATACAAGTGTAACAATTCTTTTACACAAACTGCCTGGCCTTCTAATATGTATTAACTTATCAAACAGAACAGTTAAAAAGAAAGCATTTAAAAAAATTAAATTTTTATTCAAGCTAATATTTTAAAAGTAGTAAAATAATCTTACTTATTTAAAATGCAATATCATGTGTGTGCAGGTGTGTGTGTGTGTGTGTGTGTGTGTCTGTACGTTTATATATTGGATCGGATTCCTACATTTTTCAACCGATTTCAACAAAACTTCACAGGACTACGTAAAATTACCTTGCGGTGGTTCTGACAGTGCCCAAAATTGGAAAAACACAATTGTTTTTGCACGAAATCAATTTGAAAACACAATTAAGAGGCATTAATGAAAGGGGGACAACTCATATCGAGTTATACTTATTAATATCAAGTTATACTTATAAAACCCAGGTTGTGTGTGTGTGTGTGTGTGTGTGTGTGTGTGTTCATTTATATATGGGATCGGATTTCCTACATTTTTCAACCGATTTCAATAAAAACTTCACTTTTTTTTTTTTTTGGCAGGTAGTGTTTCTTATTGTCTTGCACACTTTTTTTTTTTTTTTTACATTCAGAATGCTTGAAAAAATTCCATTTACAAGACAATTGTTTATAATAAAATTCTATTCAATCGATAGACTCATAACGATTGAAAACAATGTTTTTGTTTGAGTTTAGGTTTGACCAATTCGTAAAAAAATAAAAATAAAAACTAATTAAGACATGCGTGTCCGTCAACCTTAAACAATAATCTTTGTCAATTTTATTTTTCAGTCTTTATGATGGTTGATACTTGATCTATCTCTTACTGTTACATCCCCGGGCAACGCCGGGCTCTGCTAGTTTTTTATAAAACAGAAGTATAAAAACAAAACCAGAAAAATTCATTTTTTTACATTTTAGATTTTAGTACAAAACAGTATACTAGTGGGGAATACTTTATGCCAGTTTCCTTGCAGAGTTTCAAGTGTATGACTGTTGCCACTATATATAAGTTGTTTTATTTCTAAAATGAGTTTAAGAAAATGCTGTTTAATTAAATTTTCAGGACTACATAGAAAATAAGCTTCAGTTAACTTGTTTCCCTGTTTTAAATTCTAGAAAGGGGGGGGAAAACTAAACCAATTCTCTCTTACCATCAAAAAAATTATCTGACCTTTACAGAAAGTTCAAATAAAACAAATTCAAAAGATACAGACATATTTTTAATTATTATCTTTTGAATAGTTTTTATTTCATGTTATTTTTATTCTTTTCATTGTAGTACATAGATTCTCTGATAGCTAAATAAGGAGCATTGATCTGAAATTAAGAATAAACTTGTAATAATTTTTTTTTTTAATCTCCTGAAATCATTAGGGGGAACCTGATTTAAAATGAAAAGAATGCATGGATTAAACTAAAGAATTTTATATTTTTATACATCACACAAATATTTCATATTGAAATATTCTTCCTTATTTTTTAAATTGATTTAATTAATTTTTCCTTTTTAAAAACAATATAGGATTTACTAGTAGTAAAAAATATATTAAGTAATAAATTTGTATCCTGTGGAGAATAGGGAAAAGCCACACATTTTAGTTGTTGTATCAAGTAGTTTTTTACTTTTGGAGTTTTTTAAAAATCATGTCCAACTGTAAAAAATTAACAAGTTGTTTTCTTCTAATCTTGCCAACCAAGGTTATTAGCTCAGTCAAATTTTTCATAAAAAAAAGAGAAGTGATGGATTCAAGGGAATTTATATTTAGTGAATACAGTAGCATTAAAAAATTTGAAAACTGCATAAAAAATCCCACATCAACTTCTACTACAAATAATTATCTCACAAAAGCAATATGAGGAATTTAAAAAGCAACAAAAATAGGATGAAAGAACAGCTAGTAAAAATTAATAATAATGACAGCACTTCATCAAAGTAGTTCAGAAAACAAATATTATTTAAAAAAAAAATATTTTTTTTGTTTGCTTTAAAAAAGGATTATTACAAAAATTTTTATATACAATATTTTAAGAAATTTTTAGTACTGATTTTTTCAGTTAACAACAGATTATGTTGATTTTGACAAGTTTTTACAAGGGTTATAAATACAGAAAACAAAATTAGTAAAGTGAAGTTAAATGCCAATGAAAGCTATTTATATTCACTTCATACTAGTAGCTTTGAAAAATATTTCAATACTGTTATGAAAGTTAATAGAAAAGAAAGTGACTGAGTGAACACTTGGTTAAAACCCTCTCCGGGGATTATTGCATCTACTTCAGATAGAATTAGCAAAAATTGTTATTTCCACTGTCAACAATGTTAGCATTCAATAAAGTGAGTGAACTCATGGTTAAACAATTGTACATTGTCTAAGAAAATGCTAAAAAAGAGCTACAAGTCCTTTATATAGTAAACTATAATAGTGAGAAAAGTATTAACAATTTTTGTTAATGCTTTAAATGTTAAAAAGTATTGGATAATTAATTTTTTGTATAAATCTAGATAATTTACCCAAAATTGTATAAATATTAAAGTAAATTTAAAATATATATATTGCATATAAAAATAATTCTATATGTTTTTAAATGTAAATAAGGATAAATAAAAAATTTTTCCTGAGGTCTTTTTTATCTTAAATTTTTATATATATATATATATATATATATATATATATATATATATATATATATATATATATAATAATATAATAAAAGAAAAAAATCGTTTTAAATGGTTCGTTTTTTAATATATATATATATATATATATATATAAATCAAAACATAAAATCAATAACTACAATAAAAAAAAATTTCAAACCTAGCAAGAAAGTCTTAATGTACAAAATTAATTTTAAAAATGCAGACACATCCCTCTATTAATAGTGATTAATATTGAAATTAACCTATTTCAAATAGATAGGTCTTGCTTCCACAATTGTAAACTGATCATCAAAAAATTTTTTTAGTGTTTTACAGTACATTCAAACAAGATTTAAAAATTTTGTTTGAGAAACCCAGCCTTCTAGCATATTGTAGACCTAAAACCTTGAAAGAAATTATAGGTAGTAATCACATTTCAGATAATAAGGAAATGTTGTAATAAATAAAACCAAAACTATTTTCCCAACCATGTAATAAAAAAAGGAGCTTATATTGTAACCACATTAGCATACACCAATTCATTCAATTAGCTAGTAACTAAATCTTTTTTCCAAAATCTACCTCAACATTTAACTTAGAAGTCATAACATAATTATTAGAATGCACACTATGCCAGAAACAATATGGCCCTTTCACATACACAATTAATAATTAAATAATCAAATTAATTTATTTCCCATGAAAGATTATTACTTGTAGAACAAAATTTCTGCCTAGAAAAATTTTTTTTCAAAATCCATGCCAAATTCACATGTATAATATAATTGAAAAAAATAAAAAAGAATAAAAAGATAACATTAGAAAAATTTCTAGACGACCATTAAGTCAAATGGAGATCAACACCTCAAAAACTCCATTCAGACAGGCTTAATCACAAATTCTGCAACATAGATAGAATTAATATATAAACGAAATGCTTTTATGGAGATGTCTTTACACTTATACACATATAAATACTAATATATAAACTTACATTTATTCAAACTTTCCATAGAACTCAAATGATAACATACACTTAACACAAAAACAATTATTTTAGGAACCAATAAACCTGTAAAATGACTAAGGGAATTCAGAGCTGCAAGAATCTATCCAATATATCTGAAAATTTTTTTACTTAAAAGAAATATTTGACCTACACAATATAACCAAAATTAATGAAAAAAAAATATTAAAAACTACAATTTAAAATTCAACAATTTTTGAGATTTTTCAATCATTCCTGTAGTATTAAAATATTAATATACATCCCAGTTGTCTGAAAATTTAAATTTTTAATTTTTCAATATTTTTAATTTTTGAAAAACATATAAATATGAATATATATATATATGTGTGTATGATGACTAAATCAGAATATATATATATATATATATATATATATATATATATATATATATATGTATAAATATATTATATGCCTTATTACACATGTGTTAAAGTATGTAAATATATATAAACAAATAAAGTTTCAGTATACACAGTAAGTAAATGTAAAATTACAAATATATATGTATATATATATTGTATATATATATTTAATATATATATATAATGTGTAAATATATATGTATATAAATATTGTATATATATGCAAGGTAATCCGTATGGGTAGACCTGAGGAGGATGATATCCAGAGAGCTCAATGTAAAATTCAGAGCAGATATGTTTGAAAAAAAAGACAGACCACGTTAAGATTCCATGTAATAAGTTATTTCACCATAACCCCTTTAACAGGGTTCTGGATCATCAGACTTTACTTCCAAAAGCTGAAATGAAAAATGAAAAAGAAATTCACGTTTTTTTGACGGACCTCATCAAGTATACGTAAAATTAACGAAGTGAGGAAGTGAGGTGGGGAGAGAGGATATATGTGTCATATGTATCATTTCAATTTCCTATTTTTAACCCCAGTGTGTCGGCTAGATGTTGCTCAAATTTAACGCGTCTCGTCTCTAGATATAAAGGGGTGAATGAGAAGAACGACATTAAAGGAAGAAGCTACAACAACCCCAATCAATTACACGACAGGTTTCATTCAAATTCTTAGACGCTGTTAATTCGCGTTACTTTAACGTGCATATTTGGGAGGTTAAGGTTTGATAAATATCTAAACGTTTAAACAATCTACGAAGAAATTAATTTGAAATTCGGTGGAGTTTTGGGTATTTTATTATGAAACAGTCGATTGGAAAAATTCATAGACAGTACATTGAAAGAGTAATCTTTTTTATTCTACTAAAACTTTTATCTTATTGCTTGTTAGGTTGACATCTATTCGTTTGATTTTTGTTCATTAAGTAAACTCGTGATTGTTTTTTTTTTTTGTTCATTAAAGTAAATCGTGATTGTTTTTATGTACCCAATTATCAACGGTTATTCCCATTTAAATAATTTTATCATCAATAATGGGGTAGTATATTTCAATCTAAATTAAAATACCAATCTAAACTTTACCTTCGTGCTATTTAAAACTCACTTCCAATTGGAGAATATTAGAGGAGAGATTTGGATGAGATGTCACTAGCAGAAAATTAGGTCCTTCTTTTACAATCTTTTATCTACACATGTCTTAAACCCTATTTATATCCACATACCTATATTTTCTTATATGCCTATGAGTTCCTATATACACCTGCACACACACACACACATAAAAAAAACCATATGTATATTTCCATATTTACACATATACACCTGCAGAGAAAACGCATATCCATATATCTCCATACATATCTCCATATACACTTATACTTACATATATATATATACACATATAGGACACCTGTTTACATCTTTTTTTATGTATATCCATATACGGTTTTTAACCGGCATCCATATACATACGCATTTGACATATATATATGTATACACACATATATATTTTATACACACACATCGAGGCTCAACACACATACATACATACATACATATACATACATACACATACACACACATACATATACATACGTAATATGCAAGCATATCTACATACACACATATGCGTTAATTTGCACTTACACATATCTACACACGTACATGTCCCTATCCTCATGTCCACCGTATATGTGCACCCACTTATGCCTGCGTTCGAAGACTATCTCAGTATTTAATTACATTATCCATATCAGTATTTTTACACATATAATATTACCCGCTCTTTCATATTTATGGCAAAACATATAGGTACCTATCTAATTGTACACCTCCACACACAAAAAAAAAAAAAAAAAAACCCTGGTATGCTTCTTTTTCCATATAAAAACATATACATGTACATATCAACAGGTGTCTCAGTGTTCAAATACATTACCATAGTTGTATACATATAGTCATGTGTTAGCGTTCATGTGTGCATAGTAATATTTCTAAAAACAAACGGAATACAAAACATTCAAAATTGCTCTTCCTATATGATTATTTCTCAATGTATTTGCTTAGGTTTAGGTTGTTTTTGTGCCGGCATTTAAAGACTAGTTCATTGTGTCTATTTAGTAGTGTGTCTGGATCCTTATGTTTGATTATGAAGATTTTCTCCTTTAAGCATAAGTCGCATCTGTCTCTGAAGTTTTTGGGAGTTCTGGCTCTTGATATTATTTTCCACTTTATTTGTGGGGTTAGGCCACCCTCCAACAAATCCCAATAATGTTTTGATAGTGCCGTTTGGTTCTTTTTACACTTATTTTTGAAGGGCTGGCGATGGTTGTACAGTCGGTGTTTCCAATCTCCCGCCGATATTCCTATGTATATCTTTTTCTCTTCAACCTTTTCTTTGGGGAAAATTGTTGCTTCATATATTGTGTTCTCTGCCATGCATGTTCCTTCAACTGGGCACTCTGATCCTGTCCTGCAGTTGCATGTTGATTTTTCCATTCAGGTTGTATCCTGATTTTGTCTTAGATTATCATGAAGGTTTCTCAAAATTTTACTATTGTGTGAACTAATAATTCTTTCCATATTATCCATGCAAGAATAGCTAATCTTTAGATTCATCTTGTTGAATATTTTTTTCAGAGATGCATTTTTGCTAAAGTGTTTTTCTATCAGTTTTATGAAGTATTTACCTATATTAATATTGGAGAGGTTACAAAAAGGTGGGTTGAACCATATAATTTTCCTTTTCCTATTTTTGGGTTTAGTGGACTTTTTATTTACTGACTTATCTCTGTAATTTAGTGTTTGTTTAAAATTACTTTTTAACAGGGCTTTATTGTATTCCGATTTATTCTGG